>CM055640.1:91095214-91695214 GCA_029378325.1 Elaeagnus macrophylla
TTGAAAAATATTAGAGTTTGGTTTTATGAACGTCAACTTAACTTTACTTTGAAAAACTTAATCAAAACTTCAAATTAATGACCTAGTTATGGTATTGGTTTGATTGACATATTTTTCTTGTGCATAATTTGATTGCTATTTGGTATACCCGATCGTAGGATATTGACTAGTTAATCAACAAAGAGAATTATCCGATCGTAAAAAATTTCGTAATTAAAAGAAAAGTCGGTAATATTTATTTATTAGAACATTCATGTTAATTCACCATAACTTTTCGATGTAAGCATGGTCAACAAACTAAATGTCCATATATCCACCATTGATATTTGAAAACCTTTTTGAGTTAATTCAAAATTTGCATAATTGTTTTCTTTATTTGTTCAACACCATTGATCTTGCTCACGAATCAAACTTCATTTACAGTTTTATTAGATTTAGGATTCTAATTATTTAGAGTTTTAGTGCTACTAGAATTCTATTTAGTTAGTGTTTTAGTTGCTTTAGGACTCTAATTAGATTAAGAAAAAGGTTGTTTAAAACCATTGCAATTCCTTGAGAGATCGATCTCGAAGGTTTGCTTGTCACTTGCTACAAGTGATTCGTACACTTGCGAGTACTATAATTAAAACATCAAATTTTTGGCGCCGTTGTCGGGGAGTTGTCATTTTAAATAATTTTCTTTTTAATTTTTGAGTTTCTAAATTATATTTATTTGTTTATTTACTTTACTTGAATTTTACTTTTTATCTTTTATTCAAAAAATATTAAAAAAAAAATAAAAAATAGCGCTTTTTTGTTTGCAATTTCTCTACTGCCTTGATCTTTGTTTGCTTTTTGTTTGTGCATGCAGGGTAGGAGGTCACTTAACAAGGAACTGACTCCCTTCATTGATAACATTCATAGGATTAAACACCTATCAAAGGAACCGGATACTCATATTCAAGAAGAAGACAAACAACAACAATTGCAAGCAATAATGGGTCCTTTGAATTTTATGCGTGAACTTTATGCAACTGTCCAAACTTTTCTACTACAGGGACTTAGTGAAGATCAATTAAGGATGAAGTGTTTTCCTTACACTCTCAAAGATAGAGCTAAGTCTTGGCCCATGACTTTGACACCTGGTTCTTTGGCCACTTAGGACGCTATTTATAACAAATTTATGGGTAAATTCTATTCCCATAAAAAAAGTCTGACTTAAGAACCAAAATTGCTACTTTTTCGCAGATGGAAGGAGAACCCTTTCACAAGGCTTGCGACAGGATCAAGCTGCTCTTGAAACAGTGTCCACATCACCACTTTCCGTTGTAGTTACAAAATCAGTTTTTCTATGACGGATTGACACTACAGTGTCAATTCACAGTTAACAACGTTGCAGGAGGAGTTATGGGTGAGAAAATAGCATATGAAACTTACGAACTTTTTGAGATGTTGGGAGCCAACTCCCAACAAAAGAATGCTAGAGGAAGAAGAGCTGAAGTCCATGAATTAGGCTCCAACAATGAAATGGCCATGCACCTTGCTGAGTTGACCAAACAAGTGCAACTTCTAACTACCTCCAATATGAATCAAATTCCAAAACACGAGGTATGTGGAGTTTGTAGTTCTTATGGACATGGAGCTAACGTTTGTTCTTTTGCAGGTGATTCTTATGTAGGTGCTTATGAAGAGGTAAATTTCATGCAAGGGTACTAACCTAGACCTAGGAACGACCCTTATTCTAATACCTACAATCCTGGATGGAGAAATCACCCCAACTTTGCTTGGAAATAAAATAATAGCCAATCATTTGTCCAAAATCAAACACAAAGCCAAAACATTAACCGACAATTTCCACAAAATAAACCGACCGTAGAGGAAACCTTGAATACTTTCATGCAATCCTATAGTGGAAGTATGGACTCTATGGAAGCATCAATGAAAAGGGTGAAAATTCAGGTGGGGCAGCTAGCTGAATAAATGCACAAACAAGAGACAAGAAAGTTGCCTAGTCAACCTGAACAAGCAAAAGCTGTCACGGTTTTTCGGAGTGGTAAGGTCGTTACAAAAGTTTTACCTAAAATTTCTAATAATTTACCTTATAGTGCAGATAACATGGAAAATGACAACACAGTTTCTAAGGAATTGGGGGAAAAAGGTGACAAACATGAAGAGCCTTTAAAGGAAACAATTGAAGAGTCATCTAGCTCCCCTAAGTTACACAGTCATCAGAGCCAAACCGACCACCAGTACCATTCCACACCGTTTACAGGACAGTAAGCAAGATAAGCAATTTTCTAATTTATTTAACATGCTTTCAAAAGTGAATATTAATTCGCCTCTGTTAGATGTAATTAGAAACGTACCTTCTTATGCAAAAATTTTCAAAGAATTAAACACTAAGAAAAGAAGGTATGAGCTTAATGAAAGAGTCATAGTGTCTGAAATTGCTAGTGCAATGCTTCAACGGAACCTACTCCCTAAGTTAAAGGATCTAGGTAGTTTTATCATTAGTATAAGTATGGGGGTTAGGAAAGTAGCTAAGACTATGCTTGATCTTGGTGCTAGTATAAATTTGATGTCTTACTCTATTTTCTTGCAGCTAGGTTTGGGAGAGCTAAAACCAACAACCATGTCCCTTCAACTAGCAGATAGATCTGTTAAATACCCGAAGGGCATGGTTGAGGACTTACTTGTACAGGTAGATAAGCTAATCATACCTATTGATTTTGTGGTTTTAGATATGTAGGATAACCCATCTTTGGCCAAAAAGCATATAATTGTTTTGGGTAGACCATTTATGGCCACCACCCAAACCATCATTGATGTCCAAAGTGGGAAGTTGACAATGACAGCCTTGGGAGAGACTGTGCATTTTAAGGTTTTTGATTCATCTCCTTACCCTTCTATATCTGCTATTGATGAATGCTCATTTGTTGAATGTTTAGATCCTATTATTCATGATACTTTTGTGCATGATAGATTAGATGATAAATTAGAGGTAGCACTTACAATTGGAGAGGTAGATGATATTTAAGACTATGAGACTAAGGAGTACAATGATCTTTTAGATAATGTCATACCCATAGAGGAAGCTAGTACACTTTTAGACTTATTAGATGTCCCACATGACAAAGAGATTACTCCACCTGAATTAGAACTTAAAGAACTACCTAAGCATCTGAAATATATATTTTTGGGAGAGAATGAGAAACTAGTGAGAGAGCTTAGGAAGTATAGGAAAGCAATATGATGGAGTATAAGGGACATTAGAGGCATTAGAGGCATTAGTCCAGCGATGTGTATGCATAAGATCAATTTGGAGGACAATGTTAAACCAGTTAAAGAAGCACAAAGGAGACTAAACCTAATCATGCAAGAGGTGGTTAAAAAAGAAGTTTTAAAACTCCTAGCAGTAGGAGTCATTTATCCAATTGTTGATAGTAAGTGGGTTAGTCCAGTTCATGTGGTACCAAAAAAATCTGGAATAACCGTGGTTAAGAATGAGAAGGATGAATTAGTTCCCACTAGGATAATTACAGGTTGGAGGATGTGTATCGATTTTCAAAAATTGAATTTGTACACCAAAAAGGATCACTTTCCCCTTCCTTTCATTGATCAAATGTTAGAAAGACTAGTTGAACACGATTTCTACTATTTTTTGGATGGTCTTTCAGGTTATTATCAGGTACCCATTGCTCCGGAGGATCAAGAGAAAATGAAATTCATATGCCCATTCGATACTTTCGCCTTCAGGAGGATGTCATTTGGACCATGCAATGCACCCGCCACCTTTCAAAGATGCATGATGTCAATTTTTTAGACATGGTGGAAAAATTCATCGAAGTATTTATGGATGACTTTTCTGTTTTTGGTAATTCCTTTGATGATTGCTTGTATAAATTGACTTTAGTGTTAGAACATTGCATTGAGTATAATTTGACACTTAGTTGGAAAAAAGTCATTTTATGGTCCAACAGGGTATAGTTTTAAGATATGTCATATATAGCAAGAGAATTGAGGTAGATAAGGCTAAGATAGATTTAATTGCAAAGTTATCTTCCCTATATCTATTAAGGGGATACAGAGTTTCTTAGGACATACAGGTTTCTATAGACGGTTTATTAAGGATGTTTTCAAAATAAGTCGTCCTTTAGTTGCTATTAGGATTCTATTTAGTTAGTGTTTTAGATTTAAGATTCTAATTATTTAGAGTTTTAGTGCTACTAGGATTCTATTTAATTAGTGTTTTAGTTGCTTTAGGACTCTAATTAAATTAAGAAAAAAGTTTTTTAAAACCATTACAATTTCTTAAGAGATCGACTTCGGAGGTTTGCTTGTCACTTGCTACAAGTGATTCGTACACTTGCAAGTACTATAATTTACACATCACTAATGCGTGTTTGCTGAGCTGTCTTCCACGTGGCCTCTTATGATTGGTAGGATTTTGACGACGTATTTGATGACTTTGATTGGGCTTTCTAAGAAGATCCACGGTTGCTTCTGTAAGCATCCACATTTCTAAGTACATTTATGAATCCTTCTATATAAATCTACCTGTCTAATTAAATTCATAAAAATTCTAAAAAAATTCTAAAAAATTGTAAATTCTTTCCAAATATTTATGAACCTAAAAATGACCAAAAATGTTCTTAGTTTGGGTAAAATTTTTAAATAAATTATAAAAATAATGCCTAAAATACAACAAAATATTAGGATAAATATTGATTTATCAATGAGGTCCTTGAAAAACTTTACATAAGCTGGAATGTTTCAAACAACATCTAAAAGAGGAAGATTAATGTTCATTTTAGAAAATAAGTCAGAAGTGTTGAAAAAATTGCTTATCTTGTTTTCTCTCTTTTAGTCGATGTGAGAATGGTATCAATGGTTGGTATAGTTTTGATGACTTGTGCCATTGAGGAGTATAAGATGACTCTTAAATTGTTTCCTTTGGAGGTTCATCATGTTCAACATTTGACACATCACCTCCCTTGGACATATTATATTCACCTTCCATGTTACCTGCCCTAAATGGTAATTTATTGTAGATATCAGGCAAATTTTGAGATACCACCTTACCATTTTGAAGGATTGAGACAATCTTCGCTTGTTTTGGTTGACTGGGCAACTTTTTCTTTTCTTCTTTTTGCAATTTTTCTGCTAGTTGCCAAACTTTTAATTCCACCCTTTTCATAGAAGCCTCTAAAAGAGTCCAACCTCTTGTCATTTCGCTGATGGTTTTTCATACTAACTTGAAAAATATTATTTAATTTCTCTTCTAAGGTTAGTTTCCTAAGTTGATTGGGTGGTACTATTTGGTTCAAGTGTTGGTCGAGCATGGTACTTTGGGCATATGTTTGATCATTGTTAGTCTTCAAAGAGAAATTGAGGTAATTCCTTCACCAATGGTTGCATGTATTTGCATATGGGTCATTCTTAGGCTTAGGTTGGTAAGACTGCATCAAGTGCACTTTCTCTTATTTGTCACCTACATGAAAAGCAAAAGCCAAAGAACACGTATTAGCACCTGTCCAAAATTACCACAAACTCCACATACCTATTGATTAATCATGTCCTTTATTGTGATTGGTTTGATTTGCCTAGTCAGTTTTGCAAGTTATATAGTCATCTCATTATTGAAGCCTAATTCATTAACTCCAACTATTCATCTCCTACTTTTGTTAGGAATTAGCACCCAACATCCCACGCAAGGCATAGGTCTCAATCACGATCTTCTCCCTTATAGCTCCTTCTGCAGCATTATCGACTATGAATTGAAATTTTGAAGCTGTAGTGGAAATGGTGGTATAGGCATTGAATTAGAAGTAACTTGAACCTATCACAAGCTTCGTGGACAAGCTCTCATTCCATATGTAAAAATGTAGCAAATTTAGTCTTTAGATTGATAGTCGTTTGGTAGGAATAGAACTTTTTCGTGAACTTGTTGTAAATTGGCTCCCAAGTTGTTAGAGAGCACAATGGAAAAGTCATAAGCCAAGTCTTTGCCCTATCATTAAGTGTGTATGAGAAACACCTCATCCTAAGTTTATCCTCATTAAGCCCCTACAAAGAAAATATAAGCACAGTTGCATGTAAATTACGAATAAATGTTAGTGGGTTTTCATTGAGAATTCTATAGAAAGAGGGTAACATAGAATAGTGAATATTTTTAAGCTCATAATTTCTTACTGTCTCCCCTAACTATATGAAAGAAGTAGCAGTGTTAATAATTAGCCTTGCATATTCCTTGCTTTTTGTCTTGAAACAACGTCTCCTATATCTGCTATCTAATGTACTTAACAAAGAATAGAGCAATATAGCAAAGAAAAAAATCAATTAAATAGAAATAATAATAAGTAAAAATGAAACAAAAAAATAAATAATAAAACATAACAAAAAAATATATATATAAATAAGCAATAAACAAATTATAAACCTAATTTAGTATCGTTAGGAAAAAAAATTAAAACATCAATTTTCCCGCAACAATGTAAAAAACATGATGTGTAAATTATAGTTCTTGCAAGTGTACAAATCACTTATAGCAAGCGATAAGCAAATCTCCAAGATCGTTCTCTGAATGAATTGCAGTGGTCTCAAATAATTTTTTTTAACTTCTTAAAAGTCCTAAAACTATTTAAAATTGTAAATTAAATCACAATGAGAACGAAAACGATGATTGCAAAGAATGAGTCACAAAATATTATTTCAACTTAAAACTAACTTAAACAGGTTTTTAATAATCAATGAAAAATTTATGGATGTTTAGCTTTATTGACTATGCTTGTATCGAAATATTATGGTGAATTATCATAAATATTCTAATAAATCAAGATTATCAACTTTTTTTTTTCATTTACGAAAATTCCTACAAATCAGGTAATTTTCTTTGGTGATTAAATAACCAATGTTCTACAGATCGGGTATATCAACTAGCAATCAAATTATGCATAAGAAAAAATATGTCAATCAAACCAATGTCATAACTAGTTCATCAACTTGAATCTTTGATTAAGTTTCTCAAAATTAAGTCAATGTGGCGTTTCTAAAACTAAATTCCTAAAAAATTTTATTTATGAACATTAAATTAGCCCACAACATTTACAAATAAATATTTATGAACACTCTTAATCAAAAGGCAAACTTTATTCATTTATGCAATTCAATCATTCACCAAAATAAATTTAAGCAACCATGACAACAAAAGCTAAACATTATTAGTAAAATTTAGCAACACATATTTAGATTAATATTCATAGATAAATATAATCTAATATACATCATAAAGAGAGAAGAAGAAAAACAACCTAATTAAACAAAGAACCTAGTAATTCTAAATACCTGCAAATTAGATTAGATGACATTTTATTCACCAAAAGCTTGCAACTCTACCTTCTATTGTATCTAGAATCCTTAGAATTGTTGCTCTTACTTCTTTGGATATGAAAAAGCTAAAAAAAAAAATATAAAACTGTCATAAAGAGTTGGCTTTTAATTGTGTATGTAACAGTGAAAATGTAAGGGATTATTTACAGGTGTAAGGGTTGTACAGAATTAAGAATCCTCAAGAAAATACGCACGCTGTAGTACAGCTTTTTATCCATTGCACCACAAGTTGATATTCACTTCCAGTACAAAAACTAGAAATCAACTCGCTGCGGCACACATTTTCTTCCACTACACATGTGTTGTTTTTCTTTTCTACGTAACCCTTACATACTGGTTGGTTTCTAATATAAAGCTTACATTCCTTATTTCTTTTTGCTTATAGGTTGTTATTTGAAATCCAAGTGTCCCGTCTTCTCGTGTTTACATTATTTATTTCTTTTAAAGCTAAAAATACCATAATTTTGAATTGATAGATTTATAGAATAATTAGATAAAAGTGTTGTAATTAAATTTATTTGATACAATGAAGCATATTAAATCACAGAATATTAGTATTTTTCAAGCACTCATCATTCGCATTTTAGTCAATGGTTCACACCAGTTGCACATTGATTAAGCTCCAGTTTGTGGTTCCCCTGTTTGCAGATTCATTCCTTTCCTTGTAGCTTGTTCCAACTTGTAGCCCAACCCAACATTTCTACTTCAGCCTACCTGGTAGGTGCTTTCAATTCCCCTCCCATTTCTATCAAGACCAAACTTAGTGAGAAACCTTCCATGACTGCCCTCTGCTCATGCATCGAGGATTCAAACATTTTAGCACGTGGTAGTGTTATAAAAATATCCACTTTCACTAGGTCTATCTTAAGCAAAATAGGAGCCTTAAACGTGCTTAAAGTTTCTTTTTTAGAGGGGTCTCCATCTTATTCAACTCAACATACATTAAAGGGCTAGGAGTGCGGCTGTGGTTACTAATCAAGCTGATGCTTCAGATGCGGCTGCTACTTGGGCAACAATTTATGCACAAGCAAAAGCTTATTGTTATTGTTAGCGCCATCTTGATCGAGTTGAAATTTGTTCTTTCAGTCAATATGCCCCAAAACTTGGTAAAAATTGTCTAGTTAGTCACGCAACTACTAGGTGTTAAGTGGTCAACCTACCTTGTTGCTTGGTTCTGTCCAAGAGATTTTCTTCTCCTTGAAAAAATGTTCAAACAAACAAAAATTTGTGCCAAGTGCATAGAAATTGGTGCTTTTGGGTAGTAATTTAGGCTTTCGGGCTATGACCTTCTTCATTTCGGACAAACTCCTGAAACTTTCTTATGGTACGTGGTCCCAATGTTCTTCTATGAGCAAAAAAGCTTGGGGCCCTATGGTAGGTGTCAAAATATTTGAGAGAATCCAAATAAGAGGGTTACAACATATAATAGTCCAAGAGTCCTCTACTAGGTTTTACTACCCATGTATATTTACTAAGAGATTAGTAGACGTGTCGATGTATTAGAGGTGATTCATAAATAGTGGGGATGTGAAATAAGTCCTTTATACGAGCAAAAGTACAGTAGAGCAACTGAAATATTAAACAAGTGTCAGGATGAAGGTCCGTACGGTCTACAGGTAGGTGTTGTCATTACGAGCTGAGAACTATTCTCATGGGTTGAGGGCTATCCTCATAGGCTGATATTGTTCTTACAGGCTAAAGGAGTTCCTTATGGGCTGAGGACTATGCTCAGGGCTGGTGCTGTCATTACAGATTGATGACTATTCTCACGTGTTAAGGGTTGTCCTCATGAGATGGTGTTATTTTTACGGGCTGAGGGCTGTCCTCATGGGTTCATGTCATTCTTACGAAGAGAGGCAGCTTCTTGGCCTAGTGTGCCGTTTATTAGGCTTTATTTAATTGACGAAAAGGCTAAGACAAGCCATACAATAATTACGAGGTACTCTATTTCTTTGTACTAAACACCCTAAATTATCTTCCTCAATTAATTAATTCACAATAATACATTCCTTATACCATAAGAATTTGAACCTTATCCCACACCTAAATAGGGCCAAGGACCCTAGTGCAGAAACATCGATTCCTTGGGATAAATTGACATACACTAAGGTCCCACAACAAAGTTCTATGATCAAATGAAGACCTAATCACGTGACCTCGATCTATAAGACCCCAATTCATGGTATTTGAGTATGGAAAAGAAGATATTGATAGCCAGTACCCACACTAGCAAAAATTGCCCTTAAACATTGCCTAGGGTTTTAAAGATATTGCACAATGCACTTGTGTACATTCAAGCATCCAAATGATCCCATATAGGGGGGGGGGGGGGGAGGGAACTCTACACTAATATATTTCATCTTCTAGAGATCTATTAATTGTTCAACCCAACAATTCACTGTTTTTATATTTTTATATTTTTTCCTTTAAAAAAACAATTTACTATTTTTTAATCTAATACATATATCTCTAAATTTTAATTAATTAAACTATTTTCATAAATTCTTGTTTATGAATGAACAAAAAAATGGCCATGCGTAAACGATCCACGCGGGCCTCCCTTCGACAATAAGTCCATCTTATTATTTATTGTTATTATTACTATAAATTTTTTATTTGGGTTTAGAACATCTTTTCAGATCATAATAAAATAAAAAATAATAAAATGAAAATAACTGGACCTAAATGATGGAAAGTCCATGCCCAAAAGAAATTATAGGCGGGTTTGGTTTGATTCGGCTCGGCTCCCCATTTTATTTTCCAACGTGAACCCAAAAAAAAAAAAAATTTACCAAACCATATCAGTTAACGAGTCCCAGCCCCTCCCTTTAATTAAAGGTCCAATTCATTTCACGGGTTTGTTCCAAAAAGCCCAAATCTCTCTCTCTCTCTCTCTCTCCTCTCCCTCTGGTTCTGTAAAACCCTCGATCTCGATCTCTCGCCGAAATCTTTGAAGCTCGGAGATCCGAGCTTCCAATTTCACCTCACTCGATTGTATTCTCTCTCGCTCTCGTTCTCGTTCGAAATCACTGGTAAACATCGTACCTTTGCTCTATTTATTAATTTATTTTGTAAGCTTTTGTATCTCTATTCTGGGTTTATATTTTTTGTTGCAAATTTATGTGCTTGTTTATGGGTATTGGGTAATTTGTTGGGTTCAGTTGGTAAACTATTAGGGTTGGTGGATTGTTGTGTATAAGAATGGTTTTGGACGTATATATTAGAGGTCAAGGAGAGACTAGAGAGTTCCATTTTTGTTTCTGTTAAATAATTTGTTCGAGCTGATCTGCTTTGTTCTTGGGATGTAATTTATGGTGTATTCGTCGATCTGGGCTTTGAGTTATGGGATCTATGAAGCCCAGTCTTGTTTGATTCGTAGTTCCTTGGATATTGTTGTTAATTTTGTGTTTTTTTTTAATAGCTAATTTTAACCCTTTTGAAGGTATCTTTCGGCTAGTTGACCCTGACTCATGTAGGATCCACAGTTAGGTCTGGAGGTTTAGACTTTAGAGCTCATATTTGATGGAAGGTCGATTATGGACTTTCAATTAGTTGGTGAGGTTTTTTTATTGTTGGGTTGATGTGGTCTTTTTTGATAAACTGTTTTTTTTAATGTTCCGGCCCTTATAGGCCCATCCAAGCACAGTAGTGGGCCCAGCCTAAATGTCTCTCTCCTTTTAATGTTTAGTTTATAAAAAATAAAAAATGTAAGGCGTGTCGTGGGTATATTTTACTTTGATGCTTAGTTAGAACTTAGAAGTCAGGACCTCAGGTGAATGGCTTTTTGTCGGTGAAACTGGTATATTGGGCATATGTATCTGTCTATGCCATTTAAGCCCATACAAATGAAGGGCCAATTTTACAATTATATTTTACATCCCTTTCTAAAAGAAAAAAACTAAGCACCGAGAACGAGTCGTTTAAGAGTCTTAGATCCCGCCTTCCTAATTAAATATAAATTAATATATAATTAAGTAAATCAAATGGTAAATGAAGACCAAATTATGAAGGTATTGACCCATAGGCGCCATATCAACAAAAAAATGAACTATAATGTTATTTTTTAACTAATTTTGTTATATTCTCGTGTATTCATTATTTGTTATATTACTAGTAATCTCTATGACGTGTACTCGATACACGTACATATATATATATATATAATACCCGTGCATATATATTTATGTACATACACATATATGTATATATATACCCACACTTAAGAATGTTCCTCTGCTTCTTCTTTTTTCCCTACACGTCCAGTAACCATCCTCTTGAATCTGACGGGTGTCATAGCCTAAAGTTCCGGCATGTTAGTGTCATGTCGTGTGTGGTAGCCAAACGGGTTGACTCCATGAGGCCTATGTTACACTTTTTTTTTTCCTTCCAAATATATTATCAATCTTATCATTGAAGATATTGAAATCTTCACATTTGTTTGATATATGTCAACATTGGATCCTAGAAAGCCTATAGTTGAATCTTAATTCCAATAACCATTGAGCTTGATTTAAACGTTGTCTTTTTCCTTCAAGTTCAGGTTTTATCACTTCTCTGAACAAGATGGTTACAACTGTTGATGACAAGATGTACTAGTAATCTCTATGACATGTACTCGATACACGTACATATATATACACATACGTACATGTGTGTGTGTATATATATATATATAATACCCGTGCATATATATTTATGTACATACACACATATGTATATATATACCCACACTTAAGAATGTTCCTCTGCTTCTTCTTTTTTCCCTACACGTTCAGTAACCATCCTCTTGAATCTGAGAGGTGTCATAGCCTAAAGTTCCGGCATGTTAGTGTCATGTCGTGTGTGGTAGCCAAAAGTGTTGACTCCATGAGGCCTATGTTACGCTTTTTTTTTTCCTTCCAAATATATTATCAATCTTATCATTGAAGATATTGAAATCTTCACATTTATTTGATATATGTCAAAATTGGATCCTAGAAAGCTTATAGTTGAATCTTAATTCCAATAACCATTGAGCTTGATTTAAACGTTGTCTTTTTCCTTCAAGTTCAGGTTTTATCACTTCTCTGTACAAGATGGTTACAACTGTTGATGACAAGATGGCTACCCCTGTTGGCGCCGTCGATGTTAAGGTGCAGGTTCTTGCTCCTGAAGAGGAGAGGATGACAGCTCTGCATGAGGAAAGAATGGAAACCCCTGAAAGTGAAAAGATGCTAAGTGTCTATGACTACAGAACACCAGTCTCTTACGAAAATAATGAGGTCAATAATGCTGAAGTGCAGCCGAGCAAGCGTAGGAAAAAGAAGTCAATAGTTTGGGAGCATTTCACTATAGAAACTGTGAGTGCTGGATGTAGGAGGGCATATTGTAACCAATGCAAGCAGAGCTTTGCGTACAGTACAGGTTCAAAGGTTGCAGGAACCAGCCATCTCAAGCGCCATATTGCAAAGGGAACTTGTCCTGCCCTCCTTCGTAATCAGAACAAGAATCAATTATCTCCACATGCCCCTTCTACAAATATGAATGGTGCATCTGATCCACCAAAACGGCGTTATAGGATTTCAAGCACACCCCAGATAAGCTTTAACCCAGACCTTGCCCGCCATCAGGTTGCAAGGATGATCATTATGCATGAATACCCAATTCACATGATTGAACATTCAGGTTTTCTTTCTTTACTCCAGAATCTTCAGCCAGGATTCAACATGGCAAGCTTCAATGTCATCCAGGGGGATTGTGTTGCCACATACTTGATGGAAAAACATGGCCTTATGAGGAATTTTGAGGGTATTGGACGTATTTGCCTTACTATTGACATGTGGACTTCTAGCAAAAGTGTAGGTTATGTGTTTATTGCTGGACACTACATTGACAATGATTGGAAATTACAAAGACGTCTTCTCAATGTTGTTATGGAATCATACCCCGACTCCGATGGTGCCTTTAGCCATGCCGTTGCTGCTTGTCTTCATGATTGGAACTTGGAGAATAAGTTATTTTCAATAACTTATAATCAGCCACTGACTGAACCTGCACTTGAAAATTTAAGGCCTTGTCTCTCAATCAAGAATCCACTTATTTTCAATGGTCAGTTGTTAGTTGGTAATTGCATAGCCCGAACATTTAGCAGCATTGCAAAGGACGTATTTGGTGCAGTAGAAGATGTAGTTAAGAAAGTAAGGGACAGTGTAAAATATGTGAAGATATCACAATCCCATGAGGAAAAATTTCTTGAACTCAAGGAACAGATTCAAGTCCAAACTGACAAGACTTTATATCTGGATGATTTAACTCAATGGAATTCAACATATGAAATGCTGGTGGCTGCTTCTGAGCTGAAGGAAGTTTTCTCTTGCTTGGATACATCTGATCCTGATTACAAGCAAGCCCCAACTGTGGAAGAATGGAAACAGGTTGAGATTATCTGTGCATACTTGAAACTTGTTTTTGACTCTGCCATCATCCTTAAGGCCACAACAAACCCTCCTGCAATTACCTTCTTCCATGAAGTGTGGAAGATACAATCTGAGCTGTTTCGTGCTGTTGCAAGTGAGGACCCGTTTGTCAGCAAGATAACAAAAATAATGCTAGAAAAAATTGACAAATACTGGAAAGATTGTAGCCTTGCTCTGGCAATTGCAGTGGTTATGGATCCTCGATTTAAGATGAAGCTTGTTGAGTTCAGTTTCAATAAAATATTCGGTGAAGCCTCCCCCACATATGTGACGATTGTTGATGATGGAATCCACGAGCTTTTCCATGAATATGTGGCACTGCCTCTGCCACTTACACCAACTTATGCCGAGGATGCAAATGAATCAACCAATGAGAAGACAGAGGAACAGCAGGGAGGAACTCTTCTAACGGACAATGGACTGACAGATTTTGATATGTACATCATGGAGACTACTAGCCATCAAATGAAGTCAGAACTGGATCAGTATTTGGATGAATCGTTGCATCCTCGTTCACAAAACTTTGATGTGCTAGGCTGGTGGAAATTAAACAAGCTTAAGTACCCAACTCTTTCAAAGATGGCTCGTGACATTTTGTCAATCCCAGTATCCACAGTCCCTTCAGACACAATATTTGACACCACCGTCAAAGAGATGGATAGCTACCGAAGTTCGTTACGACCAGAGACAGTGGAAGCACTCCTATGTTGCAAGGATTGGTTGCAGTTTGGGTCAGTGGTAGATCTTTCAAATTTGGATGGGAAAACTGAGTATTGATCGTCCTTGTAGGTATGGTATGGTATACATATGATAGAGTCATGTAAAATTGGTAGGTTATTCAGCCATAGACATTGTATTGTATGTCGTTAGGTGCCGGTAATTTGTCGTTTAAATTTATAATTGACCATTAAACTATCAAGAGCTCTTTCGTATGCTTGGTCGTGAAGCATTTAGTACATTTACTATTAGAGATTTTAATATTATTAGAAATTTTGGATTCGGTTGTCAAATGTTCAATTTTGCATAATTGTCTTCTTCTCCTCTGATGTATATTTGATAAGTAGTTTAAGATTAATCTACTTTTGAGCCTCGCAATGGAGGAAGACATTGCTTAAGTTCAAGAAATGCTTGGACTTTATCAACATACAAGTTTTAACACGTTTGGGAAATGTGTTTAAATATTCACTTTATCATGGCTCACTGGGGGCATTGGTAACATTTTAATGAATATTCCTATAGCATTGTGGGTTTGATTATTAAAAAAAAAAAAAGTTTAACATTATTTAAAGTGTTAGACTTAACCTTTGATTACTTTTTCTTGTTGCAATTGTATTGTAGGTACTTGTAATGTAGGGAGATTATGTCTAAGAATACTAAATTTCATCTACTTCTATAGTGCAATTTAGTAGAATTGGCAAACCAACAAAAATGTGTGAAAAATGGAAATGCCTGGAATATAGTTTAAACATCAATTTTTTTTTATTGGATATGTATCAATACTTCAATATTGGCTAAAAATGGATTAAATGCACCATCCCTTCTTTACTATCCAAATTCATTTATTTGCATTTCTATATAAATATTGTTTCTATTTTAATCCTTATAATATTAAAACCTCAACCTTTTAAGTTCAAATCTCAATTTTTTGTTAATTTTAATCGAATCTAACATTAATTAAATATTATTAATTTATTTAAAATTTAAAAATAAAATAGTAATTATATTTTTAACCAAAAAAATAATTTTATTTATTACTAAAAAATTTCAAAAAATCTTTCAAAGCTAAATATATATTTTTCTCTACCCAAATCTTATTATAAAACGTGAATATATTATTAAAATTTTAAAAATTTATTAAAACTTAAAAAACAATAAGAAAGAAGCATAAACTTGTAAATTTCTTCTCATTAAAATATATAATTTCATTTCAGGAAAAAAAAAAAAAAAAACTAACTTGAAAATCAATAAAAAGTTTTAAAAAAATGAGAAAAATGTTGAATGTATTTTTACATTTAATAAATTTATTTATTTTTTATTTAATTAAAATAAATTGTTTACTTAATAACTAATAAATTAATGTTTTAATTGTAAATATATGAAGAAAAAAAGCATTTAAACCTATTAACAAGGAAATCAAATAGAGTTTCGATTATTTTCTTCTTGGTTTTAGTAATAAATAAAATTATTTTTTTGTTAAAATGTAATTACTATTTTACCCTTAAATTTTAAATAAGTAAAGTTAATAATATTTGATAAATGTTAGATTCTGTTAAGTGTAACGAAAAATTTAGATTTGGACTTAAAAAATTGAGGTTTTAATACTATAAAGATTAAAATAGAAGCAATATTTATATAAGGATGGACATGGATGAAGTTGGATAGTATAAGGAAAGATGGTGCATTTAATCCGCTAAAAACTAATGAAATAGTTTTAACCTTTTTAATACATTTCTATTTCTATATTTTTTTTCCGTGCTTGGTGGTCCATGAATCAAGTTCAATTACGCAGTTTGTTAATCTAACGCCTTTTAGGGAAATGTTCAATAATGCAAGTCTTATGACTCTTATCATCATATTTAATTTGGAAAAACGAGATCCTTTAGCTTAGAATAAAGAGCGTCAACTTCAACCATGGTATTTTTTTTTTTTTTTTATTTAAATAGACCTCCTCTGGATAGGTTGGATAGAGCATCATCGCCACATACCGCCACACACCAGGATCACCGGCCGGTTAACTTCAACCATGGTATTGAGTATTGACAATATTCACTACAAGTAAAACTAAAAGGCAATAACATTTAAAAAAAAATGTTTTTTTTTATTACAATTTAATAGATATATAACAATTTTTTTATCATAATTTGATTCATTAAATAATTTTATAATTATTTTAATATTTATCTCTAACTTTATATTTAATTAAAAATTTATGCGTTACTATTCTAACATTTACCATTAATATTGATGTCAATTGTCAAATGGTTAACTATCGTTGTCCATGGACATTGTGTTTTCAAGCTTTAGTAATGATAATTGTTAAGTGATTGTGCACCTAATGAGCATTTAAAGGTATAATAATACTCATGTTATATTTCTACATATGAATTAATATAATAGTTATCTTTTTTGTAATAATTTTGAAACTTGTGGTTTTTTACACAAATAATATATGTTTTCTTATAATAAATGAAAATATTTTCTTTTTTATCATTATTATTTTCAACATGTAACAACTCAAAATATAAAAAAATAACCAATTATATATAAAGTTATATTTTTAGATATTTTTGTAATAAATAAAATATTTTTAAACCATATGACCTATATTAGATAAATAATTACTACAGTATAAGAAAAAATAAAGATATGTATTACAGTATTAGTAAATAAAGTAATTACATATCTGATTGTGTAATTATTATTATAACAAAACAAAAAAAACAAAAAACATTCCTCTCATCTAATATCACATCAAAACATCTTTTACATAGCTTTGTTTTTAAGTTTTTTGCTAGTACATCTTTTACGTAGTTAATAAAGTTCACGCGAAGCCGTGATGAGAAAGAAAAGGGCGTGTTTGGAAATTTATGAAGGTCTTTTAATATTTTATTCGTTCAAATTTTTGTTCTAATAATTTCAGCTGGTTTTGTAATATCTCTTCCTTTATTTATTTTGTGTTATTTTTATTTAAATAAAATAAAAATACTTCCAATTTTTTATTACGTATTGGTTAAAAGTTATTTTATACTTAATACTCATAAAAATTTAAATAGAAGATTCGATGATGAAACTGCAGATGATAAAAGCGACACTTTTAGTTGAGTAAAGTTGTTCTTTTATCGATTTTTAAAACCCAACAACTATGATACTATTCATATTGCATGTATTGAAAAATGATATTTACTTTGGTTTAGGCCATTTAAGATCAATGTTTCAAGAAAATGTGGATTCTTATTTTTAAAATTGTATTATGAACTAATTTGTCAAAATCAAATATTAAGATGAGGAAAATAATAGAAAGGACTTAAAAGGCTTAAATATTTTTCTTTATAGATCTTTAAGATATCTTATCGATTGTTAGTCTTAATTTTTTACATAAATTTTTAGTCTCTTGTATATAAAAGAGGCTTGTTTTATAGCCTCATTTTTTTTTTCTTTTGCTCTTTTTTTTTAATGCCTCATTTTTTTTATATATCTTATTTTTTCCTTTTGTTTACTTTCTTTTTTATTTTATTTTTATGTTTTTTTCGTTCACTTATTTACCATATTTTTTATTTTTTTAAAAATATTTTAATAATTTGCCCACACAACTTTAAAAATGCTAATGATATATATTATTGAGATACAAGACAATTGAAAAATACTTTCATATTTTAAATATAATGATTTATGCATCCCGTTAATGATTTTATCTTGTATATTTTTTTTTATAAAAAATCATAAATTAACATGTGGTGGTTCAAAAAAAAAAATAGTTAAAAGTAATACATATAATAATAACAACAATAATAATAAATCAAATATTGAATAATTTTCATATTTAAATATTAGTGGTCATATATTAAAGAACATATTATAAATAAGATAAATAAATTTGATCTATAATTTATTATTTTTTAAACATTTATTCGTAACTAAAATAAGTATGGAAAGGTCATTAACTTTTTAATAATTTATTTATTTTTCCTTTGGCCAATATCATTAAAAATAGTTATTATTGCACTCACGATGCATTTTAGTATATCAATTATTTTTATTTCAATTTGACAATATTATAAGTAAATAATTAAAAGAAATTTAAATTCACTTCTTTTTCCAATTCTAATTAGTTTTAATTCATTTCTTTTTCCATTACTTTCAAATTATATTAAAAACTAGCAAATAAGATCTTAAATAACAGCACATTTTGATATCCTTAATTATGATTTTAAATTAATGTTACTAAAAAATTTCAATTATTTAATGAATTTTTGTAAAATCATTTTTAATAATAATTAATAAATATTATTAAATTACTTTTAAATTAAATAGATGTAAATTCAACAACTTAAATTATTATTCTAACAATTATAATTTATTAATGATAAATTTATTTAATAATAAATATTAAAATATAATTAATTTTAGAATTAAAATATATAATTCATAAAATAAAAATAATTATTAATATTATTAATCATTAAATAATATAAATATATAATAATTTAACAAGTGTGGCACGTACAAGGCACATATTCCCATATCTAAATTATACTTTCAAAAAAAAGTACTATAATCTTATTTTTGTTATAAAATTAAAAAATAAATAAATAAATAAATAAATAAAATAATTTTTATTAATTATTATGTATATACTGATAAAAGTTTTATTTATAAGATTTATAAGATATATATAAATTTTGAATTTAAAATATGATAGAGATTAAATATATTATTATTTCTAATTAAATAAAAATTTAATAATATAATGGAGATACATTTTCATTTGAAATAAATTTAATTATAAGAAAGATATATTATATTTAAGAATTTACATTCAAATTATAACATTCTTCATGGATGTCAAATGCATAAAAAATATGTATCGTTAAAAACTTTGCTAGAAAAATTCAATGAGAAAAAAAACTAGCAAAAGAAAAAGGGTACATTATTTTCATGCAATACGATTAAATTACCTCATTAAAACCTTTCCAAGAAAATTTAATGGGACAAAACCGTGGAAAGAAAAAATAGTACAATGAATATACATAAGTGCTCCCCTTGATGATGACAATCGTTCAACATGAAATGTTCTTTTAATAGATGTATTTTAACATCACTATGATAATCTCTCAAATATTGAAATAAATATAATAACTCATGGTAACTAAGCCTACTTAATTGTCACTTGAATTTATATGTAGTACAATTTCAAAGTTATAGGCTAAGTGTATTTATTTCGATAACATGTTACATTTAAATACTACATGTTATTCTACAAAATAGATTATTTTGTTAGTCATTACAAAATTAATTAGGAATCTTATACTTATAAAACATACTGTAGTAATAATGATAATTTATATATTTAATTTATAATAAAACTCATCATTTTATTTTTCTGTAAAATTTAACATTTTTATATGCTCTGATAATATTCATCAATGGTAATAAATACATTGAGCATTAATTATCTTACTAAATGGTTTCAACTGACTATAAAATAAATAATTTTCATATCATGTAATCAAATAATAACTGGATATATAATGTGCATATGTTTTATCCATAAAAAGTAAATTAACACAAGTTTATCTCTTTTTAAGATAATTACTTATTTTTGTCATATTTTTAAGAGTAAACAAAATAAATCAACATGCTTTATATTCATAACAAAGTCATGGAGCTTATAAAAATATTAAATTTTAATGCTAATGTGAATGTGAATGTATAAGATATCTATTATAATTAATATAGTCATTCACATTACTTTAATAGTATATGCCTATGAATTATTATAATAATATATAGCATTTGAAGTTAATGCTTTTATAAGAAATAATTACTATTAATTTATTCACATCAGTAACTACATATAAATAATATTATGTGAGTACTAATCACATTTTAAAATCATCTTATATGTACGAGCATTAAATTTTGTATTTCATAGCTTCATCATCTTTTATATAAATTCAACTATTTTCAACACATTTTACATTTTTAGGTACTTGAACAACTAGTTCTTATAAATATCTAACAAACATTTTAAGTGTTCTTACTGTATCTATTTCACTTTGAGCATAAATGAATAAATATGTACTTGAAATAATATTTTGTATTTAGTCAATACTTTTCTTTGTGGACATTTAATAATTTTTTAACATTATTAAGGATCATTATCATCTCTTACTTATTAAAAAGAGATATGAAAGAAAATATGTTATATAACATTAATATATTAATATTTTCTTCCTCTAGGTACCTGAGACTATATAAAAGTTAATAGTTGTTATAATATTTTTCGATAATATTTTTTAAAGTATTAACTCTTTTATTCCAACAATAATAGTATTATTTTTGCACCAATATAATTAGCAAACTTTAAATAAATTATGAATAATTGTTGCTATTACATTTTATTGTCCTATAGGGACTTCAATAATTGCTTGAGCATTTTGTAACTAAATTTTTCATTATTTAAATGCATCGACAATATATAATATTCTATCTAATTTTTTGAATCTTATGTTCTATAAAATGAGTGCATTTTAAGTAATTTTATGCTATTATTTTTTTCTCTCTTCCTAGTGGCAAAAATTACTTTTATATATCAAAATTATAAGCCTAATCACCCTTGAAATGGTCCAATATATTCGATATAAATAAAACTTAAAACACATATATTTAATAAGGATTACAATTTTATTTTTGTAAGATATGATTTTTTAGAGGCGTAAGATTTATTATTAACTTTTGTCAAATATAGTGAGTTCATTTTGCCTTATTAATATGTAACACATATAGTTACTGAATAAAGAAATGTTTAGACTTTAGACCACAACTATTTAACTTTCTATTATATACTGAACCAATTTTAATTCTTTAAAACTTATTTTGATCATGATAATTATTTAAACTTTTATTTATCAAAATTTATTTTAAATTTACGATATAAATCAAAATAAAATTTTTAAATATTGACTCCTAGTCATGTATTTGTGGCATTACAATTTAGACCAACGTATGCACCATCCATGCAATTTTAATCATAAGATTGGTTTTTAGAAAACTTTTGAAGTTAAACTTTTATCTGTAATTTTATATATTATATTTTGATTGTAAGCTCGAATATCACTATCTCTAAATATATTTAAAATATTAAATTTTTCTTCACCTTTGAAAATTTTGAGAATAATTATATGTAATATAATTTATCATACTTTAGTTCTTTAAAGTCTTTTATTAAATTATACATGAAATTGTACTAACTTATACATCATTCAATAATAATAAGTATTGTTGTATTGTCTTTGAAATACATAAGTGTTCATCATTTCAATTGATAGGCAATAGGTACAAGCCCACTTTATATTTTTTCATCAATCATTATCCATTAAGATCAAAAGGGATTATATATTGTTTAAATTGATAAAACATTGAAACTTAATTAACATTCTCCTGTTCTGCTTCTGTGGAAGCTCATGGTCCATTATAAAATTAGAGTTCAAATACGTCATGACATAACACCAACTCTAAAATAAGTTTTATTTATCTATATAGGCTTTCAATTTTTATAATACAATAAGATCGTAACTACCACATTGTCAATATTAACACAATAGCTTAAATCATGCACATGATCATTATATAACATTCACTTCTAGTAATAATATGATCAAAATGTCTTTATTTTCTTAATAATTTATACAAGCACATAATATTTAAATATATGTGTATTTGTTTTATTGTTATTTAATGAACAAATTTTACTTGTAAAGATAGTATATGAAGAATTCATAACTGTTACTAAATTTACTCTCAATATGTAAGAATACACGAGATCTATGTATATATTTCTTTTGACTCTCAATAATATATATGATTGAATAACTTTTTTCTCCAAAAATTTTCAAATAAAAAGTTAATGATATTGACTACTTAAAAATCTTGAATGATCAAGATTAAATAGTGATTATTATATATTAAATTAATCACTTACAATCCTTCAAAATATCTTTTTCTCTTTTGATTATATTCATTTCAATGTCAACATCAAATGACATTCATTTCAAGGATCATATAATCAAAATGCACTTATATTCATAGTCATATTTAGGACATATACTGTTTATATAGATACTATTATCTTGTTACTTTAATAGCATATTTTACTCATAAAATAACATATAAATATTTTTATGATGTTAATTTTGTTTTCAATCTTACTACTTAATAGCATACACAATGCACTTAATATCCTTTATGTTAGCATCGTAGTCTATGTGCTCTTAATCAATGACATAGATGCAAATATAAAATATTATAATTTATACTTTCAAATATATATTTCTATTAGCATCACAACTTGTGTGCTCAGCTCTCAATCAATAACATAAATGCAATTCTAAAATATTACATTTTTTACTTTAATAGAGTAATTCAATCCCTTATTTTTATATATATATGTAAATTTTGAAAATACTTTATTATAACAATACCAGCAATGTAACAACACAATTAGTATTCACCAAGAGTGCTCACAGGAAAGAATGGTGGGACAATACCTTATTAAAAATCATCTTCCTATATAGATTAAGGCTTTCAAGAGCTAATCTCTTAAACAGAACTCCCTTAAATCTTACTGATCATGCAATCACAAATTTAAAAAGTTTATTTGGATTACCAAAACATGACATTTTAGTTCATTTTTTTACTATTTAAAATCTCAAAATTAATAATAATATCAATTTAGTATGAAAATCAACCCAAAATTTATGTGTATTTAATTAATAAATATAAATGAATATATACACATAAAAAATTATAATTAAATTATAACATGAAAATTTATTTAAGTGATTGCAAATTATATCAATACTGAAAAAGTATTATCAATAAATGAAAAAAATATGAGTTTGGATCTATGAGGTAATTATATTTAAATAACCTTCATGTAATTCATAATTAATGTCAAATGAATATTATTTAAGTAAAATACTACGTGCATTACATTCCAAAAGTTATTTTCAAATTTTTTTTAATTAATATAGTTATCATATATGTATGCTACACATATCATTCATTAATTATAATGAAAAATAAGTTCAAATAAATTATTAATTTAAAATATAGGCAAATATTAACAGATATTTATGGAGTATTTTTATCTATCCAAAATATCCATGATTCGTAATTTTTTTGAAATAATAATAATAATAAATATTTATATTGATAAAATTAAATATATATTTATTATTATATTCATAAATATATTTATAGAGTATTTATATATAATATTATCAAATGATTGTAATATATTTAACAGAAGGATAACATATAAACAAGAACTAAATTTACTACTATCTTATAATAAATTAGTTTAAATTTTATTAATGACTACAACATTTAACTTAACTAAAAAATCTATTATTAAATAATATTTGTCTTAATATAAATGTTGAATTTTAATCTTAAATATAGTTAGATGATTCAAACAATACAACAAATAATCTTTTTATCCTAATAATAATTAAATAAAAATATATATTAATTATAACAAATTATTCATAAAAAAAATATATGTAAATAATATATTTATATATATATATATATAAATCAAATAACTTTACAAATTTAAAAGGCAAATAAATCATAAATATTATTGATTATGATACCTAGTTAAAACGATTGATAAATAAAAAAAATCCTCACAGATTTTGAATGAAAATAAAATTTGAGTTTAATCATAAAGAATAAAAAGATTTAAAAACTTGTAAATTTTGTAATTTGGCATTATACTACAAAAAGTTTGTGGTATATTATGGCTAAGGTCACTTTATATGTATAAAATCAAATAATAATACCGATAACATGTTATAAAATTAAAAAAAAAATAAATAAGTAAAGAAAAGTAAAGAGAAAACAAATAAAAGAAATAATTCGCATTGATTATTGTGTATATAATACAATACTAAAAGCTCTATTTATAAGATTTACAAAATGCAATATAAATTTTGAATCTAAGATATAATATAGACTAAATCTCTAATTATCTCTAATTAAATACAAATTTATGATATAATAGAGATAAATCTTCATTTGAAATAAATTTAATAGATATATTATATTTAAGATTTGACATTCAAATTATAATAATTTTGTAATATTTTCTTAATTAAATTTTACTCTTTCTTAAAAGTAGAGGTGGCAATTTTTGATGTAGCATGATTGTCCAAACCAAACACGAACTAAAAAATACGAACCAAACACAAACGAATTAAATTTGGGTCCAATTTAGGCCTTCTCGAATAACACAAAAAATTAGGATTGGTTTAAGGTCAACCTGATAACACAAAAATAAAAAATTTATTATTATTATTACTATTATTTTTTTTTTACAAGTTGAATCCGTTAATTCATTTTATATAAAATTTACTACATTTTTCGTACTAATAATGTACAAATATATTATGTTATCATTAATCACAATTATATGAAGTTTAAATTTAAAATATTCATTTATTTTAATTTTAAGTAGTGGTTTATTAAGTTATTTTGTCATAAAATTATAACTTTGAAACTTTTAATTTTTAATTATGTAAAAACTTGTATAAAAATTTTTATTTGTATATTTAATATTATTATAATGCATTAAATTTAATTCAAATATTTTATTATTTTAATTAGATTAAAAATTATAAAAAATTTTATAACAATTTTAATTATTAATTGATGAAATAAGGTATTAAAAAAAAAGATTAATTAATATACGTAAATAAAAGTTTATAGGGAAATAGGCTGGTTTAACCCCCTATTAATAATCTTAATCTTAGATAACCCCCCACTAGCATATTTTTTAAAAATACCTTATTTACCCTCATTGCCACCGTAGACAATCAGATCATCGTAAACTACACGATTCCAATTCTGCTCTTCATAATATTATTGCTGATCATCACTTTAATGGTCCAGACTTCAACGTTAATGTTAGTTACCTTTTTGAATTGTATAATTCAATGTTCTTGATCACGAATTCTCAATTGTATCTTATCTTATTTCGCTTGTTTAATTTAATTTAATTTACAGACTGGTTTGAATCTTCTCACTACAAACACTAGTAGTGAACAGTCCGTTGTTATCGATGGCGGTACATCTCCCAACTCAGATGAGAAGAAAGCTAAAACTGAGGTAGTTATGATTTTTATTTTTTTCTTTCAAATTTGATGGTTTGGATTCAATCTGGGTTAATAAACATTTCAATTGGACACATGTCCAAAATAAAAATTCTACTGAAAATCAAAAATAAAAATGGAGTAAAACAGAGTAGAATAGAGTAAAACTTTGTTGAAATAAACTTGCTGATTTTTAGTTGGACATACGTCCAACTCTGTTGAAATAAGCTGTTTTTAGTTGGACGTGCGTCCAACTCTGTTGAAATAAGCTCTCTAATTTTAAGTTGGACGTAGTTTGACATATGTCCAACTGAGCTCCGGGAGCTCCGGCGAGTGGACATATGTGTCTTCTAAAATATACTCCTCTGGTTTTCAGTTGGACACATATCCAACTCTGTTGAGGTGAGTTGGACATACGTCCAACTGAGGGATTATTCTGAGTAGTCTAGTTGGACATGTGTCCAACTCGGCTCCGGCGAGTGGGGTCGCCGACCGGTCAAAATTTCATCAGTTGGACAGTCGTCCAACTGAGCTCCGGCGAGTGGACATATGTGTCCTCTAAAATATACTCCTCTGATTTTCAATTGGACACATGTCCAACTCTGTTGAGGTGAGTTGGACAGTCGTCCAACTGAGGGGTTATTAAGGGCATTTTTGTCATAATATGTAAAAAAATCAAGTGGAGGGGGTCATATCAGATTTTTAATAAATAGGGGTCATGACAGCATATAACCCAAGTTCATATCAGTCCAAATTTTTTTACTTTGCGTTAAATTTGACAGATACAAATTAAATTTAATTTTAATTAAAATTAATAATTTATAACACGAATTAAATTGCAAACCAACACAATACCTCTTAAAAAAAAAAAAAAGGTTCACGCGGTTTTGTGGGATAAAAGATTCACCAAACTCCGCGTCTTCTTTTAAAGATCACTCAAACCTCACTATAAATTCAAAGCAATTAATCCCCACAAGAAGATAAAGCTCTGTTTACCCTTTGTTCTTCTTCTTCTTCTTCTTTTTCCTTATCCTTTTCTTCTTGGTCTTATTATTCATTTAATAAAAGAAAAAATGGTTCTAATTTCCATACTATTGCTAGCAATTCTATTCATTGCGGGACTCATTAATGTTTTCTTCTATTTTCCAACTACAAAATTCTTCAAATGGCTTCAATCTTTCTTCTTCAATTCTACTACCAACAAAAATTCGAAAAAAAAGATCAATAATTCTTCGTCAGAGCCCAATAATAACAAGACAATTGATGAGCTTAAAAAAATATTCTCAATATTTGACAAGAACAGCGATGGGTATATAACAGAGCAAGAGTTAAGGGAGTCACTGAAGAACCTTAGAATCTTCATGACAGACAAAGAGGTAGAAGAGATGTTTATGAAATTGGATTCTAATGGAGATGGGTTGATTGATTTAGATGAGTTCTTTGTTCTTTGTGGTAATTCCTTCAATAATTTTGGGAAAGAAACAGATCAAGTGTTGAGTGGGAAAGAAGAAGAAGAGGAGAATATGAAAGAGGCTTTTGATGTGTTTGACAAAGATAAAGATGGGTTGATTTCAGTTGAGGAACTGGGTTGTGTGTTGTGTTCATTGGGTTTAAAAGAGGGTAGTAAGATTGAAGATTGTAAGAAGATGATTAGGAAAGTTGATTTGGATGGTGATGGTTTGGTTAATTTTGATGAATTCAAGAAGATGATGAAAAGTGGTGGGAAGTTTCTTTTATAGCCTCTTAAATTCATTAGTAAGACCCTTATTCACTCACTTTATTGTCATGATTTATCCCTAACATAACATATAACAAGTATGTATGAATTTTTTTTTTTTCCTGATAAAAATCTCACCTAGAGGGGAGAGGAGAGAGTCACCGCTTTTCATTGACCATATAAAAGATATTATTTTAAATACTGTCTGACTTTAATAATAATTACATATATTTTTATCACTCAAATTCATCACCAAGTATATTTACCGAGTTCCAGCTTCAAGACGACCAGATACATGTGCGTATGTAATATTCAAGTGTGATGATAAGAACCTCTTATTTGTTTTCCTTAATTCCACTACAATTTATAAAAGTTTTAAAGATGATTGTCCATATAAAAATACTAACTTAAATATCGTCTTATACAAGGAATTTAAGTAATTTTAATAATAATTACATACAATTTTTATCACTGAAATTCACGACCTTAAATATATTTATTGAGTTCTGACTTCAAGTCAACCATATACATATGCGTATGATTTGAACTTTTACAAATTGTAGTGGAATTAAGGAAAACAAATAATAGCTTCTTATCACTACACTTATTTCTATTTGTAAAATATAAAATGTATTGTTGAGTACACATTTAGAACTTTTTCTTTATGGTATTAATGTAAAATATGTTTTGTGGTTGGGTTCATGGACAATTTCTAAAATTAATTAAAATTTTAAGTGAGTGGCTCACAAGGAAACTCATTATTGAGAAAAATTCAAATAAAGTGACAAAGCCAAATACTAGAGAGAGATGTATTAAGAAAATATAAATATATTGTTAAATTTATTTCTTATAAACTTAAATTTTTGGAAAGAATTAGTATGTGAAATTTCATGTGTATGAAAAATAAATCATCATATATGTGCATGTGTATTATTTCTAATTTTTTATTTCAATCAAGACGCTTAAATTTGTAAAGCGAATGAAAAAAAAAAAAAAAATCTTGAGTACTTGTGTTATAGATACTCTTATTACATAATATACGAGACCTACACTTTGAATTTTTATTTTTAAATAAATATATTATTTATATAGCATGTTTAATTGACAGTAATTATAATTGTAATGGGAATCATTCAGGATATTATTGTCTTTGGTTTGAGTTTGACTATACTCTGTAATAGAATATAAAGGGATTACAGCAGTAACAGTAATCTTTATTACTCCTGCAATCCTTGAAAATACGTTGTAATACTATATTTTTCTCACAATTTGTATAATCAGTCATGTTTTTTTGCTCATTTTATTTCTTTTAGTAATAAAAAAGTTTATTTTTTAATTTTACTTCATGTATAATTTTATAATATTTATTTTAATATTATTATTTATTTTGATTATACTGCTTAAACAAAAATTTTAATAGTAATACTATTTACTTTACGTTGAATTCCATTATAATTATTATTCTTATTACTTTTACATTTAGCAAACCAAACACTACCTTATGTAGTTGTATTTGTGACTCAACTTACATATTTTATATGTGGAAGTAAAGTCGTAGAAGTCTTTTAAATTATGTTATTTATGTATTTAGTTACTTAGTTAATAAGTTAGTGTCATTTTTTTACAAGTACAAAAGACATAATTGTAATAATTTTTTAATTCAAATATTATTTTTTAAAATTAATATTCAATATAAAAAATATTAAAATAATATAATTTATTTTAATTGATTTTTTTAAAAATAATATTTTAATTAAAAATATGTGTTTTGTTTTTATTTTAAAATTAAAAAATTAAATAATATTATTTATAATTTAAAGGGTTGAATGACACAAATAGCATGACTTACAAGCTGAACGCAAAAAGTGTTAAGTGAGAAGACGACTAAAAACGTAGCTGTTAGAGATTCATGGATATGGAGAAAAAAATTTTGGTCGTAATTAGAATTTACTTATTTGAGGAACTTGACCAACGTGTTCATATAATTTAGTGATTTTACGAGACAAATTAAGGCTAACGCGAAGACTAAAGAGCTTAAGCATTCATATAATCAGCAAATTGAGCATTATCAAATAAACAAATAAATAAATTCTAATAACTATCAATATATATAAATAAAAAATTTATTCGCTTGACAACAAGTATGATTACAAATGACAGTGTAAAGCAAACGTGGAAACACTTTTATGTCTTATTCGACCCATTTTGTAAGTTTGGGTCCATTCTATGCTCAAATGCCCAAACTTTCTCCCAACTTTTCAAAAGTAATTTATTCCTGTTAGGCATTGAGAGTTTGAGAGCAGGAGGGGACTTTCATTTAAAGGCAATAAAGAAAAAGTGTGAAAAAGAAAAGTTATTTATGAAGAATCATACATAGTGCACGCTAGCATTTATTGAAACTCCAAGTGTTTCTTGGAATATATAAAGCCTTCATAACAAAGCAATAAGCTTACACTAGCCGGTTCCAATAGAAATATAGAATGGTAAAGTTAAATGTCTTGATATATATATATAACACTCATACACACATTTAAAGGAACGAAATTCAAACTCATATTCTTGCCCATATCTTGGTACTCATACACACATTTAAAGGAATGAGATTCAAATTCTATGTCCTCATCCATGTCTCGGTACCTTTATAGAAATAAAAAGTTAATATATCTTTAAATTTAAGATAAATATAAAATAGTAAGATATATTTTTATTGATAAATACAATATGGTCTATATAACTCTATTAAATAAAAAGCTATCACTTTTAATTGATTATAATTATAATATATTTATGATATATACTAATATTCTTTTACAAAATATGACAGCTCAAATTTTCTTTATTCATTTATGGTTTGATTAAAAATCTTAGATCTACACCATACAATGTGAAGTATTTATATTCTCACGAAAAGAGAGAAATGCTTTTGCACATATACATAGAATTTTTAAAAAGATAAATAATGTTTTTATTTTTAAATTTATTTTGTTATATGGCGCGCGCACGTGTGTGTGTGTATATATATATATATATATATTTTAATAAAATAGATAAAATTAATAGGTAAATGACACAAAAAGTAGTATTGAGTAGATCAATGATGCTCTAAAGAGTTTTCTATAAGGTGTAAGATAAATGCAAATAAATTTTGTAAAAATACACAATTCGCCACTAGTACCACATTACAATAGAATAATTCAGTTAAAAGATAAAATTTAGGGATAGCTCAGTTACTAAAACCAACTGAATTAGATATATAAGATCATAGGATTGATAAAAAGTCATGTAATAATTATTAAGGATCTTTGATAACAACTTTTCATTAACATCTTTTATTAATACTCTTAAATATGAGTATTAATTCAAATAAATGAAAAAAATACCAAATTAAAAGAATATAAGAGGGAGCTCTTTTCTGAAAAAAAAAAATTAATAATAATAAAAATAGACCCATGTTGTAAAGTGAAAAGGCCCATTTCTTGCTGTTTAAGTTTTAGTTATATACATAAAAATGCATGGTATAGTTATTTAAAAAAATCAATACGTCTACCTTATTATAAATTTAATTTATTTACACCAAATAAATGTTTGCCATATAAGCGATGCTACAGTAATTAGAATACTTGACGTGTTGTCCTATTGAATTGATAAGTAAGCTTGTAAAATATGTTTAATAGCACCAAATTCCCACCTAATTTACAATAATTAAGGTGTAATATAATTATTGTTTTCTTCTTTTTTTTCAAAGTGGGCCTCGCTGGGGTTTAATATAATTAAATGATAAATGAGGTGATATTTTCAAACAAATTAAAAAAATAGTAGTTCCCATCTTTTCTCAAAAAATAAATAGTGGTTATGGAACAAAAAATTTTAGAAAAATATATAAAATAATATCCATAAAATTTATAATAAATATAATATTACAATAACATTAATGAAATTAAATAACTAAAATTTAGCATCGAAATAAGTCTGATTAGCCAAAGTTCTAATAGTGTTCAAAGTAAAATTATGGAGTGAAGATTTTTTTATAACAAAAATATATAAATTGGACATAAAATATATTATTTTTGTGAATACAAATTTAAAGAATATTATAGATTTTTTTCCCCTAATTTTTTAGTGGGATTGGAGATAAAAAATTATATCTAAGTCTTTTCCAAAGGAAAATGAAGGAAAATTATAGTAAAATAATGTACAATGTGTTATAATTTGGATGTTCAATTTTAAATATAATATTATCTCTCTTATAGTTAGATTTATTTTAAATGGAGATTATTGTATCAAAAATTTATATTTAATTAAATATTTAATATTTATCATATCTTATATTCAAATTCATATTATATCTTGCAAATTTTATAAATAAAGCATTTAACAGTGTATTATAAACACAACAATCAATGAAAATTACTTCTACTATTTTCTTCATATTCTTTTCTTCTATTATATTTATTTAGTTTTATAATACGTTATCATCACAATAATATTTGTTCAATACTTGTCGTTTATACATGAGAAATAACACAAAATTCATAAGTTCTTTATTTTTCTTATTATTTATGATTAAACTCAAATCTTATTTTCATTCAAAATTTACCAAAATTATTTTTATTTCTTGATCAATTTAATTGGGTATTATAAATTAATAATATTTATGATTTATTTACCTTTTAAATTTGTTAAGTTGGTTGATTTATATATCAATATTTATATATATTCATATTATAGTATTGTCTTTAATAATTTCATAAATCACATCATGCTAGAAAACTAACAAACTCTGAAAAGATATCTTCAATAATTCTAGATACTACATCATGTTGAGTAGCCAACAAACTCTTAAAAAGTTTCAAATCAAATTCTCTTATAGCATGTTTGATAACGATTTTGATTTACAATTTATGATTAAATAATTGATTTTGTGATTTTTTATTATTTTATAAAAATAATCACAAATGTGTTTGATAAGAATTTATATTTAGTGATTTTTAAGAAAAAAAATCAACAATCACCTCCAAGTTGTTTGGAAATGATTTCCATTTTTTTGATTTTTTTTCAAAAAAAAATTAAAAATAAAGAAATTTTTTTGTTATTTTTTATAAATTTGAAGTTTTTAATTATTTTATTCCAATATTTAATCATCAAAAAGTTATAAGACTTTATTTACTCTTTAGAAAAAATGTTTGGTCAAAATGAAAAAAAATCTGAAATCTGAATACAAAATCTTATTTTTAAAAATTTATGAATCACCCCATATTTTAGGAGTGATTTCTTAAAAATGTAAAAATTAAAATCAGAAATCTTTATCAAACATACTTGATTGAAAAATCACTTGAAAAAAAATCAGGAATCAGGAATAAGGAATCAGGAATCAAAATCGTTATCAAACAAGGCCTTATCTTATCCTAGATTACATATTTTATTATTTGCATATATATTTTCTATAAATAATTGTTATAATTGATATATATTTTTATTTAATTGTATTTCTTGTAAAAAGATTGTTTGCTATATTTTTAGAAAATTGTTTTAATTATCTAACCGTATTTAAGATCCAAATTTAATATTATTATGAAAAAATATTATCAAATAATAGAGTTTTAGTTAACTTTTGTGATCATTATTTTGATACCAATTCTATTATAAGATATTGGTAATATATGCTAATCTTTTTTGTTTATTATTATTCTGTTAAATATATTATAATAATTTAATCTTATTATATTTAAATATATTGTAAATATATTTATGAATATTATAACAAATATATATTTAAATATATCAATACAAATATTTGTTATTACTAAAAAAATAAATTTAAGTACTTTGAATATTTTGTATCAAAAAGAATAGATAGTAATGCCCAATAAATATATGTCTACGTTTTCCTTTAATTGTATTTAATAATCTATCTATATTTTCCTTTACCTATAATTAATAATTTATATATAAATCACACTTTTTACTCTTCTAGAATATATAATAACTATATTAATTAAAAAAAATAAAAAATTTATTTATGCATATAATGATCGTAATATATTTTATACTTAATATTTAAATAATATTATCGTAATCTCATTTAATCATATGTAAAATGTTCAATTTGATCTTTTGATGTACTGTTAACATTAATATAACATAAATTGTTAATAATAATTAATAATATTATACAATATTAAGTATATGGTTGCATAAATAGTAAAATTTATGAAAATTCTGTCTAAAAAGCTAGTTCTTAAAAGCATTTATGCCCCTAATTTTTCTTGAAAAATGTTGTTCTGTCTAAGAACATGGCTTTTAAGTAAGGGTGTCAATCGTGTCGTGTTCGTATCGTGTTTGTTCGTGTTCATGTCGTGTTGGTTGGCACATTAAAAAATTTACTTGAATTTTTTTTGTGTTACTTATTTATAATAGTAAGAAATAACAAAACCTTTAAGAACATAAAAAAATTATTGATCAATTCTTACTATAAAAAAATTCGTGTCGTGTCGTGTTCGGATCGTGCTATCGTGTAGTGTCAGAAATTGCCACCCTTACTTTTAAGGAGGCCTTGTCCCATCATTCTTTCTTATGAGTACTCTTAGTTAATACTAATTGTGTTGTTGTTATTGTTATGATAAAATATTTTCCTTACACACAAACATATATATATATAAAATAAATGATTGAAGTATTCTTTAAAAAGTATAAAATGCAGTATTTTAGAATTGTGTCTATGTCATTCATTGAAAGTCCACAGGCTACAATACTGACATAAATATATATGATAAAGTATATTTAGTGTTTCATGTATGTTATTAAGTAGCAATATTGAGAACAAAATTCAATTCATAAAATATTATGTATGCTATTTTATGAGTAAAATATGCTATTGAAGTAACAAGATAATAATATTTATATAAATTGTATAATCATACATATGACTATGGTTATAAAGACATTTTGATTATATCTTCCTTAAAATAAATGTCATTTGATGTTGACATTAAAATGAGTATAATCAAAGGAAAAAATATATATATAGTAAAGGATTGCAAGTGATTAATTTTATATATAATAATCACTATCACTCAAGAATGAGTATTATATTTAAAAAATTCAATCCTGATCATTTAAGATTTTGAAGTGTTCAATATCATTAATCTTTTATTTGAAATTTAAAAAAAAAAAAAAAAAAAAGGTTATTGAGTCATATTTCATTGAGAGCAAAAAAATGGATACATAGATCTCGTATGTACTTATGTAGCAATATTAAGAACGAAATTAGTAACAATTATGAATCATTAGTATGTAAATCTGTTCAAGTAAAGTTTGCTTGTGAAGTAGTAATAGAGATATACACACATATATATAAATATTATATCCTTACACAAATTATTAAGAAAAAAAGACAATTTGATCATATCATTCTTAAAAGTAAATGATTATCATGTGCATGACTTAAGTTATTGTGTTCATATTGACAATGTAATAGTTATAATCTTTATCGTATTATAAAAAAATGAAAGCCCATATAGGTAAATAAAATATATTTTGAAGTTGTTTTGTTACAATATATTTAGACTCTAATTTTATAATGGACCATGAATTTTCATAGAAGTAAAATAAACGAATGTTAATTAAGGTTTAATGCGTTATCAACATTATCCAGTATATGTCCCATTTTTTATCTTGATAGATAATGATCATCAATAAAGTTATGGCTACAAAAATATACAATGGGCTTGTAACTATTGCCAATCAATTAAAATAGTAAACACTTATGTGTCTTAAAAATAATGTAATAATACTCATTATTACTTGAGTTAACACAATTTCATGTACGACGTAATAAAAAGTTTTGAATAACTAAAATATGATGAATTATATATTATAGGATTATATGCTGTCATGACCCCATATTTATTAAAAATTAGATATGACCCCTTCTTCTTATTTTTTTACAAATTGTGACAAAAGTGCCCTTAATTTTCAATGACCAATTATGATAAATTTTTATTGAATATTTGTCCAATTAGACTGGCCAAAATTAGACAGCTGTCTAATTGGCTAGATTTTGATCGTCCGATGACCCCACTCATTGGAACTGACTTGGATACATGTCCAACTAAATTAGACAACTGTTCAACTAACTTTGATCAGTCGATAAACCCACTTGTTGGAGCCAAGTTAAATATATGTCCAACTAATTGGATGGTTGTCCAAAAGCTTAATTTGATCTACTAGTGACCTCATTTATCGAAGCAGAATTGAACACGTGTCTAACTAATTAGATAGTTGCCTAACTAGTCAAATTTTGATCGATTGATAAACTCTCTAATTAGAATCAAGTTAGACACATGTTGTTGGAATTTATTGTGAATTTGAATAAAAAAGAGAAAAGAGAAAAAGTGAAAAAAAAAAAAAACCTAAAGTCCCACATTGCCAATTTACCTCTCCTTAAAAATGTAAATATAGAAAAGAATTAGCAAGTGGGATTGGGCCCCAAGGGGCACCCAATTTTGTGGAAGGGGGAGGACCTAGGCAATTGTGGGTCCACCACACACACGCGCGCCGCTGGCGCTGGCGCTATCAGTCCCACCAGCCGGCGGCCGCACCGTGCCAAGCCGAGCCGAGTGCGTGTGTGTGAGGTGAGGTGGCATTTTATTTTTTGATAAAAATTTATTTATTTAAATTAATTTTCCAACAGTTCTGTTACTCAAATGTGACTGTTACCTTTTAACGTTTCGTTCCGTTGAGACCAAGTTTCACGAAATCCGTTACCCCACGTCGTGACCGTTGCATGTAATCGTTCCGGACCGAGTCTAACGGAACGACCGTTTTTGAACGTTGCACTTTCTCCACGACCGTTTTGGGTCCGTTATTTGTGACTTCCCTCACCTATAAATAGAGCCATCAGCTCTCATTCCAAATCACTCCAAAACCTCTCAACTCTCTCTCGTTATTCTCTCTCTCGCTCTAACTATTGAGTAGTACAAAAACTTTCAGAAAATATAAACCCAGAAATACCATCCAGTATATACATTAAATATAATTTTTAGTTTCCGAGCAACAAAATTATTTTACAGGGTGTACCATTCTGGAGTTCATCAGTGCAGTGTAGCTCCGAGACAGAATTTTGCTGGGCTGTTTTATCCTGGGGACGACGAGACTGTGTTTGCTTGCACAATTTTGGGCAGAGCCGCGAAACGTCTTAAAGAGAGCGACCTAGTCCGCGACTCAACCCAAGCAGTTATTTCAGTAATTTGGTAATCTCGTTCCAATCTATTTTTACGTATTTTTTCTAACAATTTTAAGACGGATTTCATCTGCCATGTCTATTAAATTTTTAACTGCTAACCTTAACAAACCTTTCCATTTTGAGGGACTACATTTTAAAAGATGGAGACAAAAAATGCTATTTTTCTTAACAATGAAAAAAGTAGCCTCTGTTCTTATTACTGAAAAACCAACACTGCCAAATCCTCCTATTGAAGATACAACTAAGGATTTAAACACCTGGTTGGAAAATGATTTTCTCTGCAAAAAATTTATTCTTAATGGTTTAGTTGATAATTTTTATGATTACTATAACTCTGATAAGACAGCTAAAGAAACTTGGGATGCACTTCAAAAGAAGTATGATACTGAGGAAGCTGGAACTAAGAAGTATGCTGTCAGTAGATATTTGAAGTACTAGATTACTGATGACAAATCTGTGGAAGCTCATTCTCATGAACTGCAGAATATAGCATATAAAATAACTTCTGAAGGTATGGCTTTAGATGAACAATTTCAAGTAGCTATTATTATTGATAAATTAGCCCCTGCATGGAAAGACTTTAAGAATATTCTGAGACATAAAACTAAAGAATTCTCCCTAGAAAGTCTAATAACCCGTCTAAGAATAGAAGAAGAAGCCCGAAAACAAGACCAAAAAGATGAAGTACTTGTTGTCTCAAACAACAGTGCTAATAAAAAATCCTCCTCTGTAATTCTGAAACCAAAAGGAAGAAACATGAAATTTCATAATCGTAATAATAACCAGAACCATAACAACCAGAATAAAAATAAAAATCCTCCGCGGAATGGACCTGGACCTGGACCTGGAACTCAACCCCCCTTAGGAAATAACACATTTATGTGTTATAGTTGTAACAGGCCTGGCCATTTGGCCAGGAACTGCAGAAACAGGAATCGTCCTGCCCCGCAAGTGAACCTTATCGAAGATCAGCTTATAGCTATGATATTTGAAATCAACTTTGTTGGTGGATTTGAGGGGTGGTGGGTGGACACTGGTGCTTCTCGCCATGTTTGCTATGATCGTGACATGTTCAAGTCCTATTCTATATCTGAGGATAAGAAAGTGCTGCTGGGCGACTCCCACTCCACTAAAGTTGTTGGTACTGGTGAGGTGGAATTAAAGTTTACCTCTGGAAAGACCTTCATCTTGAAGGATGTCCTGCATACTCCAGAGATGAGAAAGAACTTAGTCTCAGGCTATCTTCTCAACAAGGCTGGGTTTACTCAAACTATAGGGGCTGATTTGTATACAATTACTAAGAATAATGTATTTGTTGGGAAGGGGTACGCCACTGATGGAATGTTTAAATTAAATGTTGAAATTAATAAAGTATCTTCTTCTGCTTACATGTTGTGTTCTTTTAATGTTTGGCATGCTAGACTTTGTCATGTTAATAAACAAACAATTAAGAACATGAGTAACTTAGAATTAATTCCTAAATTATCTATGAATGATTTTGAAAAATGTGATTTTTGCAGTCAAGCTAAAATAACCAAAACTTCACATAAATCAATAATTAGAAAATCTGAACCATTAGATTTAATACACTCTGATATATGTGAACTAGATGGTACTCTAACAAGAAATAGAAAATGCTACTTTATAACTTTTATAGATGACTGTTCAGATTATACTGTATATCTAATGAAAAATAAAAGTGAAGCGTTTGACATGTTTAAAACATTTATGATTGAAATTCAAAATCAACTTAACAGAAAAATAAAAAGATTTCGAAGTGATAGAGGCACTAAATATGATTCCAATATTTTCAATAACTTTTATAAAACCCATGGAATCATACATGAAAAAACTGCACCTTATTCTCCTGAAATGAATGGCAAAGTTGAAAGAAAAAATAGAACTTTTACTGAATCAGTTGTTGCAATTTTATTAAACTCTGGTGCTGCTTCCCATTGGTGGGGAGAAATTTTACTACCTGTTTGCTATGTGCTAAACAGAGTGCCTAAATCTACTAGTCAAATTTCACCTTATGAAATTTTGAAAAATAAGAAACCTAACTTAACTTATTTAAGAACTTGGGGATGTTTAGCCTATGTTAGGATCCCTGATCCAAAAAGAAATAAACTTGCTAGTAGAGCATATGAATGTGTATTCATAGGATATGCAGTGAACAGTAAAGCTTATAAATTCTATGACTTAAATGATCATGTAGTTATAGAATCAAATGATGCAGACTTCTATGAACATAGGTTTCCCTTTAAATTGAAGAATAGTGGGGGCTCGTCTTCTAGTAGTTTACCCATAGCTAAAACTAGTGAACATAACAAGGAATTAGAAACTGAACTTAGGAGAAGTAAACGAGCACGAACCTCTAAGGATTATGGGTCTGACTTCTTTGCTTATACCTTAGAGGAAGATCCCCAAACCATTCAATAAGCCTTATCTTCTTTAGATGCCAATTTATGGGAAGAAGCCATAAATGATGAAATGGACTCTCTTGAGTCTAATAGAACTTGGCATTTAGTTGACTTACCTCCTGGTTGCAAGACCATAGGATGTAAATGGATACTAAAGAATAAATTAAAACCCGACGGTACTATTAAAAAGTACAAGGCTCGCCTTGTAGCCAAAGGGTATAGGCAAAGGGAAAATGTGGACTTCTTTGACACTTATTCACCTATCACAAGAATAACTTCCAAATGGATGTTAAAACTGCCTTCTTAAATGGTGAATTAGAATAAGAGATTTATATGGACCAACCTGAGGGCTTTGTAGTCCTAGGTCAAGAAAACAAAGTATGTGAACTAGATAAATCTCTTTATGGTCTAAAACAAGCACCTAAGCAATGGCATGAAAAATTTGATAATCTAGTTATCTCACATGGATTCAAATTGAATGAAAGTGACAAATGTATTTATCATAAAACAGAAAATAACATATGCACTATTATTTGTTTATATGTGGATGACTTGCTTATTTTTGGGTCAAATATTCATGTTGTAAATAATGTGAAAAACTTGTTGTGTGCTAATTTTGACATGAAAGACCTAGGTGAAGCGAGTATAATCCTAAGTATAAATATTACTAGGTTTAAAGAGGGACTTTCTCTAGATCAATCTCATTATATTGAGAAGATCTTAAAGAAATATAATTACTCTAACTGCAAACCTGCATGTACCCCTTATGATCCTAGTGTAAAGTTGTTCAAGAATACCGGAGATGGTGTTAGACAAACTGAGTATGCGAGCATCATTGGTAGCTGACGTTATGCTACTGATTGCACTAGGCCCGACATAGCTTATGTTGTGGGACTACTATGTAGGTTTACCAGTAGACCTAGTATAGAGCATTGGAATGCAATTGAAAGGGTCATGAGGTACCTTAAGAGAACAATGAACCTTGGATTACACTATAAGAAGTTTCCCGCTGTTTTAGAAGGATACAGCGATGCTGATTGGAACACTCTTTCAAAAGACTCCAAAGCAACTATCAGCTATATATTTAGCATTGCTGGTGGAGCTGTTTCTTGGAAGTCTAAGAAACAGACAATTTTGGCTCAATCTATGATGTCAAATCATATTATATTTACAAATCCTATAAATAAAACGTTTAACAATGTATTGTAAATACAACAATCTATAAAAACTAATTTTGGTTTTTACTTAACTTCTTTTTCTCTTATATTTTATTTAATTTTATAACAAATAGTCTATTTTTCCTTATGTTTAATTTTTATTTTTATTTTAATATTTCCTTTATTTCAAATAGGGTTAATTATGTTTTATGCTTCTAACATTTTGAATTTGTTACATTCTCATGACGTTTATAAATTTACAAATAAGTTTATAAAGTATTTAAAACTTTAAAATCATAACTATTATTATTACAAACATACCCATTACGTTTATAAACTATAACATATTTTCACTAAAAATGTATATAATTTTAGAATTTTAAATATGTTACACATATATGCAACTTTATAAATGTTAAAGGCATATTTGTAGCAAACACAATATGCTAGATGCATAAAAATAATTATCTCATTCAAGGTATGTTTGATACATCATATCAGATAGTTTAAGTATAATCGTATTAGATTAAACTGTATTAAATTATATTATAATTAATATGTACAGTGATTGGTAAAAAACTATATAATATAATCGAATTAAATTGATTATATATATTTTAATAAAATAATTTATATTTAAAATATTTTTTTATTATAAAATTTATTTAATTTAATATTTAATTCATTTTTATATTTTTATTACATTTTTTAAAATAAAAATATATCATTTTTAATTTAAAATAAAAAAAAATTACGACATTATTTTATAATTGAAAATTCAGACAGACTAAATTAATTGTTCAGTACGGTTTAAACTAACACTCTCTAGTAGTACAAAATTTCTACATAATCTTACTATTCTTATATTGTACAATCAGTTTGATTTCACAGCTAAATACATAAATATATATAAATTATACAATTATAATATTTAATATAATGTAAGAAATATTTCAAGCTATTATTCTTGCCAGCAGCCCCTTAAAAGCAATAGATTCCCATACCGTACAATTCCTCGTTTAAATTCCACCACATAGTTTGGCCTCAAAAACGGATTAGACAATTGAGTAGAAACGGAAGAAGACGAACAATCAGCCATCTAGAACACGAGATAAACACTACGCGCGACTTATATTAAATGTTATGAGGTACCTAAACATAAGAAAAATAATCTATGTTTTGCCATCAATACCACAAATGGTGGACTTTTAACCCTTAAAATAATGGATTTATTACTCTAATTTATTTTTTTTTAAAAATACACTTTAATTTATTTTTTTTCCTATCAAGTGGTATACTCTAAGCGTACACTTGAGTTCAATTTCTCAAAAAAATTATCAATTTTTAACACATAATTTTCATGTGAATTTTTGAAGAAATAATTTTGAAATTTCAATATTTTTTTTACTAAAACAAATTTTTTTTTTTAAATCAATTTTTGAAAAAAAAATATATGAAATTTTTTTTATTTTAATTTGGTCAGTTCTTTATTTAAATTTTTTTATCTGATAATTTGAATATTTATTTATTTTTTTAATTTTTTTTAGCAAAAAACTTAAAATTTCAAAATAATCCTATTAAAGTCACATGAAAACTATATGCCAAGAAATTGAATTTTTTTTTTTTTTTTTTTTAAATTTGACTTAAATGTACCTTTTAAAAAGCTCGAAAATCAAAGGTGTACAATTTAAAAGAACAAGGGCTAAAACATATATTGTATAAAAGTAAGGGGCTCTGTAGAGTTCCAAATCCTAAAAGAAAAGGAAAAAAAAGGGGCAAAATGGTGAAGTATGGTAATACTCGATATCCACATGCTTCAACAAACCATGACTTCAGTAACGACTAGCCTTCTAAGTTAATTGGAGATCTAATGCCGAAATTATTGAGCATTACAATATGAGGCGCCTTCAGATATCAGCATTACAGAGAACGCACGTATAAGAGTCAAGGATGTCATCTGTTTAAAATCACTCAGTACATCATTAGAAAACATCGGGGTGGAAGCGTCCTGGAATGGAGTTGCTTTGCTGAGCCTGCCTGAGGTGAAATGTAAGTGCATAATTGTTCACCTGTCAATGGAAAATGAATGCAATCAATCTTTATTCAATTAACAGGATAGAAAGTACCAGTAACCATATGAGATTAGGACACTTATATAACTCTATCAAAGCTACTTAAATTACCAAGAAAGGTCATGCCACAACTTGAACTAGACAATTAAAAGAAATTCTAAAAATTTGGGTTACTGAAAGGTGTTGGACTTGGGTCATGAGCTCAACCTCCAATGTTTTTAACTGTTCTTGGTACTGGGCCACCATTTGCTTCAGTTGCTGTATCTCCTGAGTCGTATTTTCATAATCTTTTTGACGCTCATGCTGAATGGATACGGCTCGTTTAAGGATTGTATTTTCCTGAATAAGAGCTTGTACTTGTTCTTTCAGCATCATATTTTCCTGAAAGCAAATCATTAGAAAATGATAAAGGATATCACTTCCAACATTTTCCATCACATATGCATAAAGCACAAGGTATATCTACAACAACAATAAACCTGACTGAAGCTTTGAGCTGCCTCAGCACTAGCACGTGCAGAGATGGATTTCTCCAAAACCTCAAGAATTCTGGATGCGCGAGCTTTAGCATCATCCACATTGAAAGCACTAATCATTTCCCTAACAAAGAGTTCCACCCAGTCTGAACCATCTTTGGGAAGATTTTCCTCAACAACTATCTCTTCATTAGTTGTCACCACTCCTGTGGAAAATAATGAAACCATTCTTTAAATGGTGACAGAACTGCTTTAAGTTTCTTCAGAAAGTTAGCTTAATAAAGCATCACAATACATTTAGTAATAGAAACCCAACATAAAAAAGTAATGAAACAACTGGCTGGAACTAACATAAATAGCTGATAATTAACATGAAAATAAGTATGTATAAAATTATAACAACTACCTTCTGCTTCAGCAAAATAATGAAATAAAAGATCATGAAGTGAGTCCAAAGGCCCCAGGCCCCACACACCTTTCATTAATGAATTTTGTTTTACTCTTGTTAAGTAAATTTGTCTATGGCTATATGAATCCCTCTAACCCACTACTTGCCTTAACTTCCTGCCCCATCTCTAGAACTGGAAGGAAGAAGATATTACCGTGCCCTCCAACACCTCGTTTGAGAGTGCAATAGCATGATACTCGAAAAAAGGCTATCTAGATTACAGTAATTGGGATTCAAACCAGCTGACTGCATATCTTGGAATATATGAAGCATTTGAGCTCATAGACAGACATAACAGGGTAGGAAAATTTTTGTAATTGAATTTATAGAACATTTACAGGATATCTTGTGTTTAGCAGCCCAAGGCTCTAATTATCTAAGCTCTAACAATTATCTACAGAGAAACGAAAGCCGAATCTAGAGATACTTAGTGTCTTGGGAATACGTTTATGATGAATTGTGTGATTGTATCCATACCGGGCTTTGGTTCTCAAGATATGTTTTCACCTTTTGAGCATATTAAACCTAGAGAATGTATCATTACACAAACTTAGCTTTATTACAGCTATATTATCCTCTGAATAATTTTAATGGATCAAGGTGCAGAATGGGCTGTTGATCCTTAGATATACGATTGTATCTTACTGGGATGAAAAAGTGTAGATTGTCAGCTCAAAATGTTCTAGAAAGGAACCTTGTGAGAGGACAGGAACGTTTTGTTCTGAAACATCTGATGTGCCCTCAGCAGAATCTACGTTTCTATTGGCAGATCCTAATCGAATGTCATTCAAACTTCTAATGGCCGAATCCAAGTCATCTCCACATTCTTCAAGGGCTCTCTCCAAAAGCTGGAATTAAAAAGTACAGATTGTAAGTCATTTCTGATACTAATATTAACTAAAACAGATGTAGTATACACCAAAATTGGATGAGACATCAATCTTTGGTAGGGATTATTAAAATGAAGTCAAGTATTAAAATTTAAAGAGATACGAGCACAAGAAAAGTATAAACGAAGAGAAATATATCGCCAAAACAAGAAGCCAACAAGGAACTAATAGGTTACAGGTTGCGTAAATATCAGCATTGTAAAGGACAGACCAGCCTAAGAGAATGATAATATTCATAACCCATCATAAAGAACACAAACTCAGAGTTAAATATGCAAGTCAAATACTTGTCTCAAAATTCTCCTCTGTAAAACAAGAAATCACGTTGATCATATAACAACATGCAAAGATAATAAAACAAACTCTCTTTTTTGACCAGAAACACACACCATTAGCCATTCAATCATAGTGTTCAAAATAATCAAACCTTATCGTCCATTTCCGGGAAAAGAGCCCTAAGATGCTCAATAAGAAGCGACGATTGCGGCTGAGAAGCAAAGATATGGTGGTTCGATGAGGCAGAGGCAGCGGCAAAGGACGACCTGGGAGAAGAGAACCGTACAGGCGAAGAAGACGACGACGACGACGACGATGAAGAAGAGCAACGAATTCTCTTGGAAACTTGAGGAGTCGTAGGGAGGTCTTCGAATATGGATCTCTTACCGCACACTATCGCAGACATGTTGCGATTCAGTCTGCTTAGAGTGGTTTCCCCTTCCACCCCACAACCTCTCCTCTCTCCTCTCTCCTCTCTCGATCCAATCCCAATGCCCCCAAATCTCTATTCAAACCACCCCAAAAAAAGCCCTAACAATTTCAAACAATCACCACAAAACAACCACAAACAGAAATTCTCCGTTATCTTCAATGAAAAATCGAAATCAACACACAATTTCCATAAACAAAATCAAATTCAGAGCTTTATCCTCCTTTTCTGCCCATCAAATTAGAGAGTTGAGATTATTAGCAACCAAAAAACAATTAAACAGTTGAGAAAATGGATAAATTAAATTAGGGCTTATGAGCAATTTGGGGACGGAATGGGATTGTAGCGTTTTCTTTGGTCATTGTGTTCTCTGGAGAATTGAGACAGAATCATGATGTATTATTCGTTGTTATTAAAGGTGTCTGCTGTCCGATACAGTACAATTTTTAGAAGAAAAAAAAAATTAATTAACTTAAACTAAATATATTATTTTAACTAAATTAATTTGTTAATAAAATTTTAAAACTGACTGTTCAATTTAATTAACAATTTTTTTTTACTTTTTTTTTTAATATAAATTATAAGTTAGAATAAATATTATTCATTCAAACTTTTCATTATATTTTAACTTTAAATAAATATATCCATTTTAAAATAATTAAGAAGATATATTAATATTATGTTTACGATCATCATATTAATAACATATTACATATTTAAACTTAATGATCAATTGTTTCCAAAATTAATTTCGTTCTCTATAACCGTGACAACCACATAAGACTCTGTTTCTTCTTGATCACAATGTTCCACTTGTGACTTACGTTTATGAAGTACTTTCCTTTGAAACTTTGCAACTATGGCTAGTTCATTCACAGAATGAACAATTTCATCACAATAACTTACAACATCTAAAATTAGTGAAGTTACACAGTTACAGTTAGAATCACTTCTAAAAAGTTAATATCATCCCACAAGCCTAATTATAAGGAATTAAGTGACTTTGCTGCAGCTTTTGCATTTTCTATGTAGGACTCAATAGGGGATGTTTGAGTCATTACTTTGATAATAGATGCTAATTTGATAAGTACTTTACCACATTCTAAACTCATTTTTGTATATATCTCTTTTATTTTCTTTGATGCCTGCATAAACAGAACAAAAATCAATATTAAGTAAATAATAAGAGTTGCAAATTGCAGCACCAGGGAAAACCGAGAAACATATATATATATAATTAACGGTTTAGTTTGGTTTAAAAATTAAAATAATCGAACCTGAAATGACTTGAAAAAAAAAAAACCAAACTAGATAGTTTGATTTTTAAAACTGTCCGGTCCAATTTGGTTTATCGATTTTATTCGGTTTGGTTCAATTTTTAAACACCCCTAGTTATTACAATGTATAGTAATTTTTTTTTAGTATTGAATAACTATATTATTTGAAAAACATATTTATATTAATTTTATATTTTATTAATTTAAAATATCATATAATTATTTATTTTTAAAATAATCAGCAATTTCTTTAGAAATATTCACCAAATCCTCTCTCCTTGCGAATCATGATCGTGTTAAAAAGATAGCAATTTGTGCAAACTAGACTAGTTCAAATTGACCTAAATTTAATTTATGTTATGAATTATCAATTTTAACTTAAATTGAATTTAATTTATGTCATAAACTACCAACCTTAACTCAAATCAAAAAAATTTAGACTGGTACAAACTTTTATTTATATGTATTAATTAATATTTTTGTACTTTATTCAACTCGATATTAATTAAAAATATTATAAATTTTCTCATAATTTTTAATTGAATTAGAATAATAAAATATTTGAATCAAATTCAATGGATTTTAATAATATCAAATATAAAAATAAAAAAATTTCATAAGTTTTTTACAAAATTAAAAACTAAAAGTCTTAAAGTTATAATTATATTACAAAACAATTCATTGAACAATTACCTAAAATTAAAGTAAATGAATATTTTAGACTTAAACTTCATGTACTTGTAATTAATAATAATATAATATATTTGTATATTATTAGTAAGAGAAATGCAGCAAATTTTTTATGACATGAATTAACAGACTCAACTTTTAGAAAAAATAGTAGTTATAACATATAACAATAATTATAATTATTTTTCATATTTTTGTTATCGAGCTAGTCCTAACTCAATTCTAATTTTTTTTTTTTTGTTATTTAGACTGCCCAAAGTGGACTCAAATTTAATTCATTTATATTTGATTCTTGTTTTTTAATTTATATTATATTTGGACAATCATGCTATAACATAAATCGATACCCTTAACTAGATATATGAAACTTAATGTTTCAAATAAAAAATTTAATTTTTAATTTTTCTAACATTTATATTAATTTAATTAATTAAATTAAAATATTAACCGAATTATTTCTTAATATTATGTTAAATTGCTAACATAAATAATTAAAATAATATAAAAATTAAGTTAAATGTTAAAAGATATTTTTACAATAAACAAAAGCATTGACTATTCAAAAAAAAAAAAATTTCGAACAAAAAAAATTAGAATAATGATGTATAACTTGTAAGTTTGTAACATGTATTTGTATTATAGTTATTAAATTAGAAAAAAAAATTATTTTTATATAATATACTCACGTATATATTTATAATAAATAGAGTTTAAATAATGTTTACTAAAAATTAATTTCATTATACCACAAAGCAATATCTACTAAATTAGAAAGTGAAAGATGATAGAATAATTCTACTATTACTTGTAACATTGTAACATACTAAGTATTCATTCCAAAATATTAAAGTTTTGGTAGCGTGGATTGTTTGTTGTGTCAATAAAATAAAAAATATCTTTTTTTTTTTAATGTTAATGTCAAATCTACATAAATTTGACCTCATATTAGATATAGTATGCTATATATCTTATATGATAGAATTTGTTTTAAAACATAAATAATTTTATTATTTTTAAAAAATATTTTGTTAAAAAATGTATCATATTATAATAATTATAAATTTATGGCTTAAATTTTATGATTTAAGAGTTAGGATTTATGATTTAGATTTTAGAATTAGAGTGTAAAATTTTAAGTTTATAAAAGAAAATGTTGTTATTCAATATGTAACGAGCGATATTACTCAATATATCAGTTATATATATATATATATATATATATATATATATATATATATATATATATGCGCACTTGCGTGTAAGATTTACCAATAAAATATTCAAGCATATACCATTTTTTTTTTTTTTTTGATCTCAAAAACCTCACCGGGATAGGGGGGATAGGGCTACAAAGACCACACACCTCCACACACCAGGATCATCGGAATTGGTAGTGTACGCCACAAGCACAGAGCTGGCTAGCGGCACCTGGCGGACTGCAGTCCGACTCAGCAGAGCATCAAGTTCGATCGATGGTAGTGCACAAAGGCCACACCCACACAAACCCGGAGGCCGAACTTATAGTGCGCTCTCCAAGCTTCGAACTCGCGCCCTGCCTTGTGAGGACAGAGGACCAGGTGCTTAGCCACAGGAGTCCGACCACTGGACCACCCAAGCATATACCATATAAGATTGAGAAGTTGGATGACAATATAACAAAAAGAAAGAAAAAACTAACCCAAGAATTCTTGGAGAAATGTAAAGAGTGTGGATTTTCTTAGCCAAGAAAAAATTAAAGTGTGTGGAATTGAGTCATTTTGGGATTTGGACTAGAAAAGAGACTGCTCCTTGCCTTTGGATTTGTAAAGAGTATGTTTTTTGTTGAGTTGGGATTCAATGCTTTGCTTATTCAAGACAATGTTTATATTTGGAATGATGATATAAAGTCCGTTATGATGATCCAAATTAAGAAATTTATCAGCAATATATCTTCTTACAATTGAAAAGCAATAAATTAAATTTTCACGGCCTGTGTAGAAAACAATAGTTTTTTTTTTTTTCCGCAATAAACAAAAATGTTTGAATTTGATGTCACAATTTCATTTGATATTATTTGGGAATCAAATTATAATATTCAATTAAATTATATCACATGATACAAAATAATTCACAAATTTATGATACTTTGTGTTTGTTTACCCCTTAAACTAGATGGGAAAAAAATATATTTTTTTAATAAGAGAAAAAATATTTAAGAAGTAGACATTAAAGTGGTAAATTAGTACAAATGAAAAAGATACAAGTTTGAAGCTCCAAATTAACGACAAACTTGATTGCTTTGTATATACTGAATTAAAAGCGAGCAGTACTCTCATTTTTCTTTTTTGAATCCCACAGTTTAAATTAGGGCACATCATTATTTTTAAACATTCATGTTGTGTTTCTGTTTATGTAATTATTGAATTTATGCTCATTATCAAACCCTTCTTCGTTTAATTTAACCAACTATACTAAAACATGGTGGACAGTTTTGTCTAAAGAGGCTTTTTCATGCTTTTAAGGCACGTCACCTACCTCCCACTGCACCGCCATATATATGTTTTGCAAACAAATATCTTCTAGAAACTCCTCTTCTTATTGCCTTTGCACATCAGCCCTGCCTTGTCATTATCATTAAAGCAATTAAAACCCATTGAAAGAGAGTTAGGCGTATAGACGGCAGTGAGAGGATAATACAGTTAGGTTCCTTATATTCATTGAAAGAATAGAGATACTCATTTTTCGTATTATCTTTAATTAACGTGAAATAATTATTCTAACAATATAAAGTGATAAAATTAAAGTCATAAAAATATACATAATATTTACTAAAATTTTTTAACGAAAATTTTTATTGTTAACTTATTTTAATACCTTTAATTATAAACATCGATCTAAATAAATAAACAAATACCGACATTATTCGATCTCATCCGATTGTGTTTTTTTTTTTTTTTTTTTTTTTTGAGTAAATAAAAATATAGAGAGTTAGGTATAATAGGGCCGGGACAAATTCTGCCATAATTGGCTTCTATTTTCTTACTCTTTTTTTTTTTTTTTTTTTTAAATATCTCATTCATCAGATAATATCAATATTAAAGTATTCATCAAAACATTAAAAAAAAAAAATTCCAAAATAACTATCGAAAAAGAATATTGGTGACCACGATTATTATTTAATTATAAATAATGAGCTTTAAAAACTAACTCTTTTAATCGATCGGTCTTCATCTTCTACAATAATGCACCAAATTGAATCATTAACTTATATTTAAAAAATAAACCCCAGCAATTCTCTATAAACCTTTAAAACTTGATTACACTTCACAAATTTTGTAGACATTTTTACAAATATCTTAAAAGCAAACACAAAACAACCCCACACAAAATACAAACAAAACAACAACTTCACCACTACAAACTCCAAAGAGCAGAATAGTAGGACACAACTAAAATGTCACAGCATAACACCACAAAACAAAACTTAGGCCATCCCAAAGAAACCAACCAGCTGAAGCAGATTGGGAGGAAAAATCGCCAACGCCATGGAAGGAGGAGGAGAAATGCCGAACCGAACCAGCCCAAACCCCAGCCAAGGGAGCCAAGACCAGGCGTTGGAAAAAAGAAGAGAAATCACCGGCAATGAAACTCCTCATAGCCGTGACAGAGGCGTGGAAACCCCAAGAAACAACGTTGTGGAACCTCCAAAATAAAGACACCTCTACTTCTGCTATTTAGTAATAAAACTGGAAACTAGACAAGAAAGAAAAAAGTTTAAAAAGGATGAACGTAGATTTAGATGGAGCAAAATTCCCAAATCTTTATTTAAACAAACGAAAATGGAAGAAGATTTGATGGAAACTTTAATGAAAATGGGAATAATCGGTTGAAGATGATAAAAAGAAAAAAAAAAATGGGGCAAAGCCCTAGGAGAGCTCTTGAAGGGACTCTCAAAACGGCAAAACGAAAACAGGCTCTTTTTTCTTACTTTAAGTATTAGTAAAATTAAGAGAAGAAAAAATTACAAGTATCACATTTATTGCAAAAACGATACACTCGTAATTTTTTTTTTTGGTTATAATTTTGTCTAGTTGTAATTAAAATTTATTGCATAATGATAAAATTAATTTTTTTTAATGACTTATTTATGTTTTGATTTGAATATTTACAGATGAAAAATTAATTTTTTTTAAAGAAAAACATAAAAAAAAATGATAATAATAATTATTTGATCTTTACTTTTACATAACAATAGAATATAACTAAATTATTTCTTTCAGATTGGTCCAAAAAAAAAGAATATAACTAAATTATAATAAATAAAAGATAAGAAACCTAAATATTACTTTTGAGAAATTGTGAACCTATACAATTAAAGAAAAACCTAATTTGATTCCATGTATGAATTTACTCAAATTTGTCCAACTCTGTGATACTAATGTTAATTATTTTCCAAAATTATAACACTACTTCACACCTACCATTCGCATGTTATTGGATCCAACTATTCAAGGCAATAAACTCGTAGATATTTTAAATTTGTTTCTATATAGCTGTGGTATCAAGAGTGAGTATATTTTTGAATACTCGTTTAATTTGAAGCCGTTTAAATTAAATAGAGATAATTTAGACTCGTTTAATATTGAATATTAAATATTAATTGTTGTTCAATATTATTTAAATATTAGTTTTGTTATTATAAATTTTAAGAGTGTTATTTTTAATAATTTTTCTATATTTTTATATTTTATGAAAAATGTAGACTTAAATCTTTATAATTCCTTATTTTTTAGGTTTTCAAATATTTCTCCCTCCTTCGTTAATTCATTATATGTCTCTATCTCTTTCATTATAATAAGAAAAAATTAAGATGGAGTAAAAAAAAACTCTAAAATTGTGTTTTTATATATTAGTTATTCGAATTATATATTGTAAGTCACTTGTAGACACAGTGTATAAGTTATATAAGATTAGAAGTGTAAAATGACCTCTATTTAAATGATATAGTGGTAAAAATTCCCATTTTAACTTTCAATCACACCAAATATCCCTTATTTAAAAAAAAAAATAGTTACTTTAATTCCAGTTCAATATTGTAAATTTTATCTTACAATTTAATATCAAGCACTTTTAAAATAGAAACATTGTTCTTACATGGGCAAAAATTGCTCTAATAATAAGATTAACCGAGGTAAAATGACTATTATATGATAATATTAAAAAAAAAAAAAAAAAAGGCATAAACAAAATGATATACATTTTTATCTTTCTTGAACAAAATTAAATTTTTGATATTTTACTTTTATTTTTTGAAAAAATGAAATAATAAATATAATAAAATTTGAAAGTTTTGGCATAACAATGTCAAGTCACAATCCTGAAACTTATTTTTTTTTTTTCATTTAAAAATAAATAAAATAAAATAAAATTGAATAAATAAATGTTTGCTTGTTTGACAGTTGACACGGGTGTACATACAATCTGATGTGCATGTGACCTTTCTCTATCTCTGAACACTTTGAGTGAGAGATGTAGGCTGCTTTGTACGACCCAACTACTTAATTAGTGGGGGCAATTGGTATCACTCCTTTACCATAAAGCCTCGTCTAGTTGCAAAGCACATGTTATGTGATGTTTTGGAGGTTAAATCATGAATAAATTATAAAAGTTAGCCTAATAAATTTGGATTTGCCAATCTTAAAAAGTAACTAATGTCACTATCAAAAAAAAAAAAATTAAAGTCACTAATGTATAGGGATGGCAAAATAATCCACTTGGATCGGAGCTCCGCGGATCGATCTGATCCGTGATCTGCTTTGAATTGGATCAGTGTGGATCGAAAACGGATCGGATCATGATCCGAATTGAAAGCTAATGGATCAGTTCAAACCGAATTTCTCATGGATCGATCCATTCTGGATCCGTGGATCCAAATAAAATCTAAAATAGTTGAAAACCTAAAATCCGTGGATCCATTCTGCAGCGACTCGCCTGATCGCCTCCACTCCGAGTCTCCGTCTCCATCGCCTCCACTCCGAGTCTCCGTCTCCGTCTTCATCGCCTCCACTCCGAGTCTCCCTCTCAGTCTCCGTCGCCTCCGAGTCTCCGTCTCAGTTTCAAGGCCTGAAGCCGTAGTGTAACCTTATCGGATTCTTCAAGTTTCTCTCTGGATCAGGTGCTACATAAGGTCAGTATTTGTGATTTATTTACTAGTTTTGCACAAATCTGATAAATTTCATTTCTATTATGACTATGAGTTGCCAAAGTATTTGTGATGTTATTAGCTCGTATCAGTAATTAAGTCTGGGTTACTGGAGCATCTCGTATTGTATAATACTTTCACATTGTTGATTAAACTTGGTTTTTCTTTTGTAACTTGTTCGGCCTTTTACATAATGTAAAAGGGGATTTGGTGACTCATATGCCTGTAGGTTTTTTTTTTGGTTTGGAAAATATGTCATTAGGATTACTGTTGGTAGGTACATCGTTCACTGTAATTGATTAAAATGGTTGTCCCAAAAAGGGTAATTTTTTTGGGGTGGACTTTTAGAATTGATATATATGACAAATATATAATTTATGGGCACAGTTGTATAATTGAGCTCAAGCATATCTCTTACTTAAGTTGTGCATGACATTCATCATCAACTCGCGTGTGTGCATTTAGCAGAACATATTGTTTGAAGTTAAATGACTCTGCTGGTTGTGTGAAAGTCGATAGCTACATTTCATTGTGCATACTCTACCCCCTCTTCATATGTTAATTCCTTTTATTCTGAAGTTACATAGGTTCCTGCTATCAGTTACATAGGTTCCTTTTATAAGTTGTTTAATGATGTTATTTGTTGTAGGTTTTGACATGGATGATCTATCTGATCATTCGTCAATACCTTTAGATGATTATCCACCACTAGAAAATCCAACACAAATAAATTTGAGGGACACACAATCTAGTCGAAGAGTACCTACACAAGTGAATAGAAGTAGTGAGAATTCTAAGAATAGGAGTTCTATACTTGCTTTCTGGTTTGGCAGCCAATTAAGAAAATGATAAAGCTTACCAGTTTTTGAGTAGTTTATCAGCTGAACTGTAATTTCTTTTTGGTTGTCAATTGCATCTCTTATTTTTCTTACAGTTACGGGATCAGTTTCAGGTCCTTGCAGAAACCTACAAAACGAAATGAAATTGTGATGCAAAATCATCAGTTGATGCTGCTGCTGTTGAAACTATGATACAGACTGTGGGATGCACTTTGAGATTTTTAATGCTAGATTTGGTTCTTGCTGGGCAACTTGTTTTCCTCTTTTATTTTTTGGATAGTCAAAATCATCAGTCCACAATAATCAATCGTCTTATGTTCATACTTTCATACGTGGGTTAATTGTAGGCTCATTTTAGATATTGAATGGAAGTTAGATATTTGGTATTTTATTTTCTCTCTCTTTTTTTTTTTTTTTGTCTTCTAATTTTTAATTATCCTTGCAAGTGCTTTTATTTCCTACTTGACTAAGGAATAAAAATGGACGAGCCATATTAATGGTTCCGTACAAAAAGCCTAAAAAATGGAGAAATTTTTAAATAAAATATGTGGTATGTTTTTTATTAATTATGATCATTGATAGATAAAAATAGAAAAAAATAAACTACGTAATTATTATTAGTTATAAGAATAACTTTTAAAGAAAATAAGTAAAAAAAAAATAATCTTGATCGCTATATAAATAAATTTTAATGGACCCAAACATGTCAAATTGCAATTCTAAACACATTTAGTCCGAAGACAAATGTATGGTGATATTGTTGGAATTCATCACTGTGTGCACAGAAGCAATTATAAGTAGGCACTAGAAGGTAGCTTGATTCAAAAAAAAAAAAAAAAAAAAAAAAAAAAAAAACGGGTCAGTGGATCGGATCATGGATATCCGCGAATTGTGAATCAAATTCATGATCCGATCCACTGATCCACGGATCAATTTGGAGCAGTTTAGAGTGGATTTTTTAAATTTCGGATCGGATCGGATCTTGACCGGATCGGGTCAAATCCGATCCACTGCCATCTCTACTAATGTACCAGATTATTCCTAGAAGATAAATTATCAATCATCTAATACACGCAATCCAATTTCAATTTAGTAATACTATTAGATCTAAAATTAGGAATTTGAATGTCAAAATAATATCGAATAAATTAGCAAATATATTATTGAATAGGGGTGAATAAATATGGATTGGTTTAGGTTTAGATTAAAATTGGAACCAATTTAATATGATCGATTTTTTATAAACAAGAATCGAACCGAACCAAAAAATTTGAAAAACCAATCCAACCCGAACCAAATTTTTTGGTTTTGTTTGGGTTGGTTAAAAGAAATTTCTTCCTATTAGTAATGAATTTTGTTTATTAAATTTTTTTAAAACTCTTGTATTATATGTAATTTCTAACATTTTTAATGTTAATTTTATTATAATACCTAAATTTAGAAATATAGATATCGATCACTTATCTAATATCATTATTCATATTAAATACAAAGTGCAAGAAAAATTTAAAATTAAGACAAATAAGCAATAAGGAATAGTAATCACATACTTGACAAAATTTACTAACTTTCAGATATAATAATATTGTTCACCAATGTTATTCATGCAATGAAAACTCTACCGACAAAAATATGAAAGATGATGTAATTATAAATTTATAATGGATAAATAATTAAATAATATCAAATTCGTGTATCATGTGAATAAAAGATAAAATAAATGAGAGTACTTGGTAGAGAAGTGCTTGCACGAATTCCGTTTAAATATTTAAATTGTAATGACAAAAATGGACAAAACTTGTTTATCTCTCACTAACAAAGTAGAGGACAGATTTTTCTAAAATATTATCGAAAATAAAAAAGGTTGCCCTCATAAACATAACTAATTAGCAAAAAATAACAAATCCAAACATATAAATTCAAATCTTTAGTACATATAGATTACAGTATATTACAAAATAGAGAATAAAAATAAAATACTTAAATTATCCAAAAAAAACATAAAAATAAAATAAAATTTCAAACATGTTCCAAGCTCCCATATTCTAATATATTAATAAAACATAAATATTATATTGAAATCATTGATTTCGCTAACTTGCCATTGAGTTTATTGAGGTATGTTATTTTCCAAACATGTCTACAAAAATAAAAAATTAAGTGTAAACTATAAATTAAATAAATTATATTGTAATGATTATATAAATATTTAAATATATATATATATATATTGGTTGGTTCGGTTTTTTTAAGATTTTAATAAATGAAAACCAAACCAACCCAATATTAATCGGTTTTTTATTATGAAGAACCGAACCAAACCAATAAAACTTAAAAACTGATTTTTCTAGATTGATTTGGGTTGGGTTGAGTGGGTTGGTTTGGTTCTGTATTTTTTTGTTCACCCCTATTATTGTATGTATGGCTCATTATTTATTTTTATTTAGCTATAAAAATAACACATATATGTAATTAGTGGTATAAATATATTACTAAATTATATTTTTTAATTAATTTTTTTGATAAATTTATACAATTAATAAAAAAATTATTGATAAATTTATACTAATATATATTATCATATATATGTAATTTTAAAATTTATAAAATTTAAAATTAAAATAATTGTTAGATAAGCATTAAACTAACTGAAAATACCTTTCTAATACTCATTAAGGCACTAACCCACCTATCTGTACTAAATGGGTGCAAAAAATTTAATAATTTGATCAATCAAATCGATGTAATTTGATAAGTTAATTTTGAATGGTTTTGATCTAACGTTTGGATTAAATTGAATTAAAAAAATTTCAATTTATTAAGTTCTGATCGAATGACGAATTTAACTATATATCATTCAATCCCATTTGATTTGACTGAAAAAATAAATATTATAATTTCTATTGTGTTCTTTTTTATGTAGATTTGAGTCGTAGTTTAATATTTTTATTTGATTTTTTTTAGTTTATTTTTCAAATATATTTATATTATGTGAAAATTTAAATTTTTTTTATAAAAAATTGTTATGAAAAAAGAATAAAATAAGTTTATTGAACGAATTAATCAAATTTAACAAATATAATACGAAAAAATTACAGGTTGAATGCAAATAAAGATGCTTTAATTCGATCCAATGCACACATCTAATCATTAGAAAAGAGTTTTTCGCTTGATCATTATAATTAAAAATTTAAATCTCTCTTTTTTACCTAGAGGTCCCAAATCAATATCACGTTAACAACTTCTTTTTTTTTTTTTCCTTCTTTTTTTCTCACTTTATTCTCAAAATTTTATATAATATTTTAATTAACTTGAACAATTTGAAATATAATCTCAGTTAATAATTATATACTTTTGGACTAAAGCCATTTTAAATAGTAAGTTTATCAAATATTAATAATAATAATAATAAATATAATTAAATTATACCAAACATGTAACTTTATTTTAATGAAGGGGTATTATCATAAAAGTTTATATATTTCTCTCCATTTCAAGTTATGCCCACAACAAAACAATTATAATAACAGTAATAAAAAAAATTCATTAAACTCAATAACATTAACATTTAATTTTTCATTATTAACTTGACTTTAGTTCTTAGATCAAGTTGTTCGTATTAGGGTTCGGAATTCTAACAATAGGATTCCAACTTAATGCATCTTCCACAATGTTAGACTTGACAAGTTTTTAGAATTATAAGATAATATATATTTTAAGGAAATGGTCCATGAATGATTTAAACTAAAGCAAATTGGTTGAAATATCATAAATTGTTCAAATTATTTTAATTTTACAATTCGGTCCGATTGACAGTTTTATTAGGACGCCCTAAAGAAAACACATGACTCGATTATGTCGTTGAACATAAGAGAAATAGTAGCATTGCACCAACATGGGATTCTTGCATTGTTTTTATTAACCCAAAGCATTACAAAATATACAAATTAGTCATGGTTGGTTGCTGAAATGACCTCTCACCAATCACCAAGCTGCCCTTCCTTTTTCACTATTTCCTTTTTGAAAATTTCTATTACCTGTATCACTACTTATATAATAAATATGTATTATATAAATATTATTAAAATTTATATTACATTTAATATATATATATTAAGTAATATATTAGTTATTAATTAAATATAAAATTAAAATACGAATTAAAAAAAGTAAGTATAAGATATTTTGTTAATATAAGTACATTAAATTTTATTATATAAATTAATATATGTATTAATTTATTATAAATTTTTTTTTTATTATTATCTTACGTATTAGTGATGGTATAATCTTATCTGGTATTATTATTATTAGTTTTTTTTTGTTTTTTTGTTTTAGGTGGAGTGGGGCCGGGGGAGCCCACATATGATTAACATCTTAATTACCTTCTTGACTAATTTCACATACAAGACTATATCTATGGATCACTACCAGAGAGAGAAAGATATTTATGGGATCTCAAATATGTTCTTGACTATCTTCGCAATAAGTTTTGACCGAACAATAATAAAACCAACAATTCGACCAAAAAAGAAATAATAATAATAATAATATTATACCCAACAAATGTATTTTAATAATGATAAAAAAAAATGTATTTTTAAATATATATACTTATTTTGACCCATTATTGGGAAAGATTTTGGAGGTTATATAGCTTTCTCCTTTAAATTCCAAGTATGGACAAATTACCCTTTCAACTTAAGTTTTAGGCAGCAATTTAGGTTACAATTTAGAACACAAATTTAACCCAACAAGATATATATTATTTTTAGTTATAATTAATTCTTATTATTATTATTATTTTTTGTGTTTATAAAAATGTTGAATTTTTTTACTATTTTAAATAAATTTATTAAAAATAATTTATTTTCATTAATATTAAAAAATATGTGAATTTAAAAGAAAAATAAAATAAAAATACAAACACAAGTAAACTGAACATGCACGAATTATCTCCCTTGCCAAATGTGATTCAAACTGTAAATTAATTGTGAAATAAGCCAAAAACTAGTAATGTAATTGAAAGAGAGTGACAAAGTCGATCAACAATAACAGAAAGAAAGTTGAAATAAACCAGCCAAGTTATAAAAACTGGCTAAGATGCATAAATTTCTATATATTTTTATAATTAAATTAATTATATTATAATATGTGTAAAATTATCTATAAAATAAGTTATTTTTTTATTTTTAAAATAATTTTATCATATAATATAATATAATATAAATAATTTAAATGTAAAAATAAATATAAATTTTTATAATATAAGTCTTTATTATAAAAAAAAAAATTCTTTATGAAAGTCATGTCATGGGTCTTAATTCTCGTATTAGATAACTTTGCTTAATTAAAGCTTGAAATCAAAAGGCAATAAAGTTCAAAAATCAAAATATCTATAACCCACTAATGTTAAGAAGCATTATATGCTTTATTTGTTGTCCCTTTTCAAATCAATAATTTCAATGTAGGATTTTTTAACAGTTCTTTTTACTCCGTTCTTCCCTATTTTTAATTATTTTTTACCCTTCAACAATTTCATTTAAAATTAAATATATATTTAAAAATAAAATTTATTTAAATATATATTCAAAGAGTAATATTAATCATCCAAATTTTTTAATAAAGACATAACATGTTTTCTTTTTGTTTACAAAAACTGTTAAAAAGTTTTTATAACTTTTAAATAGACGTAGAAATAAAAACATTTTTAAATATTTGTTTAAAAATAATGATAGGGTTAAAAATAAAAACATACCTTAAAATGGACATTTCATAAGATATTCTTGATTTTTTTAAACTATTTTTGAGAGATTATATAATAACATAATAAAAACAGCGCTATAATAATATTGAACGAAAAAAAGGTTCTAAAGACCTTATAATTTTTATTAAATGAGCACATTAATTTTGTAATTATTGAGTTAGGTATTAAAGGTTCTATGATTTTTCAAAATGAGCATAATAGTCCCTTAATTTATGAGTCAGGCACCACAAGTCCTGTTATTATGAAAAATAAACAATTTTAGTCATATAATTTTTTTAAAATGAATACTTCTTGTCTAACAAAATTATTAAAATTGAGGATTTATAGTACCTCACTTTTATAAATAAAGGGATTATACGTGCTCAACTTAAAAATTATAGGACTAAAGTACTCGTTTGTACATAATATTTAACTATTGTGATATTTTTCAAAAATTATGGGACTTCTGATGTCCAATGTAGTAATTACGAGATTAAATTATTTAAATTAAATAATTATGAAAAATTTGGTGCCCGACATCCAATATTGAACAGGGTCAAATTAAACGAAATTCAATATTGAATAAGTTTAAATGTTTATACTTCAACTAGAATGATATCTACTTGGAAACGTTCAATGTAAAATGATGTATCGAACATTTTTTAGTAGTAAACACATATGAGTTGGATATAAAAGTGTTATTTTTGTTGTTAAGTATCTAAAAACGTGCTATTTTGTGCTTATATATTTCAAGGGTACTATCTTTATTATTTTTTAATATTTTTTTTCCCTGTAGTTCATATATAAACCAATTATTTAATTATTTTATTTTTAATTTTTTTGAAAAATATTTTGTAAAATTACCTAAAATAATACCACTTAGAACTCATAATAACAAAAATAATATTATTCGCTTATATTTAGAAGGATATGAGTTAATATTATTTTTATTATTATGAGTTTTAAGGGTATTATATTTGTTATTTTTTCAAATATGTTTTTTTAAAGAAAAAAACATGTTTTTTAATGAAAAAACATATATATTTTTTACATTATAAAAAAATAAAATATATACTTCAACTAAATGAGAGTTAAAACTAAAATTACATGTATGAATATGGTGTTCAAAAAATTCGATAATTTGATCAATTTAACCAATCTAATTTGATCTATTAATTTTTGAATAGTTTTGATATGATGATTAGATAAAAATTTTCAATCTGTTAAGTTTGGATCAGATTATAGATTTCACTATATATAAACGATTCGATCTAATCCGTTGAAACAAATAAATAAATATACTTACATTTATACATATGACATATCCTGATTAGTTATTTTTATTTTTACTATACAATACATTATATCTTAATAATATCAGTAGAACCGTAAAAGATTAAATAATGAATTTTTCTATTTCAACATATAATTTGTATTATGTTATTTTTATGTAGATTTAAATCGTAATATAATATTATGTTTGATATTTTTTGAGTTTATTTTCAACATATATTTATATTATGTAAAAATTTAAGTTTTTTAATCAAAATTGTCAAAAAAAATCAAATTAAATTTATTAATCGAATTAATCGAATTCAACTTAACTAATCCAAAGATATTATAGATAAGATCAAATCACATTTATAATGCAATCGGATCATATGCAAAATAAGATATTTTAATTCAATTAAAAGATTGAATTAGTTCAATTACTAATAAAATCAACGATACTATGTAATTAACTCATATTTTTATTATATGTATTAATTTACTTTGTTACAATATATTTACTTTCTTGTATTATTATTGAACGAGGTATTTACTTTCCTGTATCAAATGATCTAACAAATATATATGCCCCAAAAAATAAATAAATAAATAAATATATATATATATATATATATAATCAATACTAATTCATGTAATGCAGCACCATACATTACTCATTTTCTTCTTTTAAAAGTATAGTTTTTATTAATAATAAAATTGTGAAGAAAGCATTACATTATTATATACAATACAATGTTGAAAATCAAAATCAATTATTGCATATAATTTTTTTATACTAAATAATAATTTAATCAAAATATTTACTAAAAATATAAAAAAAAATTTTAAATTTTTTTTTTTTATCTCCAACAAAATTTAAATCCGCTATCTTCAATTTACCATAACTATTACACCATTGACGTCAAACATTTATCACTTTCCATTAAAATATTTTGTTCGTTTCAAACATGTTCAAAAAATTTTTTTGAACACATGTTTGATTCTTTTTTTTTTTTGAACACATGTTTGATTCACCTTGTTCAATATATTAAATTATAGTCACTAAATTGTAATAAAATTATAATTATGTAATCAATATTTATTTATTTTTATATAATTTAAATTTACACGCCTATAATTTTGTTATCAATCAATAAACATTTAAGTTACAATTATTATATATCTTTCTACTACCTTAAATCTATAATTTAATTATATTATCAAGTAAGTTATCTCAATACTGGTGAAGTTATGAATGAAATCAACCACAACAAAATTTAAGTAACCATATATAATGACTATTGACTAAGTGCAAACAAAGTAACCTTCTTAAATATTCTCTTCATAAAGAAAAGTATTAAAAGATAAAATTATTGCGGCGGATACTTTTAATATTGTTATAATAAATTTGTATAAATTATTTATTATAATTTTATAATCAATTATATTCGATTGTTTTATTTATTAGTGTTGAATACAATTATTATTAATAATAATTTAAATTATAATAATATGCTACCATAAATATAAAATTTTGAATCAATATATTAAACAGTAAAAGCGTAAAACGTAATAAATAACCTCAGGTAGGGAGGAAATCCGTACGGAGGATTTAATATTCTCCACCCAAAAAAGATGAGAAAAGCAAAACAATTTATTTGCACCCAATATCTTTAAAGTTGATCTTTAAACTTTTAACAATTCAAAAAATATTTTTAACTTTTAAGCTTTGAATAACAAAAGAACAACTAAATAAATATGGGGTTAATATAAATCAAACACCGCATCGTGAACTTAATCAGATTAATTTCAATAGAATCCAATAACGGTAAACAGAAAAATACTTCAAACGGAAAAACATGAAAAATTTGGAGGAAAAAAAAAAAAAAAAAGGAAAATATTTTGCCTTAAGGGTGATAATTCCTATAAGTTGAACTAATTAGTATAGTCTAAATTAATACAATCTTAACTTTCAAATTTAATTTAAGCTAGTAAAGTTGAGCCGGAACTCAAACCAAACACAAACGAACTAGCTTAAACTTGCTCAAATTATTAATTATATTTTTTTAATTAATATAATTTTTTTTATAAAAATATATATTTACTGATTAGAACCCGAGCATCATTACATGAAATAGCAAAAGAGCAAGAGATAAACATAAAAGAAAAAAAACTAATTCTTGAAGAAATAAGCCAATTTTTAAATTAATTATGTAAAAGATAAATGCTATCAAATCCCACTCATGCAAAAGTTAGAGGTCATCGTGTCGTCATGAAAACTCACATTTAGAATAAAGAGATCTCAAGTCCAACAAAATTTTTTCTAACTACTAAACAAAACAAATAAGGATGAATAAGATTAAACAAATATATTTATCAAAAAAATGAAAAGTTCAAATAATTTTAAATGTCACATGAGAATATAACTTTTTTTATATACACGAGAACAAAACTTTGACTATGAATTAGTTGAAAAGAGAAAACACAACATAGGTTGATAAAATGTTTTCAATTTTACTTCAAAAGTTATACCTAATCAATTTAAAAATAAAAACTTCATAGTACTAATTGAAATTAAAGATGAATATTATTTTTTTTTGTTTAAAAAGTTAGGTAGATTTAAATTCTAAAAGCATTAACATAAAAAAAAAATGTAATATAATATTTGTGACAATGAATAAATTATAACTATTTATCCATTATTAGCTTATTTTTCACAAGAAAATAGAAAAAAAAATAATTAATATATCATAAAAGAGAAATATTAAAAGGAATGGAAGATTATTTTAATGAGCTAACCCTAATCCAACTCAATTTTCTTCGTTTTATTCAAATTGAGTCGAAACAAGCTCAACAATTCAATTCGTGTTTGATTCAAGCTCAATTCGGTCAATCGAGCTACGACACAAATTACTATTCTTACTTGAAACCATAGACAAAAATATCTCGCTATTTTTCGATATTTCCTTCAAAATTTTTGTAAAGTGAAGGTATCAATGTGAAAAATGCTATTTAAAATATACACTCTATAATATCCATATATTTCTCGATATTTTCATGATAATATTAAAAAATGTCAAAATTTCTTGATATTTTCATAAGTATATTGTAATTTTCTAAAATTTTGATGAAAGTTTTAAAATATTGAAAATATCAATATGTATATATCGCAAAATATTAATTTAAATTTTATTAAAATAAACATATATAACTTATTATTCGTATTATGTATAAGTCAATATTTATGTAAAGCTGATGAATTTTAATTTTCTCCAAAATTTTTACATTTATTTTAATTGTAACTATTTAATTATAACTTTATAAATTTGTACATGCTTAATTACATGAATTTTTTTAATTATCTTTTTATCCTCTCCCTTGCAATTTTTTATTTATATAACTCTTACTTTTAAAATGATTTTGTACTATTACTGTTCACCTTTTTATTTAAATTCAATATAATTTATAAAGATATCATGAAATTAAAAAATTTATTTTATTTTCATCAAAAACTAATTTTAATCATAAGACGCTAACAATATATGAATAAGTCACAAATATATTGTTTAAATAAAAAATAAATTTAACTAGTATTTATTATTTATTTTAGTAGTTTTTAAAAAAAGTTATGTAAAAATTAAAAAATAAATAAAATTTTCACAATCTTGATAAATTTTCTTCAAATATAAGTACAATGGTGAGATATATAAATAATGTTCACATTTTTATTTTTTAGTAATTTTAACTATTCTCTTTTTTATATTTTAATTGTTTGAAATGATTTACAACTAATAAATAATTTTTTCATATTTTTCATTAAAAATAAGTTTTATATCAGAATATTAGATAAACAACTAAGTAAGTAAAGTGTATTTTTAAAGTAAAGTTAGATAACTTATAATTATTTTAAAAATTAATTTTTTTTAATTTTTGTAAATAATGCTAAATATGATATGCTTTTTAATGTGTTTGTAAAATTTTGTGTTAAATTAATTGCTAAAATTAATGTTAATTTTTGAGAAGACATTGATGGTTTCCTTGCCATGTAATATTAATAAAAGTTCAATTTATTTCTTTAATTTTTGGATTAAATAAAATAAGAGTAATAATTATTTTAAAGGTACAGTCTAGTCTTATAATTTTTTGATTAAGTATAATAATGCCACAATAGCAGTCTAAATATAATTTTTTTAGTAAAATTAAAATTTTAGTAAAATTAAAAATAAATGAGTTTATATAAAATTAATGTAAACTAAATTAAAATTTTAGTAAAATTAAAGCATTTCAACACTTTACTATTTTATCTAAGTGTTGGGTTAATTTAGTCATGTAACTTTATTCAATTTACATATTAGTAATGTAACTATTAAAATATGTTCATTTAGTCTTATAATTTTAATTTTAGGTTAAGTTAGTTCAATTTTTAAAAAGTATTTTTTCAAGAGTAATATTGAATTTCTCTTTTTTTTTTATTTAAAATAAAAAAACAAAAATAAAAGAATCTTTCATCCCTTTTTCTCTTCACATTCTAAATATTCTCGTACTATTTGAATTTGCAATTTTTTTTTATTGATAATCAATAATCTAATTAAATTGTTTATATAAACTCATTTATTTTTATTTGTAGTTTATTAAATACTAATTTCAGATACAAATACAAATAAATGTAACTTGAAGTTTTCATTAATTAATAAATTATTGTTTAATAATTGTAAATCAAAGATAAATTCAAGATAACAAAAAAATTTGAAGACACAAAAAAAAATTGAAAAAAAAGGACGAGAGAGTAAATTGAGACGATCAAAGAGGATATATAATTTTTTACTTTTGTTTGTATTTTAAATAAAAAAAATTTAATATTATCCTTGAAAAAAATATTTTTAAAAATTTTAGATTAATTTATTTTAAATTAAAATTATAAAATTAAATAAATTTATTTTAATAATTATAAAATTAATGTATTAATTAAATAAAATTATAAGATTAAATTGATTTAAATTTTTTTTTTCTTGTTTGCTAAAACTTTTGTACACAATGTTTTTGGTAATTTTGTGAAGTGAAACAGGAGTCTGTCCCAATTCCCATCCCCACCCAACACAAAAAAGGTGGTGGAAAAAAGTTCTTTTTGTACAAACTGCGATGATGGCGATGATGATGCCTGCAATCTCAAGCAGTAACAGCAACAACACTATCAAAAATTCCCTTCTCTCTTCTTTTTTCTCTCCACACTTCTCTCTTTTTCTTCACCTCCTCTGTTTTCTATTCCCATAACCATGGTTAATGATATTGTATTGTTTTCACTTTTCTTTTACTTCCACTTCATTAGTGGTGACTACCCATGAAAGATAGGACCTCTTTTAATCTATGGAGAACAAGTGTGGGTGTTGGGCTGTTCTAAAACGCGGCGTTAGAGGTCCCTGCAATTCCTCTGCTCCCAGAGACTCTGCTAACACTATCCCTCGTACTAGCCTTGTTTATGACGCCGGTATGTTTGTTTAAATGGGGTTCTTGTTTGAATTTGAAATCTTGGGTTTTACTCTGGAACGTGATTCTGAAAGATTGATCTAGGTTTTTACTTTTTATGGGTAATGTTTCATGTTTATCTTCAACTTTGTTGTGTAGTCTGTTTTGTTTTGTTTTATCTCTGCTACAGATAACGCTACTCTTTCTTACTCAGAATCTCTGAGTTACCTTACAACTTGATGCAATTGTAGTAAGTTTATGATCTGTTAGTGGTCATATGTCGACTTTTCCTCTGTTTTTCTGGGAAAGTCTTCAAATTTTTAAGTTGTCGACAGTCTCCGGTTTATGTGGGTGTGATTTAAAGGCAGATCTCAAACTGGGATTATTCTGGTTGCTCTATCTATGTTCTTCTCCTTTGTTCTAGTCACCAATAAGGCACAATTTTGATTCTGTATCAGATAAACTTCTGAAATTTTCAAGTCACTTATTTGATGTTTCAATTTCTCAATAGTAGGAGGTGAATAATCCTATATGATGTTTCACTAACTCTCCAATGTTTTAAACATTTGACACCTTTTTTCAATGATGTTTTAGGCACTAGTTGATTCTTGATAGAAATAGTGACATTTGCTTGCAAGAATAGTAAGTTTATGATCTGCCCTCTCAAAATATGAAAAGAAAATAAACTGAAGCTGTGTTTCTTTCTTTTTTCTTCAAAAAAGATTTGAGTTTGAAATTGTGTTTTACAATGACCCTGTGCTTGCAGCCACTGAAACACGTTATCTAAATGCTAGCAACAGAGAGCTCTGCGCACTCAACGAAGCTCAATTATCTTCTGATAATCCCAATCCACCTCCTTCAGATTCCAAATCTACTGTCCAGTTACTCGAATTTACATTTCAAGAATTAAAAGCTGCAACTGGGAACTTCAGGCCAGATAGTATTCTTGGTGAAGGTGGCTTTGGATTTGTCTTTAAGGGGTGGATAGAGGAAAATGGTACAGCACCAGCCAAACCTGGAACAGGTGTTACAGTAGCTGTCAAAAACTTGAAGCCAGATGGTCTTCAGGGCCACAGAGAATGGGTGGTTAGTAAAATATCTGCTTTGGGTTAGTAGATTGATGTTATAAGAAACTGTTAATGAGGTACTGAAAATTGAAAGCTTAATGTTTTGCAATTGCTTCAATGCAGGCTGAAGTTGACTTCCTTGGACAGCTTCACCATCCTAATCTAGTTAAGCTCATAGGGTATTGTATTGAAGATGATCAAAGACTGCTTGTTTATGAATTCATGACTCGTGGGAGTCTTGAAAATCATCTCTTCAGAAGTGAGTATAAGTAGTTTGTTTTTTTTTTATTGTCAGCTAACCATACTGTATAAGCCAGTATTATTTTAGACTCTCCCTTTATTTCAACAAAATGTTAGAAATATTGCAATGGTAATCCTAATCTGTAAATGATTTTTTCACTTTTATGACAAGCTTGAAGTGAATGCTTTTAGAATCTTCTTTTGGAAAGTGATCAATGTTGCTTACAATATTTTTTGAAGGGACTATACCTCTTCCATGGTCCAATAGGATCAAAATTGCCCTTGGTGCAGCAAAAGGATTGGCTTTTCTACACAATGGTTCAGAGCCAGTCATTTACAGAGATTTCAAGACATCCAACATCTTGCTGGATTCAGTAAGTGCTTGGTGATATTAAAATGAATATGTGATTCTTTCTCCATATATTGGTAATTTAACTTGAAATCACATTTCTAGGAATATAATGCAAAGCTTTCAGATTTTGGTTTGGCGAAAGCTGGGCCTCAAGGTGACAAGACTCATGTTTCTACCAGGGTTGTTGGAACTTACGGCTATGCTGCTCCAGAATACGTGATGACAGGTAAGAGAACTCATTAGTGATTACTACCTGATTTACTAATACGTGCATCCTTCTAAATCTGACAAGCCCAGTGAGCAGAACTGAAATCAAAATGAAAATCCACATGCTGTTGTTGAAAATCCATAATGTCATAGTTGATCTACAACTTTCATGCACTATAGATTCTTGCTAGTTAGTAAATGCCTTTTCTGGTGCTTGCCTTTAAACTAGTTTATCACGGGCTCTTGTACACCATAGTTGATGTCTTACCTAATAAACTGTTTAATTTTTGCTACTTTTTTCCAGGACACTTGTCATCTAAAAGTGATGTTTACAGCTTTGGTGTAGTGCTACTGGAAATTTTAACTGGAAGAAGATCAATGGATAAGAAACGTCCGAGTGGGGAACAAAATCTTGTTTCATGGGCACGGCCATATTTAGCTGACAAACGAAAGCTTTACCAACTTGTAGATCCACGCTTGGAGCTTAATTACTCTCTTAAAGGGGTACAGAAGGTCTCTCAATTAGCATACAGCTGCCTCAGCAGGGACCCCAAATCCCGCCCTACAATGGATGAAGTTGTAAAGGTTTTAACACCATTGCATGATCTTAATGACCTTGCAATTTTGTCTTATCACTCTCGTTTATCACAACAGGGGAGACGGAAGAAGAAATCTGATGGGATCCAGCAACTCACATACAGCCAATCCAAAAGCATCAGAGAATCTCCATTGAATACTGGAAAGCAGCAGCAGCAGCATAATAGATTAACAAAATGATAGAAAGGTTAGGTTGCTTCATTTCTCTATTGGGTTGTGTTAAGACAATATTTCAAGATTGTATAATTTTTTGCTTGTTTGAAATTGGCCATAGGCATAGGGACAATGGAAGAGGAAAATTCATCATTTTCCCTTTTTCTTTAGACCCTTGCATTAGAGAGCTAACTGTCAATTGGAGCATTGTTTGCTATTTGTCTGAATTGTTGCATTGACATATATCTTGTAATTAATTAGATGAATCTCCCATTCTGAAGAACTATATAATTTACATATAAGTGATTAGTGAACAACAATGGTTTGAATCAAGAAGGCTATGTTTGATAATGATTTTAATAACTTATTTTTTTTTTTTGCGAGTGATTTGATAACAACTTGAAAGAAGATGATTGAAAACATGAAATTTATAAATAATAACCAAAACACTAATGTTAGATTTTTTAAAATAATCATGCAGAACATTTTCATTATCAAATAGACTTAACATTTTAGTATTACATTAGAGTTTTGACAAAATGATATCCACCAAACTTGATATAAACCTAATTTAGCATAATTTCCCTGATGTGGCACAAGCTTGTTGTCTGCTAGTCTATTAAACGTTTGGTGTCCATCCATGTCATGATTTTTTTTTTAGATGAGATTGTAAGTGGTGTGATTCGAATCTATGGTTGGAAAGACGAGTGAGGTCTTATCTACCATACCACTTGGCAAAACACGTCCATCCAAATTATGTTCAAGACGTTAAAGCTATCAATACAGTTCCAGAAAAACTAAGAACATTCTTATTATAATGATACAAGGCATATGTCTTTATGCTGAACATAGAACTGGAATCTTATCTAACTTTACGTTATTCCATAAACAAGCTCTGAACTGGATGCAAAGAAGGTTTTCAGTTCATAACGGGCATTATCTTTATAGAATATTGTGTGCTTGTTGTCAGCAATGACCTCTATATTATGATACCGAAGCTATAACTCATGAAGTGACATGTTTCTAGACAGATTCTCCTGTCTTTATAACCTTATATTGTATTGTCACAAATTGGACTTCATCAGAATAATAACAGTTTAGGTCAATAATGTTGACACATGTTTCTTCACTGCATGGAACAACATAAATTGTACACGGCCTTCTTATCAAATATGCAAGTCTTAAGCGTAAAGCAACAAAAAAGGCAATTTAAAGTGATCATAAGACTTAAAGAGTCATAAATGATTAAACCATGTAATGACAATGACTTCTCTTATCCCATGCTTAAATAAAAACTAAAGCTAAGATAATTAACTTCCACCAATAAAAATTGAAGGGTGGGTTCCAAAATAAATTAAAGTAGTTATTTGGAGGTTACAAAATGTAACCTATGTCATGAAATCTATTAACAAGGAGGCTTATTCTAATAGTTGGTGGAAGCATGACCAAATGGTCATTCATGATTGAATTCTTATGCTTGTAAGAGCAAGGTAGTTATTATATCATGAGGTTTAGTTATTCTACAAGGAGAAATGATTTGGTGGCTGACGTCAAATACATTATGGCACCCGACTGTTAGTTACTCATCATGTAATTATGAAAAAACTGAATTACATGACTGAGTTGTTGACTGTTAGGTATCATATGGAACTCAACATCGGATACTATATCGTATCTCCTTCTACAATAGCTTCTACTCCCTATTTCCAAAAAGCATGTACTTCAGTTGAGCATCCTACTTCTCATGATCCTTACATGTTCTTTAGGGGGAAAAATCATCATTTGAATAGCTCATGCATTCCATGAAACAAGATTGACAAAATTGGTGATGGGAGGTTATTTCTCCAACATAGACTGTGATGAGTCTCTAAAGAAAGTATTTGACACAACCTATTTGTGCTAATTGATAGATATTGAATTAATGATCGAGCTCTTGGTTGTGGGATGAGTAGACAATTGTAATGAGTGTTCATTTATGGATTGAGTAGACTCATTTAATATTTAGTGAAATTTTGGAATTTGAGAGGTTCGAACACATGATCTTATACTATGATAGGCAAATATTATCTTAGAAGAGAGTTAGCAACTAATTTTCCTAAAAGTTAAGTAATTAGAAGGTGCACTATCATATTATATGTTGTTTGGGTCTTATGATAGTTAAACAAGAATTGTAAATTATAGTTCAACAAGCTCAAGGTAATATTAAAAAATATAACTTTAGAGTCATATTCTATATTATTATTCGATCTAAACTATTAAAATCATAAAAAAAAAATTAAAAAAAAGGTTAGGATGCTAACATATTAAACTACTCTAAAAGCTATGTTATATATAGCACTTTTCATATTTGTATAGATAAATTAAGTTGTATGCTTCAAATAATCACAATAGCTAGATGCAAAATTTTTGCATCCATCCTTGTAATAGTATTGATATTTTATGAAAATGAACTCATTAGTTATAATATTTTTAAGTTAAATATTTTTAATCTCAAAATTATGAAAAATGATCATTTATAATTGCATTTATAAAAAAAATAAACATTTCTAAATCCGTTAGCCCTAAATAAATTGAGTATTTTTAATCCTTAAAATGTGAAAAATTTATACTGCATTACACAAATATTTGTGTAAATAATACAGTTAAAAATATTCAACTAAAAAATATACTAAAGTATTTATTTAAAAATATAGAGACACTCTCACAAGTCACAAGTGGCATCCTTTGCTGAAAAATAAATTTAAAAGTTCAATTTTGGGTGTATTTTTTTACTGGTTCATGTGTCACCATTTGTGTGGACAAGTCAGTCTCATTAGATTGTCTGGTCAAACATAACTCAATTTATTTTGACCAAATGATTGGTAATTCAGAAAGAAAGGATTAGAGACAGGGTATTGTCAAATGTATATTAATTTAAGGAAAAAAAATATAGTTTAAATATGCAATCTTTATTAAAAATGTACTTTTTATATTTGTATTAAGATGATATAAGTTTTTTTTTTTTTTTTTTTTTTTTATAAAATAAAATTTTGCAATATTTTTTATAAAAATAAAAAACTTCTATTACCCTATAAAATAAATTTTTATTAAATTTCATATGCTTTTTTTGATAAAAGTATTAGACTTATATTACCCTCTTAGATAAATACAAATTTAAAATATTTATAAAAAATATTGAATTTAAACATTCTTTTAATCTTAATTAAATATAAGGTTAATAGCAATAAAGATATTTTAATAATTAATTAATTAAATTATAAAAAATAAATTATTATATATATGAAATTATAATAAAAAATATTTTTTTTTAAATTGCGGAATAAAAAAAGCGTAACCAAATACTATTGACTAAGATTTTTTATCCCACATTAAATATGTACCTGCAAGGCTGTAACGCAATAAACGAATAAAATTACCTTATCTTAGTCCAGATGCCAAACAATTGGATGTGGTCCTTGTTATCTAACAGCTTCTTACCTTTGTAACACAAACCAAAAATGACTACCTCGAATTTTTTAAGAATAAGATTAAATTATATTAAATTAGTTCGTGAGGTTCAATTTAATTTATATTTTTAAATAATTAGATTAAAATTTTTTAATCATTTAAATTTAATTTAATAGTAATATATTATACATAAAAAATTTTATTTTTAAAAATATATTATATTATTATTTAATAAAGATTAAATATTACATTTAATTTTTTTTTTTTACAGTTTCAATTCTTTATCATACAATTTGTACTTTTTAATTGTATGTAATTTATGATAATTTTACATTTTATAAATATTATCATCTTAATTATTAGTTTATGTAAGATATTATATGATTTATATTTGCAATATATTTAAAATAATTTTGTTAGATTTAGAATTTTTTTTAATGTTAATTTTAAGTTTTAATATAATTTGGTGGAAAAAAAATTTAAAATTTAAAAATTATAAAAAAATTAGATTGAAATGGACTTTACTATATAATTTAAATAATTTTATTAAATAAATGGTTTAGTTTAATTTAATTTAAGTTATATATATATATATATATATATATATAAATGACCAATATCACATTTATTTCGGATTCATCGTACAACTCACATTTTAAATATGTTATCTCGATTAATTTTTTTTTGGTAAAAAGAGAGGAAACATTTTTCTTTATTAAGGGCTCGTTTTACTATTTTAATTTTTAATTCTAATTTTTAAATTCTATAAATTTCAAAATTAAGTACCTTTGTTAATTTATTTTTAATTTTAAAATACAGTTTCGAAATATATGGCCAAAATTTCAAATTAAAAAAAAAAAGTAATTTTTAGAATTGAATTATCATTTTTTTTATTTCTTAATACTAAAAATTAATAACTTGAAACATACTCAACCTTATTAAAAATAATTAAAGAGCTACAATTTAATAAAAATTTATCAAAAATATGTTTGAAATTGAGTTTTAAAACTTAGATAGTTAAAAATTAAAAATAAGGAATTTATTATCAAACAAGCATACTCAATTTTTATTATCTATTTTTCAAAATTGAAATTAGAATTAGTTATCAAACGATTTTTATTTTTTTCAAAAAAAATTTAAATTAAAAATTGACATGATTGTTTAGAAACAATAATAGCAAATAAAAGTTTAAAAGTAAAAAAGATGGGTTAAACTTATTATTATTATTTTTTTTTAAGAAAACGATGAACTAAAGTTTCATTCTTTTTTATTAACAAGAGAAAACACACTTACATATTCGAATAGAATTTGAATTTAAGTTCTTAGTGAGAAAATTGAGAGTCATACCACCTAAATTACAAGAGATTTTAAAAAAATAAAGTGTGCATTGGGGAATTTGGTTAAATTTATATTTTATGTTATGAAATATATAAAGTGTGATCAGTCAAGAGCTTTTCGTCAAATATATGTCCAAGAGTGGCACGAGTACGAGTACGAGTACTCGATAAATTTAGTGAAAATTTTGAAATTTAAAAAATGTAACATAGAATTAATGTACTAATGCGTGAATTTATTCGATCACATATAAAGAAAAAAACATATCTTAAAATGTGTAAGTGATATATAAATATATGATCATCAAAAACCAAGTAATTACTTTTGTAAAAGAAAAAAAAGTAATTAGTTAATTTCCTTATTATGTTGTAATTGATCACTAAGTACATTCTCCACTGCCTCTTTTAAGTTCTCCCACGGTAGCCGTCTTAGAAACTTGCACATTGCATTATTTTATTTATTTTAAATTTTTTTATGGGTTAATTTCTACGTTATATTTAAAATAAATACGAAATTAATTTTTTTTTATAAAATAATTATAAAAATAAAATAATATTTAAAATTTTTATTAGATGTAGTAATCAGCATATGATTAGAGTTATTATTATATGCGATTTAGACTTTTATATATAGTATAGATAATCACTGATAACAATTTATATTTGGTAATTTAAAAAAAAATAATAATTAATTACTTACATGTTGTTTGGCAACACTTTTTTTTTTTCAAACACTTTAAAAAATTAGAATTTTTTTTGTAATTATTTATAAATTTTAATTTTTTAATGATTTTTTTTCAGTACTTATACATACAAAATTCACAAAACTTGATTTACTATTTAGAAAAAATGTTTGGTGAAAATAACAAAAATTAGAAATGAAAAATCGGATAAAAATATATTATTTTTAAAGATTTATGAATCATCTATATTTTGGTAGTGATTATTTAAAAACGTAAAAATTAAAATAAAAAATTGTTATCAAATTCAAACAAACTTTATTAAAAAATCTTTTTAAAAATAATAAAAATTAGAAATTAAAATGTTAGTAAAGATACCCTTAATTAATCACATTAATTTTCCTACCATCAATTCACACACACGTAGACAAACTCAAATATAATGCATGTATTGTAACAAAAACTCAAAAAGTTTAAATTATTTGTAGATAGACTAATAAATTATTTGTACATTCTAACACAATAAACACTTCATGATTTACATCACAATCATAAAATAATAAATTACCAATTTTTTTTTTTTTGCTAAACAATTAATTAACAAATTACAAAAACATGATGCATCCAATTTGAGAAACATATATAAAGCGTAAGAGGGCTTGAGGAAGCTTGCGGTAATTAGAAAAACTCAAACTCCTGATCCTGAAAGACCTGTTTGGAGACAACACGCCTTAGGAGCTAGGCAACGCCACTCTTGTGCCATTAATTCTATTTATGGTCCACCCATCACCCAACTAGGCTGGTAGTAAAAGTAGTGCCTCATGTACTCTTGGACAGAACTATGCTACCTCAGGCTTTCCTAATCCTCAATATTGTTCACATATATATATAGTATTGACAAAATATTAAATATATGTATTAAATATGTGTTCTTTTTTATATTATAATAAATTCTTTCTTTGTATATTTCATTTTTACTAGTTGGCATTTATTAGAATTAGCAGACAAGCACGTGCTTTGCATGTATTAGCTATAAAATAAAGTTTTCATTTAACAAAAAATAAAACTTAAAAATGTGTAAAATTAGGTAAAATATTTTTAGAATTAATTATTATGATTATATTAAATATTGTAACTTATAATAAAGTAATTCTCGTAACTTATTGTTAGTTTCATTTTTAATAAATAAATAAATAATTATTTGTAAGACTTCAAGTGATATTTTCTATTTTCTTTGGATTTTTTTAGACAAATATCACACTCTACGTAAGATAAAAGTGAATATTGAGAACAAAGTAAAAAAAGAATGAAAAAGTCTAGTTATTTTCTTTGCTTTCTTTATAAGCATGAGAAAAATATGGTTAACCAACTATATTTTTTAATGTCAATTTTTTAGATAAATATTTTAATTTTAAAATATTAAAAGTACCAAAAATTTAAAAGTAGAAACTTTGCTTTGGCATTAAAAAAATCAGCTCTCGCAATGGGGCTATCCTAAAAATAATGTAGAATTATAAATAAATAATATAAAAATTTAAATATCAATAATTATTAAAAATAATGTCATTAATTACCATTCATTTTAAAGCAAACTTAAGTCACGTTCACCGAATGTAATTGTAATTGTAATCGTAATCGTAATGTAATGTAAAGAAAACAGTATTATTATTACAGTGTTTGGTTTAGCCACTGTAATTAAAAAAGGAAGCAATATTACAGTGTTTGGTTTGACAACTGTAATGGAATGAAAAACACAATAATATTACATTAATATCCCCATATTCAATTCTTATTTTACTATTATTTCCTAAATCAAATAAAATATATTCTTTAAAATTGAATAATATATATTATTTTTTTAAAAAAATATTTATGTATAAATAAAAATAAAATATGAGTGTTATTTTATAGATTTTTTTTTTTATATAAAATGAATCTAAATTTAAGTAATAATTATACTTTTTGTCCAAAAACAAATAATTGGTTGACTTACTATACCCAGTTTCTGGACTTGAATATTCATGTCTATTACAATACCAATATTCATGTTTATTTTGGTACTTATTCATTTTTTCTTAATTATTTGGTAAATATTATTAATTGAAAGAATGTAACTGGTAAAATTTATGTTGGCAAATTATTTACTAATTTATTTATTTGAGGCTATTAAAATAATAATCATTATTGAATGAGAAAATGATCATTATTTTTACTTTAAAATCAATTAAATGTTATTATTTAATTGCAATTTCATTTGCTCTTAACTATCAAAGTATCAATTAGTCATGATGATAAAATTAATTATTTAAAAAAAAAAAAAAAGCTAAATATTAATACATATGACTATATGAGTTATAAAAAAGAATTATTACCGGTTTCATAACTTATTGTTTATAATGTATGGCATTTATATGTAATTCATTTATAGTCAATAGAAAATGATGCAAAAAAAAATAAAAAAGAAAAAGGAAAAGGTGAAAGGTTTCATTGATTTTGTTACTTTGTTATGTAATTCATTCATTTTTTTTTTCCCCATAAAAGCAATTATGAGACTTGGAGTTTATATTAGGCATGAATAATATAATGCTCCATCTTCATTTCCTTCAAACAAAATATTTTTTCTTCCTCTTCTTATTAAAGCTGTTTCTTTTACCTATTCTGTTCTAACATCATGGAGATTTTAGAATTATACACCAAAGCTTAGTGTTTTTTTTCCCTATAACTCATATTACTCATACTATTTCAATAGTTCCACGATGTTGATTTAGATTATGTGCAATTCTTTGTTATAGATTCTTTTATGTTAAATATCACTTCTAAACTACTCTTTTGAATTGTTAGCTATTTTATAAATCTTCAACTATTTTGAATCTTTAGCTATTTTGTTCTTTTTTTTACTTTGGTGTTGAAACATTTGCTGATGTAAAATGTACGTTGAATTTTATCTTATGTACATACCTATTCACCAAGACTTGAAGTGGTTATTTAATGTATAGTACACAATTTTTATATTAAGTTAATTACATGACATAACCTCTTTTTATGCGTAGAGTTTCATTTTTAATGTTTATTAGTTATTTAATGTATAGTACACAATTTTTGCATTTGATTAATTTCATGAGTAGGTGTATTTACAGTAACAAAAAAATTATGTGCATTTAATAAAATAAGATAAATTAAAATTATAGAGGATAAAATATCACTCTAGAAATAGATAAATATATAGGGTAAAATTTTTCTTTTAAGCCAATATAAAAAGGTAAAGTTGTTTAATAATATATTTATAAAGAAAAATGTCACTCTAAAAATAGGTAAATAGATTATTTTTTTATTTATATTTTAATATGAATTGATATGTATATGTATCGTGATATGAGTTTTGAATTATGAATTTTAAATTTATGAGTTTGCAACTATCTTTATGTCAATATTATTTATTATAATTTTTTCTCAGTATCAAATTATAATTAACTCTGCTTAATTGTAATTACAATTGATAAACTCCAAGTAAACTTAAATTTGAAAATAACATAAATAAACCAAAGCTTGAAAGGATGGCAATTATGTAAAATATGAAAAAGTAAGGTTATTATATTAAATTCCTTTTCAAATAGAAAACTCTTACTTTTATAGTAAATATAGATTGTGAACATTTGATAATTTTTCATAGAATATTCACTTAAATTTATATACCTGCAATTATTATTTATTCAAGTTCTAGTTATATTTTCGACTATTAGTTATTGTATATATGTTAGTGGTTCAGTTTCAGACTTTATTAATAACAATTATGTGTATATATGTAAGTGTGATCATAATTTTTTTTAAAAAAAAGTGTTTCATTTCATATCACGAACAATAGAAATGAAAATAAAATAAAAAATTTATACTTTCATATAATAATTTCATATTTAGAGATTAAAATAATTTTGAAATGTTACTTGAAATTTGCTTTCCTAAAATTTTCATCCGTGTTTCGTCCCTGATTTCTTGAATGTGGATTCGAATTCTCACAAAATTTAGATTAGTTAATGAATGTGTCCCAAAGTAGATGTAGCAATTGGAAAGAAAAAAAAAAATCTATTTCTAGTCCAGCACTAGGCGGTAGGTAAGATTCAAAACCTTCATATAAGACATATAAAATATAAGGTAGGATTCGATCTTAGGGTTTGAGTTGTATAAATTTTTTTTTTTTTTATAAAAAGGAAAAAACCAATGATTGATCCGAAACCTCTGGTGAAATTCTATTTGTGATTATTTCAGTGCTCTTAAATTATAAGCATTTGTGCTCCTAAATTCTATTTCATAGTATTTTTGGGAAAGTGAAACTTGTGAACTATTAAAATGTGATACTTTGAGGAAGAAGACATTTTATTATATTTTTGTAGTAATTTGGTATAGTATTTGTTTATGTGGACATTTTTTATATAATGTAATATATATTGTATTGTTAGGTGGTTATTAAAATTTTAAAATAATTATATTAAATTTTTATGGATGAATTAGATTATTGAAAAAATTTAAGGGCTCAAATTAATTTTTTGTATATTAAAATGATACCAAGTTGTTGATACATGGATATGTGAGATTGTTTTTCTATTAAACATGGACTTTTTTGTTGTTGTTGAAAATATAGAATTATTTAACTATCTTACATTAATTTATATGATGGTGAAGTACTAGGTTATATGCATGGTGAGAGAGAAATTAATAGACTTTTTCTTTACGTCTCTCTTGAATTGAACATCCCTGCTTTGCTCCCTGGATGGGTTTATTTCTTTTGTGATTTTTTTTTTGAACGTATGAGATCTTAACAAATAGTCGTCGGTTTACTGAATTATATATGTAAATTAATGAAGGAAAAATTTAAGGTACTCATCCTCTTATAGAGAGAGATGATCAATTAATGAAGCCAAAAGATGGGTAGGAATGAGACAGAGCGTAATTTCCAAATAATATGTGAAAACCATGTCATATGAGGCCCACAAAATGCTATGTGAAGAAGTAGTACATATACAATAGTTAGTATTGAAAGTGTTCTCAAGAACAGCCCACTATTAATTAAAGGTATGAATGTCTAAACAAAGTTTTCCATTGAAATGGAAAATTAAAATACAATATGTCAAAAAAAAAAAAAAAAATTGACATACAGTGGCGGAGGATAGTGGATGCTGGATGGGGTTGTAACTTTGGGTAATTTTTTTACAAAAAATTAATTACATGTATTTTTTTAACATTAAATAAATATTTTATTTGTAATAATATATTGTGTATAATTTTTATGTACATATTTTAGAATATATTAACAATATTTAACAAATATGTAGATAAAAATAATATGAATTGTAAATAAAATGGTTAAATATATATATATTTTTTCTATGTATTTGGTAACTATTGGTAACAAAAATAAAATTGTACTCATATATTATGTAAAAATTCTTCTTAAATGTGATAATCCAAAAAAAAGTTTGAATATTTAACTTTACTCAACATTATAAAAATAAAATTAAAAAAATAAGTATATGATAAACTTCATATTAAAGCTTTTAAGTTTATGTTTATCAAGTTTTATTTCAACCCAAGTTTTAACTTTATCTAATATTATATTATTTGATATTTTATTTTAATAATTTTTTTGAATTTATTTGAAATTTTTTATATAAAAAATTTATTATTTTTATTATTATTGGTTAGTCTTATTTATAAACATATATTTTTAAATATAGTCTAAAGCTTAAAATTTTAAATCATATTTTACTTTTTGCATTTTCATATGTTTATTTTAGTTTTAACAACTATACATTTTTGGTGTGTTTAAATGAGCTTTTTATTTGCTTAAATTTTTTAGTTAATACATTTATTTTATTCATGAATAATATTAATAATTATTAACTTATTATATTTTTGTTATAAGTTAATTATAATTTGTTAACTTTATATTTTTTAAGCTCTAATTCTATATCTATATTATAATATGACATAAAAAATTTAAAATTGAATTAATCTATTATAACTCTTATTAATTTTTTATTTTGTATAAAAAACAAAATTTCAACCCCAAATGACTCCGCCACTGACGACATATATATATATCGTTGTGGCAGTTTGCATGAAATTATAATAAAGATGGAGAGAATTAGATAATTACCAGTTAAACATATGTAATCAGAAGTTGACCAATGACTGGCCACTACTGTTTTTGGTAATCATTACTATTGAGTAACATATATATATATACACATATTGGACAAGAAATAACAATTTCTTATTAAGACACATACGTACCTTGTACGTAGAAGTTTGCCACGAGTGTACGTACTATTAATTCACCCAGGAACAAGTCTATCTGTAGGTTATTAGAAACAAAATAAAACCAAAGTGATATTGGCGCGGCTCAATCTGAGATCGCATTTAACAGCAACATTGTAAATATCGTCTTCGGATTGAACCGTACCAACATCGCTTTCTTTGTGGAGATTGAAGAGAGCCAGTATAATGGTAAGTGATATAGCTAGGGTAATGGTCTTTTTTGGCTTTTGAGTTCTAAGGGTTTTTATTATATCACTTACCTAACCCAAAAAAGGAGAATAAGTGTTTGAATAAAGAATAGAAATTAAGCTCGATCGGACCCCATATCATTTTAATTAATGTACCCAAAAGAAGAAGAAGAAGAATGTGATCAGTTAGATGTTAGCTAGCTAGGTAGAGTAGTTCACAGTGGGAACTAGAAAAGGTGCATGGAATGACACTTTGATTGGAAGTTTTGGTGGAGTAAGAGTTGGAGACCAAGATGCATGTTGAATTATTGGGTAGTTGGAGACATATTTTGTGAAATACATATGTAGTGGGCATCTTCAATTTATATATATATATATATGTGATTTAATTGTATTCCACTAAACAATATTATGGAAAAAAAAAAAAAAAATCCCAAATCAATATACAACTACTAATTTGAAGTGGGATATTCTCAAATCACTATAATTTGAAAAAATACACAAGATCAGAATTTCCAAAAAAGAAAATAATAATAATAATTGAACACAACCTAAATTGTTTAAATATAATGGAAGCTTTTAGCTATCTATTTGCAACTGCAATAAACTCAATTTGGATTTAAGTAGCTTTCTAATTATAAAAACCTGATCATGATCACAAGAAAGAATTGAAGAAACCAAATAGAGAGAAATTAACAAGTGAGAGGGAGAGAGAAGTGATCAAGAGGAGGCATTATAGGGTTGAGGGGGAGAGAATGTATGTATAATGGTGGGTTTTATGCCTTGGGATGAGAAGAAGGTGAGTGGAATGATTTCAATAATTAATTACTTTGGTTTTCCATTCATGCTTAGTTTCTACTCAATTTTAATCGAGCTCACTGCTCTTTCTTTTGCGCATGCACCTGAAAATATTCTTCCAAACCAAAATATTATATATATATTAAAAATTGATTGTGCCCTTTAATTTGATCTCTTTCTTTTTTAGAATTCTTAAAAAACAAGCTCCCCTTTTTGTATCATGCTTATTCCTTTTGATTACACACAATTCTAGTATATATATTTACATACATACGAATTATACCCCACATAGTTGTGTTATATGTACAACCACAAAATATTTCCTATTAAGCATTAAATTTATTGATATAAGAGTAAATGCAAACAATAAAGTATGTGACAATTTAAAAGGTTATATAAATGTTTGTGTTACTCCTCCCACTAATATTAACTTTTGGTTTGGAATGTTTGTGTTATACTTAGATATATATTAAATTGTTTTGATGAGGACAATCACATAATTGATCAATATATATAAAATTTAAATTTCATGCCTGTTAGAAAAATCATAAAATGGGTAATATTGCTCAATGGCGTGTAATTTATTTGAGAACTATAAAATTTCTTTGTGTAATGAGTGAGAGTATTGGGACCAGGAGTGCAAAAAAGGATTATTAGTCTAGAAGGAGTTGAGTTTATGAAGTAAAGGAGTAGTAAGTACCAAAGTTGGACTTTCACGCACAAACATACAACACAAATTTTGAGCACAAACATAACAACGCAGTTAGCAGAGCAACTTGGGTAGGAAATTAGGGAATTTGTGAAGGCCAACAACACAAAGCGGAGACATCGGCGCTAAAGGAGTCCTGCCTTGGGCCTCCAATGGGGGACACCTTCCTTGGGTTTTGCTTTCCCTTTTCCCCATCCATCACACTCAATATTCTCTCTTTTCTTTTCTTTTCTTTAATAAGGTTTAAAAAGAGAACTCTCGTGTAATGCTTATTTCTTTTTTCCATTTATCTGAACCAAATGTCCATATTTGAAGGTAACAATAGTGAGCTAACATAAAAATTGTCGTTAAAAAATCTTATAGAACCATTACGTACCTTTTTACTAGCTTCGAATCCATAACCTTGTATATGTTATTTAGTTAGTAACGCAACTAGATTATCCCACTATTGATCATTTGAGAAAATGTAGGGGTTCTACTAATAACTTAAATACGGATGTTTGAAATGTTTCAATTCATGGAGTGATTTAAGATACCAAAGTAAAAACTGTGTATCTAAAAGGTATCGAATCTCTATAACATATATAAAAGAAAGAGTTTATAATTGAATCCTTGTAAAAAAAATTGTAAAGAAAATAAGAATTTGCTGTATGATTTAAAAACTGTTTTCTACATTTAAAAACAAAAAATTATTTTTAAAATTAAATTTTGGTGTTTGGCTAATTGTTTTTAAGTTACTATTTTCTAAAATAATGTAATTTTGAAAAATAAAAACTAAAATATTTTATACCTATTTTCAATGTTCTTGAAAACAAAGTAAATACAGGGTTTGAATCTTCAGTGTGTTAGAGTTGCTTTTAAAGGATACTCGGACACAGGTGCCTCTTACGCTTTGTCGTTAGGTTCCAATTTTCCAACGTTTTCTGACTTGCCTTTGATTGGTATCAAAACAAAAATAGAGGTGATCTTTAGTAGTGTGGTGGCATGTAACAATAGCCCTATTCTTTCTAAATTGAGGTGAGTTTTTTTTTTTTCAATAAAAAAAAAAAGAAAATAAAGTAAATACAACGAAAAAATAGGAGTTTTGGTGAAATTTTTTGTTATTTTAGAAAATGCATTAATCTCATTTGATGTTGTTTGCTTGATTGACAGCAACTTTTTTTTTCCTCCTCTGATTTTTTTTTTTCTTTTAAATGCTTGACTCACAGCTCAGTAAATAGTTTATTTTCCCTTAAAGTATATTTATTAGATATTATTATATATTACCAAATTTAACATAATTTTAACTAATATAATAATAATTATATTATATTTCATATAAATTTTGTGAATTTATAATATTATGTCATCTTATTTTAAGATTTTTAGCTATAAAATATTTTTCTATTTAATGCAAAGACAATATTTCAATCTTTCTTTTAATAAAGCCATAATCAATTATATCAAGATTTTTCAATCAATAAATTATTTAGATAATGCCTTTATTTGTATGTAAAATATCGGGGCATTATAGTTAGTATCAGAGCACGATTTAGAATTATGTAGACTTAAGTTCGTATTGATAGGGATCAAGATGGTTGCCAAATCTAAAATACTCGTGGCTTGTTTTATGTCTTACATTATATGAAAGTTTGTTTTGTTGTCATTTATATTTAAGAAAATTATTTTGATTGGTGAATGTGCAAGTTGTTTATGTGGTCCTATCATAAAAATGAGATTTTAAGCTATCTTAAAGAGGATAACAATTTTTTTTTCATATGAATATAAAGTTTTCTTCCTTCCTTATTTGTAAATTTTAATAGAAGTTTATAAGATTAGAGTGATTGTCATACAACAGTAATTTATCTTAGATCACTCCATTGGTTACCAATATTTTTAAACATCAGTTTTCGAGTAGAAAAATAGTAATATAAGAATAAGTGTTTGTGTTATAGCATAGTGATAGGTGATACATTCTTTATTTATTTTGGGTGCACCTAAGGAGATAATTGTCACTTTTTTTACCGAATGCAATCTATTGTCATTTTATTTCATAGTTTATAGGAGTATGATTTAAAGAAAATGACTAAATAATTATTTGAAATAATACATGTGATTATTAGGCTTGGTTCATACAAAGAAATTGAATTAGAAAATATTTTTGCATGTTTGTAGTTTTAGAAGAATTGATGGTTTTGATTTTGATAAAAAAAATATCAAGATATAATTATAACATGTAGTAAGATGATAAATATCTTATTGAAAGTTATCATCGAGAGGAAACATTACAGGCAAATGGAGTAATAAGATATGACTTATAAGGAGCACGAGTTTAGGTCTAACTGTAGATGGATATAAAAAAAATATTTATAGTGATACAAGTATGAACGATATTTCGTTGGTATCTAACCACTAAATATAGATATAAAAACATTATTAGATTTTGAGATTTTTGACAGAATATTAAGTGTTAGAAATATTAACTTGATATGGAGAAAGATTGAGAAATGTTATGATTACTATAGGTTACTTACTGTGTGTATATATGATAGTAAATTCTTAAGATAGAATAAGATAGTGTAATACTTAGCTTGCCCTCTATCATTGTTAAATACATTGATTCTAGCTAGTGCTATTGGTTAAATATATTATTTGATTTCTTTAGTAATTTAAGTAATGGTAGCAAATAACAAATTATGAAAAATGAATATTTTTTAGGGAGCGGGGCCATAGAAGTCCCTTAGATTATGTCATGTGTGTCATTTGGTCCCTTAGATTATAAGTGGTGTCATTTGGTCCCTTAGTTTTAGAAAAGGGGGCCAATTAAGGACAAAACACATGATTTTAATGATTTTTTAATTAAAATATTATTTTTTAAGAGGTCAATTAATGAAAAATTGTATTATTTTAATGTTTATGATATTAAAATATTAATTTAAAAAATAATATTTTAATTAAAAAATCATTAAAATCATGTGTTTTGTCCTTAATTGGCCCCTTTTTCTAAAACTAAGGGACCAAATGACACCACTTATAATCTAAGGGACCAAACTTTTTCTAAAACTAAGAGACCAAATGACACCACTTATAATCTAAGGGACCAAATGACACACATGACGTAATCTGAAGGACCTCTATGACACTTTTCTCTATTTTTTAATATGGGCTGAAGTTTTAATAACTAGTGATAAAAATATTTTGGCTATATAATTAGGACAATGATCCAAGGTGATCATAAATATTTTATAGATAAGGAGAAAATAAAGGGTGATTTAAATTGGTTAGCTATAAAGAATTAAATTTAACAAGGTAAATTAGAAGTAGAAGATTGACTCAAATTTTTGTAGCTGATGATATTGGGTCATTTAACAAGTTATTGATATCAAATTAAAGATACTGATATATGACCATTATATTTATTTATGTAGAACTAATTGTATATGAAAGTTAATCCTATTTGCTTAAGAAAATAGAATAAGATAGACTTCAGGCTTGAATAATAGTTGAATAATGTTTATTTTCGTTGTGAATCTTGAAATGTTATTTTTGTGATCTATAACCTAAATGATTAAGCTTGTATGTGAAGTAGTGAATTAAGTGACTTAATCTTATTTGTTAGTTGGTAAGAAAAATTTTGTTATGATAGATGTTTTAGGAGTATTGGAAGAAAAATTTTGACCACAAATTAAGAGTTAAATCCTTACAAAGTAAGTATTACTCCAAGTAAAGTATCGATGTATAAAGAAAACAACTCACTGTACTAAGGACTCTCAATTTATGGGCATAAATGCTCAATATTGGTTTATATATGTAACTTATTAATGATGTTTTGTTTTCATATGATTTTTATTTTGTCCACTTTTCAGGAATAAGTATGAGTGTTATTATCTTAATTGAGTTATGATCATTGCCTCAATTTGTGATAAGTACAAAATCTTAGAATTTCGTTATAAGTAATTGGTGTCTAGTTTAGCAAAGGATAATAGTTACAAAATGTTAAAAGTAAATGTTGATAAAGGAGCTAAAATTACTAACTATATATACATATATATTATAGAGTAACTGTACTTAATGGCCGTGATTATAAGGGAATGTGTTTTATTTGTCATCATGCTTAATAATTAAAAAATTATGAATTTTAAGTACGAAATTCTTTTAAGAAAGTGGAATTATAATATCCTAAATTTAAGAGTAATATTTTGTTAAATAAAAATGTATTCTAAAGTAAATTAAAACTTTAATATGTATTAAAAGTCTTATATATTTGTAGATTTAAATAAAAATAAGGATAAAAAATATATATATATCTACACACACATATCTATATTTATATATGTATGTCTGTGTCTATATATATATATATATATATCAAAAGAGTTATAAAAAAAGGAACAAAAAGATATTATCAAATAAAATAAAATAATATTTTAATTGAGATATTGAAATAAGTAAGAATTATAATTAAAAAATGATTCTTTTTAAGTTGAAATGATATAATTTAAAATTCTTAAAAATATATTATGTTATGTTATGTTATGTTATGTTAGAAAAGAGAGAGAGAGAGAGAGAGAGAGAGAGATTAGGTGAACGCGGAATGAAAAAAAAAAAGAATTAGTTTATTTTTGTTATTTAGATATCAAATAATATTTGGTCATTAAATAGGATTTTAGCATTTATTTGTAAATTTATGTAATCTTAACCGTTTTTCTCACCCTATTCAACGTATAGAGAAAACTAAAACAAAATTAAAACGTTTCATCTACAAATTTACTTTATTGGTTAAGGTGAAAATCCTTCTTACGTAAAAAGATTTTATTAGAGATAATGTCTAACTTTCATTTGTATTAATATTGTATTTGATTTCTTCTTCATCTCAATTAATTAAGAACAATAATTTGAGAATATTATTTTAGGTGATATTGATTACAAAATTAACATCTGAAATTAATTTTGTAAATTTCTATAAAAAATTATAAAACAATTATTTACAAAATTTATGTTGAAACGTGAAAATAAATTATTTATGAACCTTTATATTCGTCAAATAATTTTTATATCAAACTATACTTCTTGATGAGTCTAACAAATATTTAGTTTTCAAAATATCATTGATATTGAATTTATTATGAAGTTATGAAGTTTGTATTTTGAATTTATCAGTTTCTGAACAACTTGTATTTTAGGGTTATTTTATATAGGTTACGATTTTGATTTAAAGATAAGAATTTTATCTTTGAAACAAAATAGAAAAATAAAACTTTTGGCTTTAGATCATTATAAAACTCTATGTATTTAATTTTAGATAATTTTTTGAAGTCAAAATTTTTTGCTGGAAACAGGAAACTTGACGGATTAAAACGAAAAGTTTGGAATTAATTTATGGTATGTTATAGATGTTAAAAATATATGAAATTTTTTATAGTATGTTATATGTGTCTTATTTATTAATTAGTAATATTTGATGCTTTTTAGATCAGATACAAATATTTCACGAATTTTTGATTTATTTATGTTCGCTGCTAAAAAAGTTTACAACAGATTTTATGAACTAGATTCAAAACATGTTTTAGCCATGAAAATAGATTCCAAAATATTTGAAAATTTTTATGTATATTTATATTCAAGTTATAGAGGTACTATACAAATTTCAATTTAAGACATTTTATTTATATTTTTCTAAAAATATTTAACTTTAGTAGGGTTGCTAATTTCTTATATTGACAGCTTTAATAGTTATCGAATAAAAAAATCATTTTTGTAATTATTAAGCATTTGATTTTTCTTAAAAAAATTTACTGGACATTTTACTATACCTCTATAAAAATTTGGTAAATATTGTAATTTATTACACCAATTAAGTCTAATATTTATTTAATTATAACGTAATTAGGTTAAATTTCAATTTAACTAGTTGGTGATTTTAGCTGTGTTGGTTATTCGTATCAGGTAAGTAGACTAACCCTACTTGTAATATTAAGTATTGTTTGCTTTGTTTTATTCTGTTTAGTGTATGAATATTTTCATGGTTGTTTTCACATATATGTCTTGTTTGGTGGCCGTATGACTAAATAGTTTGTGTGATCTCCCTTTTGTATGTATATATGGTATGTGCCAAGTAAATATTATTGTGTCAGGATTGTATGATTATATGATATATGATATTATGCTTATCTGAATGAATTAAGTGTGCTTACAATTACATGGTCATTAATGGCATGACATATGCATCATTGAATCATGATATTTCAAATACAAGTTTTGAAAGTATTTCTTTTATGCCAAGTTTTTAAGAGATGATAAGTTTTATGCAAGGTTTAAAGCCATAAATTTTATATGATATTTTTATTGATACTTGAATCATTATTATAAAATTCTATGTTTTGGAGCAATATGATAAGTTAAGCGCACTATAATAAGTTAAGGGCCACGTGCAGGAAGTGTCTCTCGTATAAGTTAGGATACCCGAGGACTAAAGAGTCCTTACAGTTGGTTTGGACGTATGTGTGCATGTGAGAATTATGTATGAAATTCTAATTTTGCTAAGTTATAAGTTAAGTGTCACTTGCATATGCTTTTCACACGTGCCAGTCGCCGACGGGTGACTTATGTAAGGCTCTGCTATGATAAGTTTTTAAGTAGATGGTTTAGGTTATATAATTATGATAAGATTTTGTATGTCATTTTTAAGACATGTGCATTGCAAGCACTACTTCAAAAGCATAAGCATAAGTATGTCGTAATTACTTTTTTGTTTATAAGTGTGTACATGTGTCGTGTATGCTTAATATTTCAAGTAAGGTAAGTTTGCTTACTGAGTAGTTTCACTTATCTCAAGCTTCCCTTTACTTTTTCAGGAACACCATGATGATGATTTAGCAATGTTTGAGCATCGTTATTGATTCCTTAGAATTTAAATTCCCTTTTTCTTATCTAATAAATTGTAAATTTTAATAAGTGCTGAAGTTTTTGCAAGTTTTTTTTGTAAGGTTTTTAGAGCTATAAAATATTTTTCTATTTAATGTCAAGACGATATTTTAATCTTTCTTTTAATAAAGCCATAATCATTTATATCAAGATTTTTCAATCAATAAATTGTTTCAATAATGCCCTTATTTATATGTAAAATATCGCGGCGTTACAGTAGTACTCGTAATTAAAATTAAAATTGGCAATATTGTTGAAATTTAATTAAAAAAATTCATTATTATTAATTTTACTTATTTAATAGAAAATGTTATTATTATTATTATTACAAGAAATTTTCAAAGTACATAATATAAGTTTTAGTTTTTTTATTTATTGTTATTATCTTAATATATTTTTTATTTTATTTTTTAATAATATGTTCTAAATAAGCTAAAATATATATTTAAATTTTTTTTTTATTATAAGTGTTTACCTTTTCTATTATATGAACATTAATTACTTGATATTAAATATTTTTATCAAATGATAATCTTGGATTTGGGACTTGAACAAGGCATTTTTTTTTTTTGTTGAAATGTGAAGCCTTTACTAATTGTATGAGGCGCTAGCAATTACTCTATAATTAAAGTTTACATTTTTATGTTTGTAATGAAAATGTTGCATGCTCCATAAAATTTTATTTTGTATTGGTTATTTTTTTTTATACATTTTTAAAGTTTGAACTTTTCACAATGAAATTTAATGTAACCACACCTTACAAAAAAATTTCTTATAATTAAGTAGTCGCTGAATTGTAGGACTTACTTTATATATATATATATATGTTTTTTTTATGCTTATGCACCTTATATACGTTATTGATAAATGTCTAAATTATTATGATATGTTTTAAATTTGAAAAGAGAAAAACAAACTTTTAAAAATAATTTGGCCAAATATCTTATTAAGTGTGTGTGTATATATTTGTCTTTCAAAACAGCTTTTAAAAATAATGGCCAAAATAAGTTCAATGTTTTTTTAAAGTAACTGAAAATTATTTTTAAATAATGATTTGAAAAAATTTTAAAAAATATTTTTCAAGCTAAATGGTCAAATAGGTCCTAAATTTTCGTCAAATGAATTTTTTTTAAAATAGAATTAAAATTATTTGTTTAATCAATTTATCAATCTAATTGAATTCTTGACTCTAATTAGAAAAATAACATATATGTCTAGATTAAAAGTTAAAAACAAGCTAAAAATTAAATAAATAAAAACTATATGTTAAATAATCGAATTTGAACGAGTCCATCCAAAAATAGGTCAACCTAAATCAAGGTTTAAAACACAAACCCATAATGGTGGTTTATTTAACATGAAACTAATAAGGAAATTCAGCTCAACCTCCACCGATAACCACATATTAAGGGCAAATATTTTATTTAATATTAAAATTATTAGTTTTGTGTTGATTTAGAACTATTTTTTTTTCAACTTACCGCTACAATTATTAATTGGAAAATTACCAAAAATAACACCCCTAAAACTTATAGTAATAAAACTAGCACCCTAATAATATTGAACGTTCAATTTGAACATAAAATATTGAACGTTCAATATTGAATAGGTCAAAATTATCGTCGTTCAACTCTAATTGGATGGGTGTTCAAAAAAAAATGACATATTAGTCATTTTTTTAATTATGAAAATATAAGTTTGAACACAAGAGGTGCTAGTTTTATTATTAGAAGTTTTGAAGGGTATTAGTTTTGTTATTTTCCCCTATTAATTTTGCGTCAACTTAATACTAAATTTTTTTTTTTATTTCAACCTACTACTAAAATTATTAGTTTTGCATCGATTTAGTACTAAATTTTTATGTTTCAATTTACTATTAAAACTATAATTTTGTTTCATTTTAGTATTATGTTAGTTTATGAATCCAAAATAACAAAAAAATCAAACACTAGTCATATGATCACATTAGTGATATTTTATTAATTTTCATATATAATGTAAAAAAAACATAAATTGAATAAAAGAAGGCTTAACTACTTGTTTGGTCCTAAACTTTAATTAAATTTATACTTAGGTCTCCAAACTTTTAAATTTCATAATTTGGTCCCTAAACTTTTAAATTTGTACACATATATTCCTAAACTTTATTATCTACAATTTGGTCCTCAAACTTTTAAAAATTCACATATAGGTCCTATCTTGGATACTAAAATACATATTTTTGAATCAAAATTTTAGGACCAATGTGTGAATTTTTAAAATTTTAGGGACTAAATTGTAGGATTTAAAAATTTAGGAACTAAATTGTAGGATTTAAAAATTTAGGAACCTATACGTAAAATTTTAAAAGTTTAAGAATCTAAGTGTAAATTTAATTAAAGTTTAGGGACTAATGGTATAATTAAGCCCAAAAAAAAAAAAGCAAGGTACCTTCCACTTACGTACCTTGCTGCTTTTTTTATTTATTATTTTTATTTTTTACATTATATATAAAAATTGCTAAAATAATGATAATGTGGTCACATGATTAACATATATTTAAATTTTCTATTATTTTAGATGTCTAAACTAAAAAAATACCAAAATAAAACAAAATTACATAATTTTAGTAGTAAAGTGAAACAAAAAAAAAATTTAGTACTAAATTGACATAAAACTAATAATTTTAGTAGTAATTTGAAATAAAAAAAAAGTTTCAGAATTAAGTTTACACAAAACTAAAAGTTTTAATATTAAATGAAACATTTGCACTAAATTGCAAGGATAGATTACAATTAAAAAAGGGTAAAGAATAGACCAACACATGGCAATATAAGCATTAAAAGATGTTAAAAATAAAACTCTAACTATATGAGGTGAATCAAATATTTGGGTATGTTTATTACACAGTATTAATTATTATGATTGTATAATTTATATACAGTCATGCGTTTAGTTGTTAAATCAGACTGTATCGTATAATATAAAAACAGTACGATTATGTAGAAATTTTGTACGACTAGGGGGTGTGGGTCTAAACCGTATTGGATAATTAACTTAGTTTGTCTAAATTTTCAATTATAAAATTATATTTCTTAATTTTTTTCTTTTATCTTAAATTAAAAATAATATATATTTTTTATTTTTATAAATGTAATAAAAATAAAAAAAAATGGATTAAATATTAATTTAAATAAATTTTATAATAAAAAATCATTTTAAATATAAATTATTTTAGTAAAATATATCTAATCAATTTAATCCAACTATATTATACAGCTTTTTACTAAACACTGTACAAATTAATTATAATACAATTCAATACAGTTCAGTTTAATATTACTATAATTAACCTATTCGATATGGTACATTAAACACCGCTAAAATCTTAAACCAATTAAAAAAAAAAAAAACCTTTTTTTCAGTTTAAAGTTATAACAAATAAAATAAAAAAGTATCCTCTTTCTCATGATTGAGGGCGACAAGTTAGCGTGCCACTACACCAAACACCAAACATATTCTAGCTCCCACGCCTTGAACCATTACAATTTGATATTTAGTAATATTCATCCAATATTAAACTCCCTCCAATTATACGTAGATTCTACTTTTGCAGTTAAAAGTTTTGTGCTATTTTATATAATTTCTCTAAAATTCTTTTCTCGCCAGATTCTAGGACTTTTTCCACTCTGCTTCTGTTTGTTTACTAATAACATTGAGGTTGAATTAGTCAAAAGTTTGATAGCTTCTTTTGCCTTAGTTTTTAATGCTTCCATTTTTCCACAAAGAAGCTAGAAACATAATGTAGTGTGTATTCCAATTTCAAGGTCAAATTAAGTGCTGAAATAATGGTGTCTTTCTTTGAGGCTCTTTTGAATATAAAAGAGGGTGAACAAAAGAACACGCATGTTTCGACTCATAAGTGAGATTTTCTTTCAGGTATACTTAAATTGGTCTTTTTGCCCTTTTTGTAATCAACGAAAAGCAACATTACTTTCTTTAAAATTCAATGCAAATAGGATACTAGAATGAGTTTGTCTCATAATGTTGCTTTTTGGAAAGAATATATACTTGAATGACTTTCTGCTTTAGATTTATACTTTTCCAAAGGGATCAAAAATGACTTTGACAAGCAAATAATAATGCTACTCGTAAACTAGCTAGTGTCAGTAACCCTTACATACATTGTAGGAAGGAATATAAGAAAATATATATATAAATTAGTTTTTTAAATAATAATGGAAAAAATAAAAGATGAAAATTCTGGATACAAAGTTCGATTGAAATGTGATATCTTTAAGACAAAATTGCCACCCTTCTAATAATAATTTAGAGTACAAATATGGTTATAGACAATATGTCCTCAAGATACAATAGACCCAGAATTTTCGTTAAAATCTATAATATTTACACGTATTATAAAATGCCCAATCTTCACAATAAAAATAGGAACAATAATGTTAGAGGAGAACTTAAGAAAAATAATTCCTTTAGAAATTTGAATATTTTGATAATATATGTTTTTGGCCATAGAATGAACTATATTTTTAGAGTTTGAAAAGATGTCAATTATGCTTCTTCATTTAAGTCATTTATTTTCAAAGAATCATGTCTTAATTTAAGGTATGTGTCTTTTCAATTTTAAGAGACATGAATAATATTATTTCATTTATTTCATATCTTTTCAAAAAGTTGTTTTTCTTCAAATACGTATAAGCAAATGAACATGTCTTGTAAAAAAGGCACATTTTAATTCTTAAGTTATAACACCTTCTTAATAGACATAGATAATATCTTTTCATATATGTCTTTTAATTTCAGAAGACATAACTCTTTCTTAAATACTTTTTTTTTTTTTGAAAAAACACATTCCAAACCAATGGACATAACACTTAATAAATATTTATTTATTTTCAAATATATATAAAATATGTATATATTTTTCTAACAATCATCCTCTATTTCAGAATAAATATAAGTTTGAAAATATTTAAATTCTAGGAAAACAAATACGTAGTTGTAGGTGACTTTTGATAGTATAAAAATATCCAAGCTTCGTTAGGTGCTATAGTGGTCGCAACCTTGAACCAAGGACCTTATGTGGCTAATCGAATATCTTTATACATATTTATTTTCAAATCTTAGGACCATTGTGAAGTTCTTCAGCTCCGCATATTTATGGTCTTGTTCTATCCTAGTCATCAGTGACTGCCGTTGAACAGGTCTCAATATCTTAGGAAGCGGCCGTACTTCCACACTCACTTTAGGTAAGTCAATCAAATAGGTTCCTGTCATACATCCCAATCATATGATTTATAGGCTTATTAAGAGTTTGTACTCATCCTTAACAATAGACAGGTCCATATTGCTAGAAACAATAGTACAGGAAATGGGATCAATAAATTTTCTAGCAATCATTACAATCACTCATTCAACTTGTTTTTCCCATTGAACCTAACTTGTATTTCAAAACCTAGGTTGGGTTTCCATTGAAGGTGATTGATTTTTAACGAGACCCTAATCCCATTCCTTTTGATGTTTTCATTATCATTTCTCTAGAAAGTCCTTTTGTTAAACGATCTGTCAGATTTTCAATTGACTTTACATATATTACTACAATTTGGGCAATATAGGATGACTCCTAATATAGATTGAGAAACAAATAGGGTTGTTTCAAGTATGTGTCGTCCTATAAGAAAAATAGGATGACTATTACAGAAAAAATTATGTAAAACTTTATAGCCGTCCTAAAAAAAATTCTTATAGGATGGGTAGGATGGCTAGTAGCCATCTTATTTGTTGGTATATAAGATGGCTACAAGCCATCCTATTAGAATGTAAATATAATTTCTTATAGGATGGCTAGTAGCCATCTTATATACCAACAAATAAGACGGCTACTAGTCATCCTATAAGAAATTATATGTGATACGAAAACATTTCACACATCATATTTCCATTTCTACCTTACCTGAAATTCCTCTCGACTACTCTAGATTTTTCAGTGCCTTCGTTGCCACAACGCCACCACCAGCGCTTCCCATCGCTACCCAGTGCTACCGAAACCCCACCCTGTTTCCACCGCAACATGCAAAAATCCACCTCATATTTACCACCCCACCTTGTGTCCACCGCCACAGTACTCCAAAACCCACCCCGTGTCTGCCGCCCCACCAGAAGCCCACCTCGGTCTACCATTTCTCTCCGGCAGGTACGCCGTGTATTTCCTCCCCTCCCTTTTTTATGTAGCTATTTTATATCATTTTTTTGTTTAAAATTATTTATTTATGAACATATTATTATGATTTTTTTGAAATATAATTTTTTTTTTCTTCATTTAGCTATTTTTTCTTAGACTATGTTTATATATATAATTATAGTATATAATATATGAAAATTATTTAAAATAAATGTATATGGACAGTTTTAATTAAAAGTAAAATGTGGACAGTTTTGGACTTTTCTATAAACATTACATATAGGGTTATCATAGACCGTCTTAAAAAATATTATTGACCGTCCTATAAAATGTTTATGGGACAGCTATTGACCGTCCTATGAAATCTTTTTAGAACGACTATTGACAGTCCTCTAAAATCTTTTTAGGAGAGCTATTGACCGTCCTATAAAATGATACCTATTATAAACCTTTTTTAGGATATTAAATAGCCAACTTATTTTGCAACATACTTTTATTTAATATTCGATAAGTGAATTATTTTTAAATTAGGAATTGACAAGAGATTAATTTACAATGATATATAGGATGGATAAGAGTTGGATGTCTATGGATAGAACAAATGTACAATTTATTGAGGGTATGGAATTTTTTTTAGATTTGCTTATGATAATTCAACCGAAAAAGATCTAATTCATTGTTCATGTTTGAAGTGTGCAAATTTAAAAAAATTTAGTGTGGTTAAAGTTATAAATCATATCTACAATAATAGCATTGATAATGGTATACAAATTGGTATCGTCATGGAGAGACTAAAAAGCAAAGTTCAAAAGTTTATCCTCTTGAAGAATTTAGCTACGTCAATCCACGTAGAAATGATTTCACAAATAGTGCGAATAACTTTAAAAACAAAAATTATGATGAAAATAATATGGGTGACATGTAAGACATTATGGAAGATGCTATAAAGACCTTATACCAAGGATGCAATAAGTTCACAAAATTGTCAAGGTCTGTCTCACTTTATAAATGGAAGGGTAAGCAAGGCCATTCAGATACAAGCTTCAATGAGTTGCTAACTCTTTTGAGTGAGTTGTTTCTAGAAGATAATGTTTTGTCATCATCAACGAATAAAGTTAAGAAGATCCTTTGTGAAATGGGCATGAATTATGAAAAAATTCATGCTTGTCCTAATGATTGTATTCTATATCAAAATGAATACAAGGATTCTATAGCATGTCTATATTGCCAAAAGTCAAGATGGAATGTTAATCCAATATCAGGGAAGGAAAAAGTTAATGTTACTGCAAAGGTATTGTGGTATTTTCCACCCATTCCACGTTTTAAAAGAATGTTTCAAGATTCAGCAACATCTCAAAATCTAACATGGCATGCAAAGGAAAGGGAAAATGATGGAATGTTGTGACATCTGTTTGACTCACCCGAGTGGAAGCATGTCGACTATACCTGGACTGAGTTCAGCATTGAATCTAGAAACCTTAAACTTGCATTTTCATCAATGGGATCAATCCTCACCGCTATTTAAGTAGTAGGTATAGTTGCTAGCCCGTTATACTTGTCATATATAATCTTCATCCTTGGTTATGTATGAAAAGAAAATACATAATGCTAACTTGGTTAATATCTGGACCCAAGCAAGCTAGAAATGATATTGATATTTACTTAGAGTCATTGATTGAAGACTTGAAGTTGTTGTGGATTGATGAAATTGATGTGTACGATAGTTTCAAACTTAAGAATTTTAAGTTGAAAGCTATCTTATTATAGACAATCAATGACTTTTCTACTTATGGGAATCTTTATGTTCATGCTGTGAAAGGTTATTATGCTTGCCCGGTATGTATTCAGGGGTATCAAGAATCAAGGTTAAAACATTCAAGAAAGATGTCTTACATGGGTCATAGAAAATGGTTACGCCGGTATCATTCTTATAGAAAACAATGCAAGTCTTTTAACGAACATGAAGAGGAGGGAACACAACCAACTCCCTTAACTGGAAGTGAAGTATTAACAAGAGTTGAGATGATGACTTTTGCACGTGTTAAAGTAAATTATAAGGTTGATACAAGCACTTCATGGAGGAAAAAATCATTATTCTTTGACTTAGAATATTGGAAGTTCTTGAATGTTAGACATTTGTTAGATGTGATACATATAGAAAAGAATGTGTGTGATAGTATTATTGGTACATTGCTAAATATTCCTGAAAAAACTAAAGATGATGTTCGTCAATGTATGGATCTCATTAAAATGGGTGTAAGAATTGAGATTAGCCCAAAGGTGGGCGCGAATAAGACTTACTTACCTCCCCACATGTTACACTTTATCAACGATAGAGAAAAAATCATTTTGCAACACATTAGCATATGTTAAAGTCCCAGATGGATACTCATCTAACATAAGTAGTTTGGTTTCTTTGACTGACAAAAAATTATATGGGATGAAGTCACATGATTGCCATGTCTTGATGCAACAATTGTTGCCTATAGTGAGTAGTACAATTATTAAGTTTTGCTATTTCTTCAATGATATATGCAATAAGACAATTGATGTTCAAAAATTGGATGCAATTCAATCAGAACTTGTTATCACCATATGCAATTAGAGAAATTCTTCCCTCTTTCATTTTTTGATGTGATGATACATCTTACAATTCATCTAGTAAGAGAAGTGAAGTTATGTGGACTAGTCTTTTTGAGATGAATGTACCCATTTGAACGATTAATGAGGGAATTGAAAGGATATGTGAGGAATAAAAACTGACCTGAAGGATGTATAGCTGAAGAAGCAATGGCTTCTATAAGTTTACTCGTTACGAAAAACACAATTCCAAAAGCAAAAGAGGTGTTGGTCAACGCATAGGAGCTGAAAAACAAGCACTAGTAGATAGTAAATTGTGGGAGTAAGCTCATCATCATGTTCTGGCAAACACAGATGAAGTTCAACCATATCTTGAGTACTTTTCTAAATTTTATTACTTAGTTTTATTTGTTATTCAATATCATTTTTCAATAATGAACATAAGTTTCTAGGAAGCACTTGGAACATATTAATGACAAGTATAAACAATCAAGACAAACGGAGAAATGGTTAATTGACAAACATAATCGTTCTTTTATGTACTGGCTACGTTATGAAGTGAGTATATTAAAACCTAACTATTAATGAAGGAATTTTTTTGCCTACATATGTTAATAATTGAGTATACTCAATTGATGTTCAGATTTCTCAAGAGCTCAGAGATCTGAATAATAATATTTATGTCACACTTAGATGGATTTCAAAGTGTCCTAAGTTTCATATGATTAAATATAGAGAAAAGTGTCATGGAGGTCCTTCAGATTATGTCATGTGTGTCATTTGGTCCCTTAGATTATAAGTGGTGTCATTTGGTCCCTTAGTTTTATAAAAAGGGGCCAATTAAGGACAAAACACATGATTTTAATGATTTTTTAATTAAAATATTATTTTTTAAATTAATATTTTAATATCATAAACATTAAAATAATACAATTTTTCATTAATTGACCTCTTAAAAAATAATATTTTAATTAAAAAATCATTAAAATCATGTGTTTTGTCCTTAATTGGCCCATTTTTCTAAAACTAAGGGACCAAATGACACCACTTATAATCTAAGGGACCAAATGACACACATGACATAATCTAAGGGACTTCTATGGCCCTGCTCCCTTAAATATAACGGTTATGTCATCAATGGATATAGATTTCATACAAAGGAAATAGATGATAACCGAACCAATCAAAATTGTGGTGTATCCTTAGTAGCACAAGTCATGCAATTTGCTAATGCAAAGGATAAGAGACCTATGTCTGATGAAATGACATATTATGGAGTTATCCAAGAGATATGGGAGTTGGATTACTACAAGTTTAATAAGTGTTTATTCAAGTGTGATTGGGTTGACAATGTGAATAAGATAGGTATTCGCCATGACAAAGATAATGGTTTTACTTTGGTAAATTTAGAAAGAATTGGATATAAAGAAGATAGTTTCATTTTTGCAAGCCAAACCAAACAAGTGTTTTATGTTAGAGACCCTGAAGGCTTGCAATAGTCAATTGTTCTTACTTCTCCTAATAAAGGTTATTATGATGAGAATGATGATGAGACAGATGAAGATATTGAGGAGTTTCAACAGTTTTCAATGGGTTGCGATGATAACGAGATACAAGATGAAGTCGATGATGATGACATAGAGGATGAAGAATCATTTTCTTATTTGCGTACAATTGCGAAGGCATATGGATTAATAACAAACAAATATATGGTATTTTTCAAATACTTTATTAATTTCCTTTGATTGATTATCGTACCTACCTCTTGATTTTACTAATTATTTAACTTTTACTTTTTATTAACTTGTTCATGCATTCTAACCAGTCATGCTTAAGTGTATACTCACATATTAGTACTTTATGTTTATGCAGATTGATGGAGTATTCTTCTAACTCAGGAAATGAAGGTGCTACCCATGGAAATAGTACATAAAAGAAGAAAGAAGGTTGAGGAATGACAACTTTATCAAACATATTAACGAAAAGAGAAAGGATAGTAGTTGAGGTTGACGAAGATGGGGTATCATATGGTGATACTAATTCAAAGTGGGCTAGTGCTATCAAAAGTATAACTCGATCGACCATTGATATCATTATATCTGATTGGCGATTAGTGCCCGAATCTCGCAAAGAGAAAATTTGGGAATCGTTATTGGTATGTCTGAACTTATACTTAATATCATATGACTCTTTATGTGTAGAATTATCTCACACTTATGATACTTATATTTTATTGTAGGAATAATTTGAGATTGATCTACGTATGACATATCATTATTATATGGTTGATGCGGGTGACAAATGGAGAAAATTCAAATCATATTTGGCCAAGACATTCATCTTTCCTTATTTGGATGATCCTGAATAGCTGTATACTCCACCATATAAGTACAACTTCATATCCAAAGAAAAGTGGGAGATATTTGTGAATCAAAAACTTTTTGCAAAAGCGCTAAAACTTAGGAAAGAAATGCAAGAAAAGGCTAAGTTAAATAAGCACACATATTTTGGGAGTAAGACTGACTATCGTGGTTCAAAATAAAAATTGATAAGATTTTTATTGACGGTGGATATATATTCTTGGATTGTTGAAATATATATGATTATTTAACAGAAGAAGCAAAAAGGACTTGGAGCTATCGTGGAGCGTCATTAGATGTGGCTTGACACTCACGTATCAAGTGGTCAACGACAAGTACTCAAAGATGAAACAAAAGAGGTTTTGAAAAAAATTGTAAGCATACTGTACCATGAAAGCAATTTTAGCTTTAAATTTTATATCATATTCTAAGATTATTAATTATCATTTTTTTTACTGTGAGATTTTCAAGAGACATTGATGAAGAAGGTAGAGACTGGAGAACTTAAAATAAAGAAAGGCATAAGTAATGGTATATTTGAGATGACATTAGGTGAAGAACACTTAGGTCAAGTTCGTGGGTTAGAAAAGAGAGAAAATCTTACATTTTATTTTGGGAGAAGAAGTCGTATTATGGATTCACAAAATAAGAAAGATTCTAATAATTATGAAGTAATGGAAGAACAGATAATGAGAAATGTCATCGATAAATTACAACACATGAACAAAAATGAAGGTAGAAGAAGCAGAGAAAGTGAGAATATGGACGTTTAGATGGATGCTTCGCCTTAATTGGTTGATATACTTAATGACGATGAAGGACATTTAGATGGGTTAATGAAGGATGTTCCACACCCACAGTCAAATGCCAACTCTAACTCATCACATGGTAGTACACATCAGCCAAGTGGTATAAAAAAGGTAAGCTTTTTATTGTAAATTTATTAATTAAGAAACTTATAATATATTCTCATTTAATTACATTTTTTTCCACTTATTTTCTTTGACCATACATATAGGAAGTGTTATGCTTTTTAGTAATTGATGACCCATCAAATGTTTGTGTCAAAGGCACTTGCTTTCCTTATTACAACCCAATAGATAGGGGTTCATACAGTGGAAATAGGAGAAGAAAACTTCAAAAATTTTGTATTAACTACATCACAACCAATGACACCTCTCCCACATCCAGTCCAAGATGAACTTTTTTACGTGGGTGATGTAATTAATCAACATGTGAGATGGCCAAAAGATCTTGTTATATTGAGAGGACAGGTAAATTATGATGCTAATTTCATAAGATTCAATAATATTTTATTATGTGTATGTTCTTTAAAATTAGTGTAATGTGTTATTATTAATTAATTAATAACTATGTTTTGTAGCCCTTGCATGAAAAACAAAGACAGATTGAGAAGGATGTGCCAGGGAGATGTGTAAGTATAATCAAAGGAAAGGAGGTTGTTTTTCTCTCAAGTTTGAGTAGCGATATTAGAGAACATAATGGAATTAAAATTTTACAAAGATGGGTGTTGAATAACACTCACCGTATGATTCCATGCAATCCAACGTTTTTCAGGTATGAAACAACCCAAATTTTATTGACTCTGGAGGATATAGTCCACATTTGTGACTCTAATTGGCTTGAATCAGGTATATTTAAAATTGTAAGTATACTTTATTTTGAGTATTCTATATCACTAACTAGCATATCATCATTCAATAATAGGTTATTATTTGATAAATGAAGAGGACAAAATGTCCAATTGAAAATACATTTTTTTTGCAGATCTACAATATATATGCACGTATCATGATGAAGAATACAAAGTCAGCATGCTTGTGAACAAGTTTAATACAATGACGGTTTCAATGTGCCTCATTACTCCATATTGGAGATCGTAAGTATTACATTTTTACATTAATTTTTTTGTGAAATTATAAGCTAATACAATATTATAACATGAATTATTAATATATAGGAGTCATTGGATATTAACTGTTGCTAACCCATTCACTTGTGAACTTCAATGGTTCAATTATTAATATGATGAAGAATACAAAGTCAGCATGCTTGTAAACAAGTTTAATACAATGACGGCTTCAATGTGCTTCATGGCTCCATATTAGAGTTCGTATGTATTACATTCTTACATTAATTTTTTTTGTGAAATTATAAGCTAATATAATATTATAACATGAATTATTAACATGTAGGAGTCATTGAACATTAACTCATTCACTTGTGAACTTCAATGGTTCAATTCTATAAAGGCTTACAATTCTTCTAAAGGATCACCTCCCGATGAAGAATATATAAGAATTTAGTTGAGGTAACATGCATATATTTATATTATATTATATTATATTATATATTAGCTAATATTTTTTATATAGTCATGTTCATATTATTTGTTAATATTAACTTGAATCCTATGTCATGAAATAATTATTGTAATTAAAAGGACTTTACAAATATGGCATTGCCAACGTGAAAATTTAAATATTAATCCTAATTGAATTCCTGTTAAGGTAATTATTTTAGTTAGTTTATAAATTTCTTCAATTATTTTTTATGTTTATAATTAAATTAATTTTACAATGATTAACTATTTTTGTTTATTTGTACTTAGTGTCCCGAATCTTATGAATGTGGGTACTATGTCATGAAATTCGTGGATACATATGTTACCAAATTCATTGAAAATGCAGACACAAATGATGTACCGGTAAGCTTAAATCTTATTATCATTTATGTCTATTTAAGTTAATACGTAATATTATTTCGCTTTAAAATGTTTTACATATTTTGTATTATAGTTCTCAAGTAAGAATCTGTAAACACCAACAGAGTTGCTGACATTAAGTCAAGAATGATGTATATATGTGTGTAATTATCTTTCAAACAATTAATGGTTATTGCATATGGATCAAGTCTAATGTGAAGCGATATAGACGTACAACTTATCTTTTGTATATATTAACATTGCATAGTTAATTTACATATATGTATGTAGCTAGTTTTAATCCTTAGATTGTATGTTTCATATATGTTCTTGTAATAATTGTGCATTATGGTAATATGTGTAAAGCCTTTGAAAGATGATGATTTATTATTGATATTTTTGGAATGAAATTTATTCTAAATCGAGTTTCTGGAATGAAATTAATATTTGTACATGTTATATATAGATTTCAATATTGGACAAATATAACAAATTAAAAAAAAAAAAAAAAAAAAACTCATAGAATAGTGACTGTCCTAAAAAAAATTTATAGGACGATCACTGACCGTCTTAAAAGATTTTTATGAGATGGTAGTAACCATTTTATAAGAATTTTTTAGGACAGTTTTTAGGACGGTCACTATAAAGTTTAAATAATACTTTTTCAATTTAATTACATTTAATAATCTGGTCACTGTGACGGGGTATTATTCGGTTTCAATAATACCCCTTCCCCCTCCCCAAAACGGCTTTTTTGCTTTCCTTCCTTCCTGCACCTTTTCATTTTTTTTCAACCTTTTCTCTTTTCTTTTGCTGTACCTTTTTTTTTTTTTGCACCTTTTCCTTTTTTTTTTTTGTATATATAATGATGTATATTTTTTTATGTTTAATTAAACATATGTATTTTTTTATTATAATTAAACATATGTATTTTTCTGTATAATTCAATCATTTATATATGTACCACTTCAGAAAAATATATATATATATATGTGTGTGTCATCTGCTAAAAAAACACATGTATTATTTAACTAAAAAGAATATATGTGTCATTTACTAAAAAAGAACATATGTGCTGTTTACCCAAAAAGAACAAAAGTGAAGTGGGGGGTTATTTTTTAAACAAGTTGAATAAAGAGATCATTAAAAAATCGGAGGGTACTTTTTTTAAAAAAAAAAAAGGACGGTCAATGACTGTCCTATAAAATTCTTATAGGTTTTAAGATGGTTAGTGATGGTCCTATAAGAATTTTTTATAAAGCACTCAGTAACTGTCCTATTTTTTCAATTCTTTTAGGACGGGAGCTTTTAAGACGGCTACTAACCGTCCTATAAAACCTAATTTGTAGTAGTAATAAGTCATACTAATAGCTCCTTCATTAAGTAGTTCTTTGACATAATTATGTCTAAGACCAATATGCCTTGACTTTTCATTGTATGTATTTCTTGTTGTACGCGTTAGGGTGGCTTGACTATCAAAATAGATGGTAATTGATGGAGTTGGCTTATTCCATAATAGAATTTTTATTAACAAATTCCTAAGCCACTCTGCCTCTTTGCATGCAACACTAAGAGCAATTAAATCTGATTCCATAGTAGAGTGAGATATACAAGTTTGCTTCTTAAAACCCCAAGAAACTGCTCCACCACCAAGGGTGAATATCCAGCCACTAGTAGATTCGGATTCCATATCAGCATTCCAACTGGCATCATTATACCCTTCCAAAATTGATAGGCATTCTTAATAATGCAATCCATAATTTACTGTTTCTTTCAAATTCTTAAGAATACGAGATATGGCATTCCAATGATCTTGTCTAGGATTACTGGTAAAACTATTGAGCATGCCAATAACAAAGGCTATATTAGGCCCTATACAGTACATGATATACAAGAGGCTTCCAATGATTCTGGCATACTCAATTTGTGATATGCATCTACCAATATTCTTTACTAACTTATTGTTGGGATCATATGAAATAAAGACTGGCTTGACATCAAAATGTTCAAATTTTATCAAAACATTTTTTGCGTAGTGAGATTGTGATAATGTCAAAACATTATCTTGTCTTTTGAACTTAATGCCTAAGATCACATCAGCCTCTCTCATATCTTTCATTTTCAAAGTTAGTAGAAAGAAATCTCTTGGTTTCCTCAACATAATCTAGGTTAGTCCCAAATATAAGCATATAAATAGAAGAAATAAAATCTTTATTGATAATATTTAATTTAATCATTCCATTACATGAATAACCTTTTCTAACAAAGTTTCCATTATTGGATAAGATAAACTCCGACTCAAATACCATTTTGAACCCAACCTTGTTCAAAAGGTCACCAGAAGCAAGATTTTAGCTCATCTTAGGAACATGGCATACATTCATCAAAGTTATTGTCTTTCCAAATGTGAACTTTAATTCAATATAACCAAGTCCAACAACCTTTTCTATTACATTGTTGCCCATCTTGACATGTTGTCTATTATGAACACTTTCATATTTCCTGAAAGCATTTCGATCATTTGACACATGAATTGTTGCACTAGTATCAATCCACGATCCATTATCGAGGTCAACATTATTTACCTTAGTAGTGACAGCAACATAATTTTCTTCGGTCATATTTACATGTTGATTCATTGTCTTCTTTTTCAGTAGATAATATTTAATTGAATGACTGAATTTTATACAATGGTGATAGAAAACCTTGGAATTTCTTTTCTTGAAGCCATTATTTCGAGGAGAAATATTATTTTTTTTAGGTTTGTCAATAGATTTTCCTTGAACAACATTTGCTTTAGATAAATGATCTAATTTGTCATAGCTTTGATCTTGATTTTGAGATTCTTTCTTGATTCTTTCTCGATTCTCAAATGACGTATTAGATCATCTGAAGTGTATTTCCTCTCATTATGCTTCAATTTCTTTTTATAGTCATTCTAAGATGGTGGCAATTTTGAAATAATTGCCACAACTTAAAATTCCTTATATACTTTGACACCACTAGAGATAAGATTATGAACTTGAAAAATTACTGATTTCCTAAAATTTATTTTAAAATGAATGTAATTATCAATGAGGAATTTTTGGACACTGACCTACTCAGATTGATATTTACTTTGTAGCCTTTTTCAAAGTTTCTTTGCAAAAGGCACATTTTGGTAGACATCATGGAGAGAGTCTGACAAATCATTGAGTATATGTCCCTTGTAAAGAAAATCGTCCTCCTAACGCTTCTTTCTTTCATGATTTCTTCATATTCGTTAGCAGTATCCTCTAGTAAAGGCTTCAAATCATCACCCAATATATGTACTATTTGCAGAATAGTTAAGAATAACATTTTCTATTGCCCTCTTTTGAAGCATTGACTATCAAAACGATCAAGGAAAACAAAATCTTGGTTCATGACTTGAATGGAACGAATAGTTGAGGCCAAAGTTTCCTTGACAAAATTTGTCCTAAAATTGTTGGAAAGGATATAAAAAAAATGTAGAAAAATTATTTTCTTAAATAATAATGGAGAAAATAAAATATAAAAATTATGGATAGAAGGTTTGATCGAAATTTGATATCTTTAAGATAAATTTGTCACACATATAATAATAATTTATAGTGCAAATAGGGTTATAGGAAATATGTCCCTAGGATACAATGGACCTAAAATTTTTGTTACAATCTGTAATAGTTACATATATTATAGAATGCCCGAACTTACAAGGAAAATAGGAACAAGAATGTTAGAGGACTTAAAAAAATAATTCTCTTAAAAATTGGAATGTTTTGATAATAAATGTTTTTGGCCATGGAATGAACTCTATTTATAGAGTTTGAAAAGGTATCAATTATACTTATTCACTTAAGTCACTTATTTTTGAAAAATCATGTCTTAACTCAAGGTATGTGTCTTTTTAATTTTAAGAGACATGAATAATTTTTTTCATTTATGTTATATCTATTCAAAAAATTGTTTTTCTTCAAATACTTATAAGCAAAGGAATATGTTCTTTCAAAATGACACATTTTCATTCTTAAGTTACAATCCTTTCTTAAGAGACATATATAACATCTTTTCATACATGTCTTTTAATTTTTCAAGACACATAACTTTTTCTTACATAGTTTCTTTTGAAAAGACACTTTCTAAGCCAATGGACATAACACTTAATAAAGATTTATTTATTTTAAAATATATATAAAATATGTATATATTTTTCTTACATACATTACCTTATTTGGAAAATATCAAGAATGTTTTCGTTAATTGTTTTTTATTAACAAATGTCCCAAACGTTTGAAAAAATAGATCTAATGATCCTGATGCTAGACTTATTATCAAATATAACTCCCATTAATAACAGTGTTAACTTTTTCATCTACATACATGTTCAATTTTTTTTTTAAATTGCTAGAATATCTTTTAAAATATTAAAAATTAAAAAAATCTATTTATTTATTATGTTTGTTATGATTAAAAAATAAAAATTTATAATAAGTAAAAAAATACATAGTAAATTAAAAGTTTATGTAACTTTAAAATAGCTTTAAAAATTAATCTTATATTATTGATTTATTTTCTAAATCATATCAGTTAGACTTTATGTTAATTTTCTTTGAAAATATATTTATTTTTTTTAATATATATATATATATATTGTCTAATTGCTAACAATAAAATTAATTAAACAATTAATTGAATTTAGAGTAAATATTTTTTTTGTTAGAAGACAATCATTTTTATTTTGTTTGTTTAATATAATTTATTATTTAATGTTAAAAATAAGAGATATCAAAATTTTATCTTTTATACCCTTCAACTTCAAAGATATTATGAAAATGCCATTGAATAACGGTTATATTTAATATCTGTTAAATTTTGAATTTTTTTGAAAAACTAAGGATATTTTTGAAAAAAATGTGAACTATGAGATTATTATTGATAGTCCCTCCCTCCCTTATTCAAGGGATACTACTAAGGATTAGAGTTGTCAATGAGTTGAATTGAAAAAACTCATTTAGATTAAATTTACCTTTTGCGTGTCATAGGCTTATAGTTTAATTCAATTTATTTAAATTTTATGTGAGTCAAGCTCATCTCAGCTCAGCTTACATTTAAATAAGTTGGTCTGTGCAACTACTAAGCTAGCTCATTTAAATTTTTAAAATTTAAAAATAAAAATATTTATATATTTTTTTAAAAATAAAAATATTAGTATAAATATTATCTTTTAACTATATTTTGTAAAACAAAAAAAAAAATAGTATATTTTAATTGAGTTTTTTCACATTAACATTATTGGAATTATAAAACTAATGATCATTAACAACAGCATTTTCTTAAATAAGTTCTTGGACTGTTCATGAGTTAAATGAGCTAGATTTTTGAGCTCATTAGCTCATTGGATGGATCTTAAATCAAATGAGTTGCTCCTTTTGAAATCACTACTAACTATAAGATAAGGATAAAGAAAATACAATTAGTACATGTATACTCTATATTGCATAATCTGATAATCTGATAATGGGATACATGAAATATTATGTTGGCCCTGTCTATTAAGTCACATTTTTTGTAATATATTACAAATTTGAAGCTAAAAAGCATCTTTCAAAAACAACACTACAAACATGGAGAAAAAATGCAAGTATATTGGAATTTTCAATGTCAATGTTGCTTTTTCTCTTTTCTCTTTTATCTTTTATCTTGATGACAAACGTTTGCAATTTTTGTATTGGGAAACATTTCAAGTGCGACACAAGTACCTACTCTCCCATGTATACATTTATAAATAAACGACCACTTGATCGATTGAACAAAAGAAAGTGATTTTTCTTCCAAAAAAAAACAAGATATAAATAAAAGAATACTTGTGATTTAAAATAGATTTAATTATCTTATTGAATTTTACAAAAATAATTCAATAGTATGCATTAATTTGTACTTGGAATTAAATGCTTCTATTTTAACGCATAAGTGAATCATTTGTTATTGGTGATCAATGTATTAATTGTTTATTTCAGGTGTTGGACATACAAATATATATATATAAATAAATTGTTGGTCCATATCGAAAAAGAAATTTATTTATACTTTCTATCATTAAATATTTTTCACTTATATCGGTACTAAAGACCCTAATTGTATAGTTTTTGTATAATCTGATGTTTGGTTGTGCAATTTGACCCGTATCGTGCAGTATAAAAATATTATGATTTTGTAAAAAATTTATACTGCAAGGGAGTGTGAGTCTAAACTTTATTGAATACATAACTTAGCCTTTTTAAATTTTTAATTATAAAATTATGTGTTTTTACTTCTTCTTTTTATCTTTAAATAAAAGAAATAATAATTTTTTCTTAAAATAAAATTAAAAAATATTAATTTAAATAAATTTTTATAATAAAATTATTTTCATATAAAAATATGAATTACTGTTTTAAAATATATATATTTATAATTATTATTAAACATTATATAAATTAATTATAATACAATTTAATATAATTTAATTTATTATTATTATTTTTAATCTATTTGAAACAACGTAACAAAGTGCGGAAGTCCTGGAATTTGTGATGAGAGCAGTAGTTTTCTTTATGGCCGGAAAATAGGGGTGGGAAGGAAGCAGGTGAAAGATGTCTTTTCACGTAGATAGCGTGAAATATTTAGGGTCCAGAATGAAAAATTCTATATATTATAAATTTATAATAAATTTTAAATAATATAATAAAATTTGATTAAATAATACAACCAATTTTATCAAATAAATTTATAACAAACTATTCGTTATTATGAGAATCTTTATATTTGTACACAAAAGGAATATGTAAGAAGTCTTAGTTAGTAGTGGACTAGCTTTAGAAAATATTATTTTTATATATTATAATTCTATCATAATAATAATAATAATTAATGTAAAAAAAAATTATTATATACATTTATATGGATCCAATTATATCTAATAATAATATTATATCATATTATTTATAATTTATCATAAATTTATGATAAATAGAATTTTACTTTGAAAAAAAAAACCCTGAGTAGTGGACTTAAAAGATTTGCAGAACGGGAATGATGGGTTTCTTTCAGAATCTTGTAGGGTCGTTTAGGGAAAAAAAAATTCTACAGACAAGACTCGAATATTTTTTTCCTCTTATTTTAGGTTTTTACACCTCTCTCTCTCTCTCTCCCACATTAATTTATTATGTGTTTCTATTTCAATATTGTCCTAGTATAAAAAAATCTCGTGATTTAGGCCAAAATTAAGTCAGTTTGTCAGCTTGTGGAGACAAAGAAAAACAACTCTCCCACTACGAACTCGAGTTGCCTCGGCCCTCAGTTACATTTGAAATCTTCTACCATTGTCCACGCATCCTTCAAACATCATTTCAACAATATTCTTCAATTTTTTTAGGTATCACAATACGTGTTTGTAATATTAAATACAAGGATATAAGAATAATTTCCTTTCCCGATTACGAAATTTTTTTAACAACACCCTAAATTTTCAAGTATCTTCAACAATATCTCTAATATTTGAATAATATTAATAATACCATCATATTTTAATAGAATTAAGAAAGTGTTAAATGCAAATGATATAATAGTAATTTTTTGTGGATGTGATAATACTTATGAACACATTCTATTTCTTGAATATGTTAAGTATATAAAAATTAAAATTTTAATTTATTATAAGATATTAAAATATATTAAAACTATTTTGTGAATTTAACTAATTAATTAATCAATTTTCTCGTAAAAAAATATGAACAATAATTTTTTTTTTACAATGTAAAAAATATAGAAATATTTTTTTAAAAAAAAAATTTATGGTAAAAGAGAGAGTAGTAATATGAGCAAGAAGAGAAATCAAGAATATTAGATTAATTTTTTAGAATTATTTTATAACTTAAATAAGCCTTAATATTTATTTAATTAGTGTAGATTTTTATTTTTTTACGATATAAATATGGACTTCTTCGTATAAGAAAGTAACGAACTAAAAAATTGTAAAAAACGGGTGTTAAAAATTGTAGTGATTTTGGTTGTGTTTTGCAGGACTGGGGATATTTGAGTATTTTATCTTTGACTGTGAGGGTTATTTGGATATTTGATACAGAGGCAATTAATACAAGCTTCAGTGAACTAAAAAGCCTGCCAATGCATTGAAGACCTTCAATACAAGGCATGCATTTACGCATGGAAAACTTTCGCAACTACGAGCTCAATGAATTAAGAGCTTGCTAGTGCAATTATACATATCATCTCTCTATATTGAAGTTCTAAATATATATTGATTAGTTCCCAAATCTCTACCAAAAACACTAGAAAGAAAAGCCACCATAACTCTTACTAATTTAATTCGAACCCCAAAAAAAGAAAAAAAGACATGCACAATGCAGCAGAGGTAAAAAGCAAAATAAGATTGTGATAGAACAAATGGATGATGGATCCAATTTCCTTTCCTACCCCTCATGTAACAAAACTAACCGTTTTGATTGATCTTGGTGACCTTGTTCTAGCGGCAGCAGCAGCAGCAATTCCATCTCATTTACCTCGGAGCTTAAAATAAGCATATAAACAGGAGCCAAGAAAACCAAGAAATTGACCAACAACATTTAACTGTAAAGAACAGAGAATAGTTTACAGGATTAAAAAAATAACTACAACATAATACCTAGCTATTGAGGAGTGAGACAATTTTCAGCTGTATAGAACCTTATACATACCAAATCAAATGGAAGCCCGCCAAACAATATCCAGCCAAATCCAATTGTCAAAACATCCTACAGAAGCAATCCAAGGTAAGAACTATATTTGGTCAGAACATCAAAACAAGTAAATGTACAAGCCCTGTCCACTCTAATAGTAGAGTGGCCAATTTCAAGAAGGTTATAAATGAGTAGAAACCCACCTTAAGGTTACCGCATATCGTCTGCGTGAGTGCTGAGTTGAGTGTTGTATTCCAAAATACACAATAGTTTATCAAAAAAGCCATAGCACAGGAAAAAAGCATCACAACCTGCAACAGCCCTTGAATAAGTTTTAAAGAAGATAATTTCCTCGTACATTAATCTAGGCTACCCTGAACTGTTTTGGATAACAAAGCATACATCAAGTTAGCGAATCTTTCAACTTTAAGCAATCATTACAATTTACAAGCAATAGTCTTGAGTGAAGCTCAGTGTGACTCCACAATGCAGAAGAGGGAAAGGGGAGTAAAAGAAGCAAAGTAGAATACTTCAACCACATAAAATTCTCTTCTCAGGGAATCTTTGAACTGTGTATTCATTAGGATGAAGGCTTGTTTACAGCAGTAATATCAATGCATTTTCTGTTTGCCATACATGGACGAGGGAGTTTTATTTGTTCATATGGACAAACGAGGCTTCTTATAAAAACCTTTTGGTGTGGATCGGTTTAGACACTGAAGGGTGACATTGTGGAAGTGGGTTTCAAATAATATCAAGGATAATAAGGCAACCAACATGGACAACAAGAGTAGAAACTGTATGACAAGCATGCATTTTGAAGAAACAAATTAAAAACATGAGGATCAGAAGATGAACGAGGAAAATTTGAGCCCAATATTCCCAACCAATCTTAGAAGAATGACACTTACGTAACAAAAACAAGTTCAATGAGATTACGTAAGTGTTAATATGAAGAGAAGCAAGGTCAACAAGGAGACATTGGATGGTAAAACAATATAGCAATCAGAGCATAATGCCTACACATATATGCTTGAATGAGAAAATCTTATACAATTTTTTCTTGAGTTCAATAGAATGACAATGATGATGTTCATGCACAACAGCTTCTGGTACAGATAAATAAATTTGCCACTGGTTTTTAAAGCTAAGGACACCTGAGAAAGAAATATTTAGCTTGCTGAATGATGTTATGAGGAGCAAATAGATAGCCAACCTACTTCTCAAGCAAGAAAATGTAAGAGAAAAGCCCCATAAAGCTACCCCCAAAAGAAAAATATGAAAAAGGGAAAGGATAAAGAAGTAAAACAGTACGAACCATTGAACATATGGCATCAAACTACAGTCATACTGTAAACAACACAAAACCAAGAAAAGAGCTAGTAAGAATGACTCTTCTTGAGAGGGGGTGCACCTGAAATCCTAGGGAGTACAAGTAAGGGAAATTTATTGTCAGTCCTAAGTCGCCTCTGAATGAAGTCCAAAAGAGCAATATGGGTCCACATATAACCCCTGCAACAATCAGCAAATAAATTTCCACACTGAATTTAGTTATACAAAAATAGCACCGAAATCATTTTTAAAAAGGGTAATGATATTTTTACAACTACTTTTGTTATTGTCACAACAAAAGTGTATGAAAAGATCATTTAACCCTACTATTAATTACATCTTAGTGCCACTATTATTGGACAAAGTTGTAATTAATGAATTCTTGTTGCGCCAATAACAATTTCAATTGTGGCAATAACATCACCCTTTAAAAATTCTAATGAATTATTTTAACTTACCATTGCACCACATAAGACCAAAAGTGCTAAGGCCACTGGATTTACCTGAAATATTTGAAGAATATTGTGCATAAGCATGGCCATTACGAGAACTACCAAATTTAATTAAAAAAATTAAGTGAAGCTTCACAATACTTTGAAGTTAAAACGCTACCAATTCGGGCAATGGAAGCTAGGTATACTGCTGTGCAAATGTTTGCTACAAAAACAACAGAATAGCCATAGGCATCAAAAGACAAATCCCGTGCTCCAGCAATAAATGCACCAAGTACAATGATCCCCACACTGATGAAATCCTTGGAGTTTTTTTCCATCCAAATAAATGTTAGATATAATAAATAAATAAATAAATAATCAGTTACTCAAGTAAAACAAAAGAATGACATACCTGCCAACAACAGCATGTGAATGTCTTTGCCCTGTCAAAAGGTACTCCATAACCATGGTAAATGCTACAGTGGTCCGTCTGAGCGTGGTGTACATTGGGACACTTATACCACGCACTGCTTCCATCGTGACCAGCTTTCATAAGGAAACATAGAATTGCATCACTTTAATGGAAGTCCTCTAATTAAAAGAAGAAGGTAAGAACATCGAATACTTACCATGTAGAGCAAATACGATATTGCAAGAGGAAGTGTCTGAACCAATGACTTCAAGGGTACCAAGGTTGCCGGGTTATAATTATTGTTCTGCAGCTCAGCTGTGAAAGAAATTATATTCCAGCATCTCATTCCATAGAGCAGAACAAGTGAACATACCATCTATGACAAACACAATAATGGAGAAAGGAAAAGCAGAAAACATTTTCAGCAAATAAGTTTTTAGAAACAAAGTAATGAAATTGAAATATATTCTGTGGGTGCAAGTTATAGATAGATTCCGGAAAATGCTTGAAATCGTCAAACATTGACATGAGTCTTATTAGCACACCAGACCTTTCAAAGACTGAATCAGACTACCAAGATTGATCTGGGAAAACATGAAGGAACTACTCAATAACATTGACTTCTCAATTGTGATACCTGAAAAAGTGTGATGACATTTGCACATGGGAAGTTGTATGATGAAAGGGCTGCTTTGTTGAACAATACCAAAAGAACTGCAGAGGGGAAGGCAGGGATTAATCACATTTGTCATTATGGATAAAGATCCATTCAACAAAAAATTCAATAAACAGTACAGCTGATGTTCAGTATTAACCAGGTGGTTTGGGTGAAAATTTGATCATAACTGTTATCAAGAAAATAATCCATCTATTAGTTACTTTAATCCCATATTTTATCTTTAATGTACTTAACATATGAATCCTCCTAAGTTAAAGGATCTTGATCAATTTCCTTTCCTTGACTGGGCTTCTATTTGAGAAGTAACTTTTTGTGTACATGGCCTTTGTCTTTTATCTTATTTATGAAAGTATTTTGCATTTTTTTTTACTGTTTAAGAAAAGTATTACCCTTGTGCAACAATGAAATAATTTTTTGTCTCTAAAGATACTTTTTTTTAGAGCATTGTGGGTATTTTGGTTGAGCATGATCCAGAATAATAAAGAATCTGTGAGTACTTCATATAGATGATAATGATGTAAGGGAAGAGACAAGAATAGCAGAAACAAGGGAACTTTCTAAAGAACTATGTGTGAAAAATCTATAAAACTATTATGCTTTGGTCAATTGGGGTCTTCCAAAGTGAAGTGGAAAACATGCTATGTTCGAGTCTTGGTATTACTCCATTATATTTATGCCCTTAACCATATAAGACAACATATGTCCACTATGAACTCCTTTATCTTGCCTTTGGGAATTGACCCCACCCTGCCCATCTCTCTCTTTTATGCAATATTCCACAAAGTTGTTTCTTCTACTTTTTCAACCCTTGTTCACTGGCTACGTAAACCCACACTATTACTCTTGTCTTATAATGTATGCCAGGGCTACTCTCCATTTTTCGGGAAGGTGTTCAAGCGACATGTCTGCCTCAATGATTGTGTACAACAGCTAGATATGTATTTACAACTCTATGTCTAATGAATTAAAGGACTTTCACGAGTATTTGACATACACTATAAAAATTGCTTTTAAAAGTTTGAAAAATACTACTTATGCTTTTAAGATAAGTAAGTAATACTTACTTTTAGGAAAAATAGTTTTGAACGCATGTTCTCATATTCAAATGTTTACTAAAGTTCCGATTAAAATCACTTCTAACATTTTCAATCTAAAATGCTTTTTTAAAACTACTTTTACTCAAATCACTCCATTTTAAACTTCTTTTAAGAAAAACACATCCAAACAGGCCGTATATGTTTTAGAGAAACTTATAACTACTTTCCTTAAAGATTTAAAGGCCATATATGACCCCAAAAAAAAAAAAAAATCATATTTGATAGATATATTAGATTTTTTCTCGAACTCAAATTTCAAATTTTGATAATCAAAGCAAACCCTTTTCAAGAACGTCCCTATAAAACAAACAAGAAAACTTCAAAACATCCATTTACTTACATTCTTCCAACGAATCAAACAGTACACGATCCGAGAAAAATGATGATTGAAATTATAGTACCAAACCAAAAAAAAAACAAAACAAAAAACCAATACGCAATACTCACATATATGTATCCACATACCAAGTAAACAAGAAAAGAAAGGAACAAGAATGGCGAAAACAAATGATGAGAAAGAAAGGACCTGCAGAGGCCATATAGGATATGGCAGCATAAACACCTTTCCTGGGCATGAAAGAGCCATTTATGTGGCTTTTTTCACTGATGGGCAATTCCGTTTTCTTCTTCAAGTCCATGTCCAAAGAACCCCTCTAAGAATTGTGAGTGAGGACTGAGGGTTTGGATTTTAGAGTACTGGTCTCTTTTAGTGAGTGGAAAGAGAATAAATGTGTGTTCACATGTATAGTAAACGTTAATTTTAAGAAAATATAATTAATATTTATATTAAAATTATCTTTTATATTTAAATAAATATATTTATATAATATTTTATTTATTTTATTAGGATGATGATATTATTCTAACTAAAATTTTAATGCCATGAATATTTTTTATTAATAATAATTTTATTAATAAAAATAATATTAATGTATAATTAATTATAAAAATATAATAATAAAAATAAACGTAACAATATATTAACTTAAAATTATCAATTTATATTTAAATAAATATATTATATAAATAATAAATAAAGAAATTTTTTTACTTGTCCTCTAACAAAGTTTCTCGAATGAAAATGAGAATGTTTGAGTGGCAACTGACAAAGACGAGGAATGACTTGGTAGTGGACACACATGACCAAGTTCTGAAAGTTGTGGGTCCATTTTTGTACTGTCTCTGGTCGAAGACTCCTATCATATTGAATTAATATTAATATCACCTATATCAATAATATTTTAAAATTATAAATTTAAAGTATTAAAAATTATAAAAAAATAAAGCTTTTTTTTTTTTTTTTATACTCTCTTAATTATAATAATAATATATTATTAATTTAAATAAATAATTTCTCTCTCTATATAGGTGTAGAACGGTAGAGGTAGGTCTCGTTCGATTCACTGCTGCTATAAATAAAATTATAATTATAATTATAAAAATTAAAATAATGATATTGAAACGTAATCTGAGCATTAAAAAAAACAAAGGCTTATTTCATGTAAAGTTTACTTTTATAGTAACTCATTAAATTTCGGGCATTGAAACATGTAATAGAGATTAATTTTTTTTATAACAGTAATAGAGATTAATTTATTTCCTTTTGTGATTGCTAATACTCTGACAATAAGATTCTCAGCTTACAAATTATAAAAGATTTTCTTTAAAAAATATTTTTTATTAGTTTATTTAAAAATAAAAGCAAAATTATCTAAAATAATATCTTTAAAATTTATAATAACAAAAATAATACGTCAGTAACATTTAACGATTTTTAATTAGACAACGTTTAACATTGAATGGGTCCAAATTACTTCAATTCAAATTTAAACGGTATTCAATTAAAAAATGTTCAAAAAAATAATACAAAAATTATTTTTTAATAATAAAAATATATAATTTAAATACAAAAAATAATAATTTTTATTATTATAAATTTTAAAAGATGTTATATATTTTTTTCAAAATAAAAAGAGATTTATTCTCTTTAATTCTTACGATTTTTTAAAATAAGTTAATGCTTTGCTTTTTTGTGCTTAACCTTTAAAGTTAATTCACGAACTAATTTCGTGGTAAACATAGAAAAAAATATCAATATTAACAAAAATATAAAGATTTTAATTTTATAAAAACATCAAAGATATTATTGATATAGATAAATTTTGTAAAAAATTGTAAAAATTGGTGTAAATTTTTAAAAATATTTTATAAAATTTTAATAAATCTTAAAATAAATAATAATATACTTGTTTAGTTTCATTAAAATAATATATTTATGACATATATAACATTCACAATAGACATACAATAATAGGTCCAATCTTTATTTAACAAATATAAATATAAGTTATATAACATAACTTTAAATGCATTAAGTTACATATAATACCAATATACATAAATACTTAATTAAAACAACTTTGCTTGATTGGCTCAAATTTTAAAGCTGTAAAAGCATTAACATCAATAGATACATAATAGTCATACCATAACATTAAATAATTAAAATTTTATTTATAATTATTAATATGCCTATATAGGTTGGTTGATTCCTCCCAATATTATCTCCGTATAAAGAAAATTTTTTATTAATCTAATTCTTATAATACTAAAAATATTCATTCTTTTAGAATGTTAATGTTATCCATGTTTAAAATCATCATAATTGCATTCTTTTAAATTAAATTTTTGCCAAAAATTTAAATTACAAACAAACAAAATTTTGTTTTCACATAGTAAGTTGCTGCAATTTTCTTTTAATACATTTTTACCAATATTTATTAATATTATTATCAAAGTTTTCAACAATATTTAAGAAAATAACAAAGCAAAAATATCAAAATTGGCATCTTGATATTTTTACCGATATTTATGATATTTTGAACGAAGTTAATTTCTACCCCATATTGATATTCATACTTTAATTTATGAAAATTTTCACCAAACTATCGGATTTTTTTTCCTGATTTTTTCATCTATGGTTGTAATGTATTGTATTAAGATTTTCTTACAAGTCGTCCAAATTGAAAGTTACGAGGCCCAAAATGTATAATTTGTGTAATATTATTTCAAAAAATAATTTTTGTAGGGTTTCATAATAAAAAGACTTCTTGATAGTGTGGCCATTTAAGGGATGTTTGGTACACTGTATCGAACAGGTTAAGTATAATCGTATTGAACTGAACGATAATAAATTATATTATAGTTAGTTTGTACAGTATTTGATGATAAGATATATATTATAGTCGAATCAAATTGATTATATATATTTTACTAAAATAATTTATATTTTAAATAATTTATATTATAAAATTTATTTAAATCAATATTTAATTTATTTTTTTTGCATTTTAAAAAATAAAAATATATATTATTTTTAATTTGAGATAAAAGAAAAAGTTAAAACATATAATTTATAATTGAAAATTCAAACAAACAAAGTTAATTGTCTAGTACGGTTTAGATCCACATTTCCTAATAATACAATTTTTTACATAACCATATTATTTTTATATTGTACGATACAATCTAATTTTACAGTCAAATACATGACTGTATATAAATTGTGCAATCAAAATATTTAACACGGTGTAATAAACATATTCTTAGTATTAAATGGTAAGGATATCCGGTACTCATACCCACGCTACAAAATTAAATATCAAACATATATTGAAGGGGGAAACAACAATATTTAAGACTTATGTGTGTGTTTACTAATTCATAAAATAATGATCTAAATAATAATGAACATGAATCGAAATGAACAAAAAAGTGAGTGTAGAGCTCATTCTCTTTCTTTATGTTTACCAAAAAATTAAGGCATTGGAATAAAAATATTAATTACTTAAATGTTATTTTAAAAATAATAGTGAAAAATATAAAATATAATATTAAAATAATGGATAATTTTGTAATCATATTTTGTAAATTTCGAAAAAGAAATTAATAACAAGAGGAAGTAAGGAAACAATCAATAAAAATGACTCTTAAATTTATGAAATCTTAATTTAATTTCTACGGTATTTTTAGGAAGTAAACATGAGAATGAGAATGACTCCTTGGTCTTTCCCCTCATTCACTTTCATGGTTAGTAAACACGTGGCAAGAGAAATGTGAGTTTGGTGGTAAAAATGGCACTTCATATCCTCTTGAATGTGGCATGGGTTCAAATCTCCCTTCCATAATTTAAAATAGAGAAAAGGGTCAGAAAAGTCCCTCAGGGTAAAATGTGCATTTAGTTCCCACATTTAACAATGTGTTTTTTAATCCTAAAAATTTACTAAAATATACCAAATAAGAATAATAATTATTATTTTAATGAATTGATTAATAAACTAATAATATCTTCCTAAAATAAAATTATTATTTTAATGTATTAAAATATGATAATGGATAAAAATGATATTTTAAGTCATAATAAAAAGAAACAAAAAGTTAAAAAAAAGAAAACAATCAGCCCCACCACCCAAGCATATAACCCTAATTGTAAAATTCACATATCAACCCCCACTTTCCTTTTCATCCTCACGTATCAACCCCTACTTCCTCTCTCTCACCTCTTTCTTCTCTTCCTCACCCATATTGGCCCTCATTGCTGCTATTTTGAGGTTTAATTTCAACTTTTTCTTCACACTTTCACAACCGTGTTACTATTCTGATGGGCAATGAATGTTACAATGAGTTTGTTATAAGAAAGAAAGAAAAAATACCTACTTATGGTAAGATTCTTAAACTTATTATTTTTTATTTTTTTTCATTTTCATCCTCTTGGGTTATCTCTTTCAAAACTTAAAATTGTTTAATATTTATTTGATTTGTATGTTGTATTTTTTTAAAGGATTTTTTAAGGCAAAATTATGTTATTCATGTGAAAAATTATGTTGGTGTTGAAGTGTGTTTGTGCCATAACTTCTAGTCTGCTTTATGTTTTTGTTATTATGGTTGATGATACAACTTTGTTGTTTTGCTATTTTCTTGCTTTGATACTTTGAGGCCTTTTGTGCTCGTAACTAGATATTAGATAGTTAGAGCATGGTGCAAATCTAGCATAGAGATTGCTTGTATTGAACTCTTGCTTTGTTTTTTGTTCTTGTTTCCTTAATGAAGTGTTTTTTACTCTCTTTCTAACAAAAAAAAAAAATAAGTCATAGTAACCGACAATTAAAATCTACTATTTATTTAATCTATAATTGTCCATCACTTATCAATCATTCAATTGTAGAGACATTAATTAACTTGAAGTACAGACTTAATTATTATAAACTTGATGCATATACATGATTTTGTATTCATTTTATATAAACCGACTAAGTATAAACTTCTTGTTATCTATCATAAAAGGTGCAACAAACAAGTTTTTTTCAATGAAATTGTAGATAGATTGTCACTTTGTAGCGGAGGATGGTAAATTGGTTTATACTGGTGGCTGGATTGATTATTTAAACTACTGTTATTTGGATAAAATTAACTTATTGGTTTTTAAAGAATTTGCAGTGGACTTGGTTTAGAATTTGATAATTTAAAGTTCTACTATAGGATTCTTAAGTCTAATGATAACAATGGTTTAAGAGTGGTTAATCAAGCATGAAAATGTCGACGACATCATCGACATTGTTGCAACAATATGTCTATTTTGTACATCTCGACGAAAAAAGGTGATATTTATATCTATTGGCTAAAATATTGCAAAAATGTACAGCATGTTACTAAAATATCGTCAAAATATTATTGTCTTTAGATTGTCGCTTATATGTCTTTTTTTAACTAAAATATCTTAGATATTTTGGATATTATTGCTAAAATATAGTCAAAATGTCGAAAATATAAATATTGATTTTTTTTTTTCTCTTTCTTTTTTTTCTTCTTCGTTCTTATCAATCCTTTCAATCATGTTTTTTTCCTCACTTTTGTAGCTAGTGAATGATAAATTATGACAAAGAAGAGAATACATTCTTTTATTTTATATTATATTAATGTTATAACATGTAGATTACATTGAATGGCAAGGTTCATCATGTCCCTCTGATTATGAGTACTTTAAAAAATTAATTAATCAATTAAATTTATTTTTCGTATTGTCAAGATTTCTCTATTTATAATAGTTAATATAATTAGATATTATACTTAATTAATTCAAAATTTATAACTACTTATTCTACAATATTTTACAAAAAAGAATATATATTTTATTATACATTATATTAATTAACTGAACAACTTATTGATTAATATAAATATTATAAGTATTAAATAAAAAAATTAATTTAAAATATAAGTAATCGATTCTTTTGATGTTTTATAAAGTTTTATAAAAAAATTTCTTATTTGTGATAGAACTTTCATAATTTTCATGATTTTTTTCAAAGTTTTCATCGACAATGAAAATATTTTTGACATTTTTGTAAAAATTATATCTCAACATTGACATTTTTGTAAAAATTATATCTCAACATTGACATTTTTGTAAAAATTATATCTCAACATTGACATTTCAAACCTTGTGATCAATAATAAAAATGATGCAAAAAAAAAAAAATTTGATTTACCATGTGCCATTCTTTCAATCTAGGATTATTGATGAATGTGTGGATGGCAACAATGATGAGGCTAATAAAGTTGGTGTGTGTATTGTATTTTGTGTGAACTTATTTGTAGTTTGTGAAGTAATATTACATAGTTACAAAAACATTCAATCTGTGTTATATTTGTGCCACTATTTGGTATTAAGTTACATACTGAGAATGAATGTAATTTTATTTATACAACTTGGAGCATATGGTTATATACATTGTGTAATGTGCATAAATACATATACTATTTCATTATGTATTGTTTCTTATGGGCTGACTAATGCTATTGGGCTGTTTTCTTAAAGTTTTTTCAAGCCCGTGCAATGTGTGTTGGGCTGTTGGACTGCAGGGGCAGAATTGTCATTTCACACTAATGTATATAATCACCTTCCCTAAGGTTTTTACGTTGCTATGGTTTCATTTTGTTTCTTCTGTTCTCGCGACGCACCTCTTCATTTCTCTTCATCTTCTTTCTGTTCTTCCTTATGTGTAATCTGAAATACTATGTGTCTTAGTTTTTTTGTATGAGTTCAAGAACACATTTCGAGTCTGTAAATCGTGTATGTGTTAAGTTTTACCTCTGTTTGTGTGTTCTTGTTGCATTACTCATTGTACGAACTGTTTTTCTACCCTTAGTGGATTAGGTCATGTAATTTAGGGGCCGAACCACTTTAAATTCTGTGTTATTTGTTTCTGCGTATTTTTGCCCTAATTTTTCTTTTTTGAATAGAACTGTAAAACTTGAATCTTTAAGCTTCTTTGGTTAATAGAGTGAGTTTGAGTGTTGAAATCATAACAAAGTGGTATCAAAGCCTTGGTATTAGTGCTGTTTGGCCTTCGAATTGATATCAAAGAGCACCGAACTCACAAGATCCATATAAGTTGTAGTTCTTTGGATTCTGGTGTGACTCAGTACTCTAAGGTTTCCTAGAATCTCTGAGTTCACTCGAATCTTGCTTCTGAGTTGTGTTTCTTGGGTGATTCAGAAACTAGGGTTTCAAAGTTTTTTGGATTCTAGAAGGAAACCTAACTCTTCGACTTCCACGACTCATATCAGGGAATTTCTCTCGACCCTTTCATTCTATTATTTTTTCTTTTATTCTTCATTATAATGAATACACAATACAAACTAACTTTGTTTGATGGCTCAGGTGATTATGTCTTATGGAAACGTAAGATGAAAGCTATCTTGATTTAGCAAGAAGTTCATGGTGCTATCGACTTTGATGACCTGCCTAAAAAGATCTCTAAGCCTGATAAGAAAAAGATTGAGAAGAAGGCATTCTCAGCTATATTGCTCAATCTATCTGACAAAATACTAAGAGAGGTTTCTAAAGAAACCATTGTGCTAAAGGTGTTTTCTAAACTAGACTATCTTTATCTTACTAAGTCTCTATCTGGTAAGGTTCATCTGAAACACAAATTTACACTTTTAAAATGGATTCTTCAAAGGATCTTGAACAAAATCTTGATGATTTCGAAAGACTAACTTCTGATTTAGATGATATAAATCAAAAAGTTGAGGATGAAAGTCAAGCTATAATTCTGTTAAATTCTTTACCTGACAAGTATAAAGATGTTAAAAGTGGAATAATGTTTAGTAGAGATAATCTGACCTATGATCTTGTTATTTCTAATCTAAGGTCAAAAGATTTTGAGTTAAAGGATAAAAATACTTTCAGTGAGAGTCTATTTGTTAGAGGCAGACTTGAAAAGAAAGAAAAAGGGTTTAGGGAAAAATCCAAACATAGATCAAAGTCCATATCAAAGAAACATATTAGATGTTACTTTTGTAAGAAAGAAGGTCACTATAGGAATGAGTGTCCTCTTAGGAAAGGTAAGAAATTTGACAGAGTTGAACCTAGTTCTGAAAGTGAATCAAATTTAGTCTTTGAGGGTTATGAGAGTTCTGATGTTTTAACTGTGAGCTCCTCTAGGTCTAAAACTAATTGGATTTTAGACTCAGGATGCACCTTTCACATGACTCCCTTTAGACACTGGTTTAGTAGTCTTAAAGAATTAGACTGTGATAAAGTCCTTCTAGGTGATGACTATGAGTGTCAAGTAAAGGGTGTAGGATCAGTCAACCTATCCTTAGATGATGGTACAATAAGACTACTAGAGAATGTGAGGTTTGTCCCTAAACTCAAAAGAAACTTGATTTGACTTGGATCTTTAGATTCCTCTGGTTTTTCTATTAAGGTTGATAATGGTGTTATGAAAGGTTCTCTGTGTGTGTTTAAAGCTACTAGGGTCAGTGGTCTTTATTTGTTGCAAGGGTCAACCTTAAGTCTTGAGAGTAAGGCTAGTGTAGTCCAATCCTTAGGATCTGCTACTTTGTGGCATAGGAGGTTAAGGCATGTGAGTGAAAAGGGTTTATTAGAATTTGCCAAACAAGGTGTCCTAGGTAGTGACCCCTTAGGGAACTTAGAGTTTTGTGAACACTGTGTGTTTGGTAAACAAACTAGAGTTAAGTTTTCTAAAGGTCAGCATACTACCTTGCATGCATTAGACTATGTTCACTCTGACCTCTAGGGACCTGCCCCCACTCAATCTTTAGGAGGTAATAAATACTTCCTGTCCTTAGTTGATGATTATATTAGAAGGGTGTGGACTTTCGGTTTAAAGTCAAAGGATGAGACTTTTTTGACTTTTAAACATTGGAAGGCACTAGTTGAGAATCAAAAAGGGTGTAAGGTCAAGGTTTTAAGAACTAACAATGGTTTAGAATTCTGTAATGAAATTTTTGATTCTTACTGTAAAGAACAAGGAATTGGGAGACATAGGATTGTAGTGAACACCCCTAAACAAAATGGTCTTGCTGAAAGGATGAATAGGACCATCTTAGAAAGGGTTAGATGTATGTTGTCCTTGTCTGGCATGCCCAAACAGTTTTGGGTAGAGGTTGTTAATACAACCACCTACCTTATAAATAGGTGCCCTTCCTTTGCCATAGGTTTAAAAATTCTTAAAGAACTTTGGGGTGGCAAACATGTTGATTATAGTAACCTTAGAACCTTTAGTTGTATTGCATACAGTTATATTAGTTAGGGAAAGTTACACGAAAGATCTCTCAAATGTGTTTTTATTGGTTATCCTTTAGGTGTTAAAGGTTATAAACTGTGGTGTCCTTCGTTAAAGAAATGTATAACAAGTAGAAATGTTATTTTCCTTGAATCTAATTTTTATTCAGATTTAAAGTTGGAATCTAATACACATACTCACAATGATTCTTTGATTGAGGTAGAGGTAGGTACCACACCTCTCACTGATGGCAAACCTGAGAATGAGGTGGAGGCACCAGCAGCACCTCAATCTCCTATTCCCCAAACTGAAGAAAGGGACCCCAGTGATGATGATGGATCTACCGAGGAGCAAAATGCTCCTCATGGCAGTTCCCTGAACTGAATAACTATCTCCTGGCTAGAGATAGGTCTAGAAGAAATCCTAGACGGCCACAAGGTACATTGATTCATTGTTTGCCACTCAATCTAAAAATTTTGATAAAATTGCTTATGCATTATCTGTTGCTTCTGAATGTGATGATTCTGATCCCAAGTCCTTTTATGATGCCATGAATTCCCCTAATTTTTAAAATTGGATGAATGCCATGCATGATGAAATAAACTCCTTGAATAAGAATAGGACTTGGACCTTGATTAATAGGCCTAAGAATACAAAAATACTTGGTTGTAAATGGTTGTATAAAAGAAAAGAAGGAATAAAAGATGTTGAACCTGCTAGATTCAAAGCTAGGTTAGTAGCATAAGATTTTGCACAAAGAAAAGGGATAGACTTTAATGAAATTTTCTCCCCTGTAGTCAAATTTACCTCTATAAGAATATTGTTATCACTTGTAGTTCAATTTGACATGTTACTTGATCAAATGGATGTTAAAACAACTTTTTTACATGGTGATTTGAATGAGGAAATATTCATGGCTCAACCTGAAGGTTTTATTAAAAAGGGAACTGAAAATCTTGTTTGCCTACTTAAAAAATCTTTATATGGTTTAAAACAGGCCCCCATGCAATGGTATAAAAAGTTTGACACTTTTATGTTCAAAATTGGATTTGAAAGATGTGATTTTGATAATTGTGTTTACTTTAAAATCAAAAATGTTTCAAACCCTGTTTATCTATTATTGTATGTAGATGACATACTTATTGCCTGTTCCAATGAATCTGAAATTGACTTACTAAAATCAGATTTAAGTAAGAATTTTGAAATGAAAAACTTGGGTCCTACTAAAAAAAATTTATGTATGAATATCATTAGACAAAAAGGTCTAATACACTTGTCTCAACAAACCTATTGTGAAAAAGTACTTAAAAGGTTTTCTATGTCTGATTCAAAACTTGTCTGTGTGCCATTTGCATCTCATTTCAAACTATCTATTAATGACTGCCCTGTAACTGATGAAGAAAGACAATATATGACCAGAATACCTTATTCTAATGTTGTTGGTTCACTAATGTATGTTATGGTCTGTACCAGACCAGATATTGCATATGTTGTTAGTATGGTTAGTAGATACATGTCTAACTCTGGTAAGTCTCATTGGATGGTTGTAAAGTGGATCCTAAGATATCTTAGAGGCACACTGATGTTGGTTTGCTATTTAAAAAGACTCAATATGATGTTCCCATTGTGTCTGGATATACTGACTCTAATTTTGTAGGAGACAAGGATAAAAGGAGGTCACTATCTGGATACATATTCACTGTATTTGGAAATACAATTCCCTAGAAAGCTAATCTTCAATCTATGGTAACTTTATCTACCATAGAAGCAGAATTTATTGCATGTACTAAAGCTATCAAGGAAGCCCTATGGTTAAGAGGTTTCACAAGGCAGCTTAATATAGTGAAAAATGATGTTATTGATACTGTATTTTGTAACAATCAATCTGTAATTCATTTGTCTAAACATCATATGTTTCACTCTAGATCTAAGCATGTAGACATCAAAATGCATTTCATTAGGGACATTGTAAATCATGGTCTTGTTAAATTAGATAAAGTCTCCACTGAGGATAATCCCTCTGACATTCTCACTAAATCAGTACCTCAAACCAAATTTAAGCATTGCTTGGATTTGGTTAGAGTGTATCATCTTTAGGCATTATAATGAAAGGGTAAACTATTTACATATCCACTTCATGCATAGTATCAAGGTAGAGATTGTCATATTTGTGCCACTATTTGGTATTAAGTTGCATACTGAGAATGAATGTAATTTTATTTATACAACTTGGAGCATATGGTTATATACATTGTGTAATGTGCATAAATACATATACTATTTCATTATGTATTGTTTCGTATGGGCTGGCTAATGTTATTGGGCTATTTTCTTAAAGTTTTTTCAGGCCCGTGAAATCTACGTTGGGCTGTTGGACTGCAGGGGCAGAATTGTCATTTCACACTGATGTATATAATCATCCTCCCTAGGATTTTTACGATGCTTTGGTCTCATTTTGTTTCTTCTGTTCTCGCGGTGCACCTCTTCATTTCTCTTCATCTTCTTCCTGTTCTTCCTTATGTGTAATCTGAAATACTATGTGTCTTAGTTTTGTTGTATGAGTTCAAGAACACATTTCGAGTCTGTAAATCGTGTATGTGTTAAGTTTTACCTCTGTTTGTGTGTTCTTGTTGCATTACTCATTGTACGAACTGTTTTTCATAGTGGATATGTTTTTACCCTTCATAGTAGATTAGGCCATGTAGTTTAAGGGCCGAACCACTTTAAATCTGATGTTATTTATTTCTGCGTATTTTTGCCCTAATTTTTCTTTTTTGAACAAAACTGTAAAACTTGAATCTTTAAGCTTCTTTGGTTAATAGAGTGAGTTTGAGTGTTGAAATTGTAACAATCTGTTTCGTAATTTGTGAAGGAAATGTGTGGAACAAATACTTATTTTAAAGTTGAATGACAAATTTTAAATTTATGTTTCAATTTAGTATTCAATTTTGCTTCTTATACATTTTGTAAAGGATAAAGATCTTAAGGAAATGAATGATTAGAGTAACAATAGTCTTATTTATATTCACCAATTTTTTTCAAAATGGAAATTCATTAACTTTATCAACATTAATACATTTAATATTTAAATTAATTTAATACTATTAATGAAAAATTTTAAAATATGCATTATGTCCTCAATTGACACATTTGCATATATATAAGGGGCTAAAAAACACATTTTATAATTTGAGAAATTAAAAGATACAAACTTCTAATTAATGAGAGAATTGCATAGCCTCTCTCTCAAATATAAAATGACTATAATTGTCCCTGAATTAATAAAAAAATTAAAATATTCATTATATCTTTAATTAGTACCTTTATGTATATGTGAGGGACTAAAAAGTATTTTTATAACTTGGAGAATAAAGTGACACAAATTTTCAAATGTACGTCAGGGACTTCTACTCTCCCTTTAAAATAATTAGCTAATGAATATGTTAGTGTATATCGATTGATATAAATAAATAAATGAATAAAAATGAGAAGAAGAAGAGAAATGTGAATCAATTTTGCACAAATATTGTAAACTAATCTTAATATTTTATAGCAATGATTCATTTTACGTTACTAGTTTAATGTATTAGTATGTAACTACTAATATTATTATTCGAAATAACATCTTGTAGCTTTTGTCATGAATATGATTAATACCTATGTTAAAGATTAAACGATTGTTATAATCTTGCCTAGTTTAGTTATCATCTTTTTATATCTTAATGTAAAAAGTGAACTAAATCTAGTAAACATATCTCTAAGTTGTTCAAAATTTAGGGTTAGTTAATAAGCAGACCTTTAATCAACTACACGATAAAAAAAGATAGAAAGTCTTAAGCATTCCAAGACTTATAAAGCTAAAATTAATAATTTAAGAATGATTTTAGATTATAATAGTAATTTAAAATTCAAAGAATTAAATCTTTATTCATAACATATTGGATTAAATTGTAGGCTAGTGGTAAGGATAGACCCATGATGACATGCTTCTTGCAATCGTGTTTAATTCATATTTAATTATTTGTCATCTTTTATTTGCAATTATTTAGAACCCCCTTTTACTAATTTTGTTAACGAATTGGTAATTAAAGGTAGAAATTATGACAATTCTCGTGGTTCGACAACCTTTATTTTTAAATTATTTATTACTTGTACACTGACCACGTATACTTGCATAATTTCAAGCGTGTTATTGAGCTTGGGCAATATAGGATTAGTTATACAGTCTCATATTGCTAGGAAAAGGAAGATTGTAAGGATTCACAAGTATGGATTCCACTCTAAAGTATGAGGCCTTTTAAGTTAAAGCCCAAAAGAAAAAACCATATGGACTTAGGCCCAAAATATCATACCATGTATTACAGTGGGGCTTTACATGAAGGCAATTGCAATAGTGGTACTATTGCTATTCCATTTATGAAGCTCCTCAGATTTGAATGATTTCAATATTAAAAATTCGGATGGATCTTTGTTATGCTTCTTAGAAGTGGGAATTTGTCTCATAACATGTGCACTCCAAGTTGCTGTTCCTACACCTGATCCTATTAAATGTATAAAATTTTCCTTCTATTGTATAATACAAGTCAAATGTTGTGATTCCAAACCACTACCACTACTTGCCCTCTTGGTCTTTCTAATGCTTTTGCTGCACCTGCTACTCATCCTCTTCCTACCCAACCTTGAATTTTTAAATGTATATATTGAAAGATTTTATTAATATATATGAACTCTGCGTTTGTAAAAGTTTGAATGATCAATAAGTTCAAACTAAGGTATGTGTATCAATCGGTCTATATCTTGACTTAATTTGGTCGAGACTAATTTTATATGCATATTTTCATTATTTATCAAATTATATAAATTATTATATATTAATATTTCTCTAGCAGCCGACTATCGTTTGTCTCACTGACCTATGTATGTAAATTTCTAAAAGAAAAAAATTCCAAATTGTCGCATTCAACTCGCAAGTTTGATAATGGGTTAGTTGAGTTGCTACCACAACTCGATTAATATGTATAAGAAGGCAAGTTCGAGTGTTGCATTGAACATTATTTGAGATTTTTCTTACGTATAACTATGTAAAAGTACCTCCTATTCTACCTTCAAGTTAAAATTGTTGGAAATTAAGTATGAATTTGAAAAAAAAAATGATGAGAAAAAGTGTCATAAGTTTACTCTCTCAAAACTTTGTCTCACATTGTTATTTTATACTACTTAGGATGTGTATATAAGCAATTAGATTTATATATGGGATTGGGCTCCAAGGGGCACCCACTTCGGTGAAGGGGAGAAGACCTAGGCAATTATGGTTCTATTCACACGCTAATGCCACTGTCCGTCCGACAGGCCAGCCATGCCAAGCCATTTGCTTGTGTGTGGGCGGTGGCATTTTATTTTTTGGAAAAATTCTACTTTTTAAAATATTTTTTCCAATAGTCAAATAATATCATACTTAGTCAAAAAATATTTTTGTTCTTATCCGGACTAAGTTAATCCTCATCCACGAATGCTGCATGTTGTGAACATTGACAAGTTAGCTGCGAATTTCAGCTATAAATAAAGCAGTGAAGCACTCAATTTTTTTGAACTCAGAACACAACATTCTTTCTTCAACTCAGAACTCTCTCTCTCTCTTTTCCTTTATCCAAAAATAGTTTTCCAATATAGAAACCCATAAATAAATTTTTAGTAAATAAATTCTTCAAAAAAAAAATCGATTTCGAGCAACATTATTTTGCAGGTGTAGCACTCTGGACTTTAACATTGCATTGAAGTTCATAGACAGATAACAATATTAGGCTGTTTTATCCTGGGGACGAAGGGGTTGTCATGCTTGCACAATTCTGGACAGAGTTATGAAACATCTTAAAGAAATCGACTTAGTCCACGACTCAACCCAAGTAGTAATTTGGTAACTTCTTATTTTTATCTTTATGCTCCAACAATTTTAAGACATTTTCATCTACCATGTCAACTGATTTAATTACGGCTACTACTGATCTAAACAAGCCTTTTTATTTTGAGGGGGCTCCACATATTTGGAGACAAAAAATGTTATTTTTTCTCACAATGACAAAAGTCGTTTCTGTACTTATTACTGAAAAACCAATTTTGCCAAATCCACCTATTGAAGCTTTAACAAAGAATTTAAATACTTGGATAGAAAATGATTTTTTTTTTTGCAAAAATCTTATTCTAAATGGCTTGACTGATGATTTGTATGACTACTACAACTTTGATAAATCAACTAGGAAAATCTGGGATGCACTTCAAAAAAAGTATACACTAAGAAAGCTGGAACAAAAAAGTATGCTATCAGAAGATACTTGAAATGACTGACGATAAATCTGTGGAAGCTCAGTCACATGAATTACAGAAGATAGTACAAGAAATAACTTCTAAAGGTATGACTTTAGATAAACAATTTCAAATTGTTGTTATTATTGATAAATTACCTCTGCATGGAAAGACCATAAAACTAAAGAATTTTTCCTAGAAAGTCTTATTACCTATCTTTGTATTGAGGAGGAAGCCCGAAAATAAGACCAAAGAGATGAAGTACTTGTTGTTTCGAACAATAGTGTTAATAAGAAATCCACCTCTGTAATTCTAAAACCTAAAAGAATAAACATGAAAATTCATAATCGCAATAATAACCAAACCCTCAACAACCAAAATAGAAATAGAAATCCTTCATGTATTATAGTTGTAACAGACCTTGCCACTTTGCTAGGAACTTCCAGAATATACCTCATCCTGCCCTGGATGCGTACCTTATCGAAAATCAACTTATTGCTATAATATCTAAAATCAACTTTGTTGGTGGTTTCGAGGGATAGTGGGTGGACACTAGTGCTTCTAGCTATGTTTGCTATGATTGTGGCATGTTCAAGTCCTATTTTGAATATGAGGATAAGAAATTGCTGTTAGGAGACTCCCACTCTACTAAAGTTGTTGGTACTAGTGAGGTGGAATTGAATTTTACCTCTGAAAAGACTGTGATCTTGAAGGATGTCCTACATACTCCATAAATGAGAAAGAACTTAGTTTCAGGCTATCTTCTCAACAAGGCTAGGTTTACTCAAATTATAGGGGTTGATTTATATACAATAACTAAGAATAATATATTTGTTGGGAAAGGGTACACCACTGATGGCTTGTTCAAATTAAATATTAAAATTAATAAAGCTTCTTCTTATGCTTTCATGTTGTGTTCTTTTAATATTTGGCATGCTAGACTTTGTCATCTTAATAAATAGATAATAAAGAACATGAGTAGCTTAGAACTAATTTCTAAATTATCATTAAATGATTTAAAAAAATGTGATTTTTGCAATCGAGCTAAAATAACAAAAACCTCACATAAATCTGTAATAAGAAAATCTGAACCATTAGACTTAGTCCACTCTGATATATATAAACTTGATGGTATTTTAATAAGAAATAAAAAAATGATATTCTATAACTTTTATTAATAATTGTTCAGACTACACCTATGTATATCTTATAAAAAATAAAAGTGAAGCGTTCGACATGTTTAAGATATTTTTAACAGAAATTGAAAATCAACTTAATAGAAAGATAAAAAGATTTCAAAGTGATAGAAGCACTGAATATGATACTATTATTTTCAATAATTTTTATAAAACCTATATAATCATTCATGAAAAAACTGCACCTTATTCTCTTGGAATGAATGGCAAAGCTAAAAGAAAACATAGAATTTTTACTGAATCAGTTGTTGCAATTTTATTAAACTCTGGTGTTGCTTTCCATTGGTGGGGAGAATTTTATTAACTGTTTGCTATGTGCTAAATTAAGTCTACAAGTAAAATTTCACCATATGAAATCTTGAAAAATAAGAAACCTAACTTATTTTATTTTAAAACTTGGGATTGTTTAGTATATGTTTGAATCCCTAATCCTAAAAGAAACAAACTTGCTAGTAAAACATATGAATGCGTGTTCATAAGATATGCTGTGAATAGTAAAACTATAAGTTCTGTGACTTGAATGATCATGTAAATTATAGAATCAAATTATGCATATTTTTAAGAACAAAAGTTTCCCTTTAAATTGAAGAATATTGGGGGCTCGTCTTCTAATAGTTGTTAATAACTAGAACTAGTGAACCAAATGAGGAATTAGACATTAAACTTAGGAAAAGTAAATGAGTTCGAATTTCTAAGAATTATGAGTCTGATTTCTATGCTTATACCTTAGAGAAAGATCCCTAAACTCTTCAAGAAGCTTTATCTTCTTTAGATGCCAACTTATGGGAAGAAACCATTAATGATAAAATTGACTCTCTTGAGTCTAATAGAACTTGGCATTTAGTTGACTTACCCCTGGTTGCAAAACCATAGAATGTAAATGGATACTAAATAAGAAATTGAAACCCAATGGTACTATTAAAAAGTACAAAGCTCATCTTGTAGCCAAAAGATATAGGCAAAAAGAAAATGTAGATTTCTTTGATACATTTTCACCAATCACACAAATAACTTTCATACGTGTAATTTTTTTCCTTATTACAATCCATGATTTAGTTGTACACCAAATGGATTTTAAAACTGCCATTTTAAATGGTGATTTAGAATAAGAGATTTATATGGACCAATTTGAGGGTTTTGTTGTCCCTGGTCAGGACAATAAAGTTTGCAAACTAGATAAATTTCTTTATGGTCTAAAACAACCACCTAAGCAATGGCATAAAAAATTTGATAATCAAGTTAATATACATGGATTCAAAATGAATGAAAGTGACAAAAGCATTTATTATAAATTTGAAAATGACATTTGCACTATTATATGTTTATATGTAGATGACTTACTTATTTTTTGTTCAAATATTCATGCTGTAAATAATGTGAAATATTTGTTGTGTGCTAACTTTGACATGAAAGGCCTCAGAGAAGCAAGTGTAATCATTGAAATAAAGATTACTAGGTCTAAAAAGGTACTTTCTTTATATCAATCTCATTGCATTGAGAAGATTTTAAAAAAATATAATTACTTTAACTACAAATCTACATGTACTCCTTATGATTCTAGTGTAAAGTTGTTCAAGAATATCGGAGACGGGGTTAGACAAATTGAGTATGCTAACATCATTGGTAGCTTATATTATGCTACTGTGTAGGTTTACCAGTAAACCTAGTATAGAGCATTGGAATGCAATTGAAAGTGTCATGAGGTACCTTAAGAGAACGATGAACCATGGATTACATTATTAGAAGTTTCTTACTATTCAAGAAGGATACATCAATGCTAATTGAAACACCCTTTTAGAAGACTCCAAAATAACTAACGGCTATATATTTAGCATTGCTGGTGGATTTCTTGAAAATCTAAGAAACATACTATTTTGGCTCAATATACAATGGAGCCTGAAATGATAACACTATCTACTGCTAGGGAAGAAACAGGCTAGTTAAGAAGTCTGTTGTGAGATCCCTTTATGGAAAAGACCAATTCCAACTGTCTTAATCCACTGCTATAATACCGCGGCTATTACAAAGATTCAAAACTATTATTACAACGACAAAAGATGATAGATACGTTTACGTTGTAAGCACATTACTGATGAACACTATTTTGATCTACTATTTGTGATGTTTTTAAGTGTTTATTTTGCATGTAATCTCGATATAATCTTGTTTTGGAGGGTATTCTACTGTTTTGCAGGTCAAAGTAGGTTTGGAGAGAAACTTGGAAAAAGAGAGCAAAAATGGAGTAAAAATGCATACATACGTAAGCCTTACAGTAGGTGCCATACATTATGTAAGCCTTACATCGATAATCAACAGAATATGTACAAGGCATGTACATACATGTACATACCATGTACACCCTTACATGCAAGGCGCGCCGCGGCGAGGAAAGTGTATGCCGCGGCGGGGAGCTCTCGGGTTGGAACATGAAAACCATCAAAACATTGTGCGCCGCGGCGAAGGAATGGTATGCCGCGGCGAGGAATTCAGAGAAATATGTAAAGCCATGTACATACTATGTACTCTCATGTACATACAAGGCGCGCCGCGGCGAAGGAATTGTATGCCGCGGCGAGAGGCTCTCGGGTTTGAACACCAAAATCACGAACACAATGTGCGCCGCGGCATGAAAAATGTGCGCCGCGGCGCGCGCGCGCGTACTGGAATCCTTTTAGGGCACGAGACTTACATCAATTATGGAAACCCTTACAAAACCTAATTGGACAAAACTCTATATATACTCTCTAGCCTCCAAGTGATCAAATAATTAAGCCTCCACCTCTCCAAATATTGAGCCTCCATCTACAGATTATCATTGAGCTTCCACCAACTCGTGAACAGTGACGTGAATAGTGCTTCATCTTCTCCAAATTCTTTAGAGAGAGATTACTCCATTAATGCTCCTCCATTGAAGCTCCATCAACAATCTTGAAGAAGGTGACCATCCAACATCAAGAGCTTGTTCCAAGAGTGGAAATAGGGTAATTTATTGATTGTAATCTTTTCTCTCTTTAAGAATTCATAGAATGTTATTTGTAATGAAAAATATTGATTTGGATTTCATTATGAGTAGCTAAGCTTTTTATGTGTGGGATTTTGGTGATGTAACTATAATTGGATGTTTGATTGTGTGGAATAATTTTATGACTAAGTAATTTAATTCATGTTCATTGTTCTTAATACGTATGTTCATTAATTACTTCTGGCCAATTTGATTTGTGAATATATGAAACATTTTAGGATTGAGTTTTAGAAACGCCATCTGAATTCAATTGAGCACTCTTGAGCATGAGCCTAATTTAAGTGCATTGATTTGTCTTGAATTAGGTGATTAAACTATTTTCTTAGGTTTAAAGCTGATTAACTAATTAACGGTCCGGATCAAAGAAGCTAGTTAGTTAATTAAGGGAAAATCACCATTGATTTGGGATTTTCTAGGGTTAGAGAAAATAATCGTTAAATTCTACTTTTTCGTGCTTAATTGTCAAAACCACATAAATCAATTCATCCATGATTAGTTTACTAACCAATTTCCCACACTCGTTCATCTCATCGTTTCACAAAACTTTCACGCATTTACTTTTATTGTTTTAGTATTTTCATTATTTTAGAGACTATTTTCAGAACCAACCTTTGATAGAGTGTTTAGGATTTATTTTATTGTCACGTTTTATATTGCAATTAACTCTTTCGAAAACCACCGCAATTCCTTTGAGAGACGATCTTGGGAGTATACTTGTCGCTTACTACAAGTGACTCGTGCACTTGCGAGCTTTTATAAATTACAAAATTTGGTTAACAAGTTTTTGTGCATCAAGTTTTTGGCGCCGTTGCCGGGGAATTGGCGTTTTTGAAATTGTTATTTGTTTTCTTTTTATTTTACTTAATTATTAGTCTTTGTTGTTTTATTTATTTGTTTTTCTTGTGTTTGTGTTTTTTGTTACTTGTTAGAGTCAAATAGTTTCTGGTGCTCTGATTTGTTGTTGTTTTTGATTGTGCATGCACGGTAGGAGATCTCTTGGAAATCCACTCGTGCCGTTCATAGATAACGTCAACAGGAGACGAGCACATTTGAAACCATCCGGCGCTGACATTTTGGAGGACGAGCAATCACCAACAATGGGAGAACATCTACCTCCACACAGAGAGATGACGATGAAGGAGTACGCAAGGCCAATCATTGGCACTGCGACTTCTAGCATACAATTAGGGGAAGCAGCTCGAAACTATGAGCTGAAGAATATACACTTTAATATGCTACCGTCATTTTATGGTATTCCTAACGAAGATCCTCTAACGTTTATTCGTGATTTTTATGCTACTGTGCAGACTTTTCCGCTACAGGGGCTAACTGAGGATCAGCTGAGGATGAGGTGTTTCCCATACACGCTTAAAGATAAAGCCAAGTCATGGCTTATGACTCTTCCACCTGGATCGCTTTCAACTTGGGACGCTGTGTACAACAAGTTCATGGGAAAATTCTATTCCCACCAAAAGACAGCAGACCTAAGAACTAAAATTGCAACGTTCTCCCAAATGGACGGAGAACCATTTCATGAGGCGTGGGACCGCTTCAAACTGCTTTTAATACAGTGCCCACACCATCACTTTCCTTTGCAACTCCAGAATCAGTTCTTCTATGACGGGTTGACACAACAATGTCAATTCACTGTGGATAATGCCGCAGGAGGAGCAATGGGAGAAAAGACCGCTGATGAGACTTATGAGCTATATGAGATGTTGGGTGCTAATTCCCAACAAAAGAGTTCTAGAGGAAGGAGAATGGGGGTTAATGAGGTAGCTCCAGGAAATGACATGTCAATGCAAATCGCGGAGCTCACAAAACAAGTCGCACTCCTCACCTCTAAGAACTCACCAACTCAAGAGGTATGCGGTATCTGTAGTACTTACGGTCACGGTGCTAATATTTGTCCTTTTGTTTGTGACCAAAATGTAGGTACAAGTTACGAGCAGGCCAATGCTATAGAGGGGTACCAACCGAGGCCAAGGAATGATCCGTACTCAAACACATACAATCCCGGTTGGAGAAACCATCCCAACTTCTCTTGGAAAGGAAACAACAATCAAGGCTATGCTCAGAATAACTTCCCACACCCTCCCAATCACAACAACAATCCACAGCTCACTATGCCAAGCAAGCCAAGTTTAGAGGACAACTTGAACTCTTTCATTCAAGTGAGTCGAGAAATTAATCAGAAAACTGATCAAAGGATAGGATCTTTAGAGGCTTCCATGAAAAGAGTGGAAATTCAAGTGGGGCAGCTAGCTGAGCAAATGTACAAACAAGAGAAAGGGAAGCTACCTAGTCAGCCTGAACAATTGAATGCTATCACAATCATTGAGAATGGTAAGGTCTTAAACGATAATTTTACTGAACATTCTGATGATTTGTTTTTAGATGCACGAGATACAGGAAGGAAACACGCAGTTCCTATGGAAAGTCAAGCTGAGGACATTTTGGTCCTAAGACCTCCTGTTAAGCATAGAGAAAATCTTGGGGAGTCAACTGAACGTCCACTCCTTCACAAGTCACCTAATCCTTATAGACCTCCGATTCCAATCTCACATTCTGTAAAGGCGACTGATCAGGATAAGCTATTTCATGCAACTTTTACTTCGCTTTCTAAAGTTGATATTAACTTACCTTTGTTGAATGTTATTAGGGACATTCCTTCCTACCCAAAATTTCTCAAGACCCTAATCTCCAACAGAAGGAAGTATAATAGTGATGAAAAAGTAATAGTTTCAGAATTAGCTAGCGTAGTATTGCAAAAGAAACTACCCCCCAAACTAAAGGATCCAGGTAGTTTTAATATCAAAATAACTTTAGGAGATAGGATGGAGTCAAATGCCATGTTAGACTTAGGAGCAAGTATTAATGTCATGCCATATTCTGTGTACTTGCAACTAGGTTTGAAAGATCTTAAGCCCACAAATATGTCACTACACCTTGCTGATAAATCAATTAGGTATCCCAAGGGAATAGTTGAAGGTTTGTTGGTGCAAGTGAAGAGCATAATTGTACCGGTTGACTTCGTGGTTATGGAGATGGAAGAAACTATACCTAAGGACAATGATCACACCATTATTCTTGGAAGGCCATTCATGGCTACCACCAACACAATAATTGATGTCCAAAGAGGGAAGTTAACAATGAGAGTCTTAGGAGAGACTATAAATTTCCAAGTGTTTAATCTTTTGCCTACTGCTCCTATTTCTTCTACTAGTAATTGTGGTGTTCTGAATTCTAATGACTTACTTGTTTTTAATAATCAATTGCAGCAGAAGCCATGCAACAAAACTACTGCTTTATCTACTGATAGGAGGGTCAAAGAAACACTTACAAGTTCAATTCAGGATAATGCCTACAAGGATCATGTCAAGTGTTCCCAAATTAAAAACCTGGATAGTAACACTAAGCCTTGTTTTGAGAAGAATGACAAGAAAGGAGGGAGCAAGCACTTCAAGGATGCATTGAGGCCTCCATAATAAGAATGAGCATCGTCTTGCTAAGACGTTAAACTAGGCGCTTGGTGGGAGGCAACCCACCGTTTTAGGTATTCTCTATTGTTTCTTTTAATTTACTTCAGTTTAGTTTCGTTTTTGTTTTGCCCTCTCTAAAATCTCTTCTGAACATGTGTGTAGTTGAAAAACCTTGAGGACAATGTTTAGTTTAGGTTTGGGGGTGCATTTTGCATTTTTGATTGATAACAATACTTTCATGCTTTGGTCAATTTTTGATGAATAACTAGTCTTTATGCATTGTTTATCTGATTTTTAAAATATTTGAGGTTTGTTGTAAGGATCGGTTTTAATTTGCAATCTGTTTTTCATGCTTTTGATGTTGAAACTGAGATGAACCCAAATCTTGTGTATAGGAATTGAATTGTGGAGACTACCTTGTGAGAATATTGTTGAGCCCTTAACGTTTTATTCGGAGAGATAAATATTATTCTACTCTTTTAAACACCTTTCATATCATTTCAAATTGTTAGATGATCTCTATAGGTATTTGCATTGAGTGTTAGGATTTTAAACATCTAATGAGGGATCATGTGCTTAATTGAATTGCTTAGATTAAATGACTTAAGTAAAGTTTGAAGTGTTTGCCTATTTCATTCGTGCTTGACTTTAAAAAAAAAATAAAAGGGAATTCCTATATCAAACACACAAAAAAAAAAAAAAAAAAAAAAGAGCTAAGAAGTAGCCATTCACAAATTACATATGTATGTGGGTCTCAATACAAAAAAAAAAAAAAAAAAAAAAAACAAAAGAAGAGATAATAAGTTTATTATGACCCTAAGTTCTTCAAGTATGAATGGTTAATACAATACAAAAAAAAAAGAGAGAAAAATAGGAAATAAGTTCCCTTAAAGTCAAAACATTTTCATTCTATGGCACACTTGAAGTTTTTGCTTGAGGATTTTAATTGAAGCATGAGATTAGTAATGTGATTCCTTCATAAATCCTATCATTTGATTCCTTTCATGAGATCAATGTTATGCACTTTTGAGCCTTTCTTGTTTAATCATATGCGAACCTATTAGCTCGTTTCTTTACATAATTTCTATTCGCATATACATTGTTGAGTGCTTGAACCCATAGGATTGGTGTGATTTAGAGAGTAATTATTGTGAGGATTAGAGTTGAAACGAATTCATATTCTTAACACTAGGTTTGGGGGAGTCAATGTTGATACGCTTTTAGTATTGGAATTTAGATTTGTGAAGCAAAATTGATCTAAATGGTGAACCTTGATGTGCTTGATTGTCGGATAAATTTGTGCATGAATTTGTGGTTATGATTTGGAAAGAAATTAAAGCATGACAAGTTTTGTTAACTTCAATTTTAGTTTTGTTATTTGTTTTTTTTTTTTTAATTTTAGTTTTGCTTGAGGACTAGCAAAAAGTAGGTTTGGGGGTATTTGATGAACACTATTTTGATCTACTATTTGTGATGTTTTTAAGTGTTTATTTTGCATGTAATCTCGATATAATCTTGTTTTGGAGGGTATTCTACTGTTTTGCAGGTCAAAGTAGGTTTGGAGAGAAACTTGGAAAAAGAGAGCAAAAATGGAGTAAAAATGCATACATACGTAAGCCTTACAGTAGGTGCCATACATTATGTAAGCCTTACATCGATAATCAACAGAATATGTACAAGGCATGTACATACATGTACATACCATGTACACCCTTACATGCAAGGCGCGCCGCGGCGAGGAAAGTGTATGCCGCGGCGGGGAGCTCTCGGGTTGGAACATGAAAACCATCAAAACATTGTGCGCCGCGGCGAAGGAATGGTATGCCGCGGCGAGGAATTCAGAGAAATATGTAAAGCCATGTACATACTATGTACTCTCATGTACATACAAGGCGCGCCGCGGCGAAGGAATTGTATGCCGCGGCGAGAGGCTCTCGGGTTTGAACACCAAAATCACGAACACAATGTGCGCCGCGGCATGAAAAATGTGCGCCGCGGCGCGCGCGCGCGTACTGGAATCCTTTTAGGGCACGAGACTTACATCAATTATGGAAACCCTTACAAAACCTAATTGGACAAAACTCTATATATACTCTCTAGCCTCCAAGTGATCAAATAATTAAGCCTCCACCTCTCCAAATATTGAGCCTCCATCTACAGATTATCATTGAGCTTCCACCAACTCGTGAACAGTGACGTGAATAGTGCTTCATCTTCTCCAAATTCTTTAGAGAGAGATTACTCCATTAATGCTCCTCCATTGAAGCTCCATCAACAATCTTGAAGAAGGTGACCATCCAACATCAAGAGCTTGTTCCAAGAGTGGAAATAGGGTAATTTATTGATTGTAATCTTTTCTCTCTTTAAGAATTCATAGAATGTTATTTGTAATGAAAAATATTGATTTGGATTTCATTATGAGTAGCTAAGCTTTTTATGTGTGGGATTTTGGTGATGTAACTATAATTGGATGTTTGATTGTGTGGAATAATTTTATGACTAAGTAATTTAATTCATGTTCATTGTTCTTAATACGTATGTTCATTAATTACTTCTGGCCAATTTGATTTGTGAATATATGAAACATTTTAGGATTGAGTTTTAGAAACGCCATCTGAATTCAATTGAGCACTCTTGAGCATGAGCCTAATTTAAGTGCATTGATTTGTCTTGAATTAGGTGATTAAACTATTTTCTTAGGTTTAAAGCTGATTAACTAATTAACGGTCCGGATCAAAGAAGCTAGTTAGTTAATTAAGGGAAAATCACCATTGATTTGGGATTTTCTAGGGTTAGAGAAAATAATCGTTAAATTCTACTTTTTCGTGCTTAATTGTCAAAACCACATAAATCAATTCATCCATGATTAGTTTACTAACCAATTTCCCACACTCGTTCATCTCATCGTTTCACAAAACTTTCACGCATTTACTTTTATTGTTTTAGTATTTTCATTATTTTAGAGACTATTTTCAGAACCAACCTTTGATAGAGTGTTTAGGATTTATTTTATTGTCACGTTTTATATTGCAATTAACTCTTTCGAAAACCACCGCAATTCCTTTGAGAGACGATCTTGGGAGTATACTTGTCGCTTACTACAAGTGACTCGTGCACTTGCGAGCTTTTATAAATTACAAAATTTGGTTAACAAGTTTTTGTGCATCAATTACTGTTAGAGAATTTCTCTCTACAGGAGCTATAAGAGTGGATCATGTACGTACTGATGATAATTTGGCTGTTCCTTTGACAAAAAGATTGGCAAGAGAGAAGGTTTTCAAAACTTCGAAAGGAATGGAACTAATGCCCTTAGAATGAAGAGTCACTCATGATGGTAACCCAACTTATAGACTGGAGATCCCAAGAAATAAGTTCAATGGGTAATAACAAGTCATAAAGTGATATGAGTTGAATTATGCTATTATAATTCCCATTCTATACTGTTAGAAACATGAAGTCCTAAAACGACAGAATGATGAGTTAATTATAGACTCACCTATGTGAGTGTGGAAGTGTGGTCGTTTCCTATAAAATTTTTGAGTAAAATTTACTAGAGCATTCACTATACTAGGATATACTAGGATACGTATGCATGGCTGTAAAGCACGGACTTTTCGAACTACACCTTGGAAAGGTTGTATGTGTAATGTTGTTAGAGATGGAGTTTAAAACTACGAGTTACGCTAGTATATTTTAAAGCATCATCACTATGCAAATGTTCAAGTTGATAGACACCTTTTGCTTATGCACAATCTTATATCTTTAATTGATTGGTTACTTAATGAAAATTATTTTTTATAAAATTGAAGGGAGATTGTTGGAAATTAAGTACGAATTTGAAAAAAAAAATTATAAAAAAAAGTGTCATAAGTTTACTCTCTCAAAACTTTGTCCCACATTACTTTTTTATACTACTTACTACTTAGGATGTATATATAAGCAATTAGATTTATATATGAGATTGGGCCCCAAGGGGCACCTACTTTTGTGGAAGGGGAGAGGACCTAAGAAATTGTGGTTCCACCTACACACGCACGTCTCCGCCACTGACCTACATTGCCGTGCTGAGCCGAGTGCGTGTGTGAGGTAAGATGGCATTTTATTTTTTGGAAAAATTTATTTATTAAAATATTTTTTCCAACGATAAGATAATATCAGATTCAGTCATAAAATATTTTCATTCTTATCCGTATTGAGTCAATCCTCATTAACGAACGCTACACGTTGTGATCGTTTTTTTGTGAATGTTGCACTTTCTTATCCCTCCAATTTTTGTGACAAGTTAACTGCAAATTTTAGTTATAAATATAGCAGTGAAGCTTTCAGTTTTTCACAACTCTAAACACAACATTCTTTCTTCAACTCAGAACTCTCTCAAGCTTTCTCTCTCTTTTCCTTTCTTCATAAATAGTTTTCCAATACAGAAATCCAGAAATACATTTTCAATACATAAATTCTTCAAAAATATTTTTTTCGATTCTGAGCAACATTATTTTGCAGGTGTAGCATTTCATACTTTAACAGTGTATTGAAGTTTTGAGACAAATAACGATACTAGGCTGTTTTACCTTGGGATGAAGGGGTGGTCATCACTTACACAATTTTGGACAAAGCCACAAAATGTTTTAAAGAAAACAACTTAGTTCACGACTCAATTCAAGTAGTAATTTGGTAACTTCGTTCTTGTTTTTATCTTTATGCTTCAACACCATCTGTGAGTTACCATGATGCCGGCATAATTTGTCGATCAATTACTAATGAATTAGGATAATATTGCTGTTTATCCCAATAACGCTTTTTTCTTGACAAAAAATAATTGAATAAAACTCACTAGTCACGTTTGTTTTTCTTCTCAAAAAAAAAAAAAAATTTCACAATTATACTCTGATATTGGTAGTTACTAGTTCCAAACAAATTTTTTCACTATTAGGATGTGCAAAAGTTAATTCAATTCAAATCAATTAACTTAAAACAATTCAACTTAATTTTTTCGGTTCTAAAAAATTATTAGTTAACCCTATTTAGTTAACTTTTGAAAAAGCAAACAAGTATGAATTTTATTCGGTTTTCAAAAAATAATAAATTTTCGAAATCAGACCAACCCATATGGATGCATTAAATTAATTTTATTTTTTACTATTCATACGGTACTTATCATATAATCTTAGTTATTTGTAACTTTTTTCTTGTAATTATATGTATGGTATAGATAGAAATAGTATTCAAATTATTATACTTGTGCTTCAAACTCTATGCTACTTGTTAGAACTCTAGACTAAAAAAATCCAATTATGATACCACATATGTTATACGTATCGGTATTGTAGAGCTTAAAGTTCATAGAATTAAATTTATTTTAAAGGAACACAAATTTATATACCACAATGTAAAGGAAAAAATTAAAAATTTCAAAAACAATGATCCAATTCAAATTGGCCCAATTTTTATTTATTTATTATTATTTGAAGTGATTTTACATATTTAATTGGTTTAGTTTTATTTTTATTTTACATAATAAAATATTCTTTAATATGTAATTATATGTATATGAAAAAATATAATCTATCTATATCTATCATTATGTATAAAACTTTAAATCACATACGTCTAGTATTTTATGGATAAAATTATCTCAATGTTTTAATTAATTAATATTATTTGTCATTTTAAAATTTATTATCACGTTAAATTAGCATTTTAAACATGATAATAAAATAAATAAATATCCAATAATGACTCAAATCATATTATAATTACAACATCTAATAAAAACTATAAATATTATTTTACTATCACGATTAATTTAAAAATATAAGAAAATTAATTTCATATTTATTTCAAATATATTATAGAAATTAACCAAAGAGAAAAATTAAAATACGTTAAATAATTTACTTGCAAGACACATATTTTTAATTACTTAATATTATATAAATTGTTAAACACAATTTCAAATTTGCACTTTTAAAATTTGAATAACCATAATTTTAATTATACATCAATATTTTAATTATATAATAATTACTACATCTAATTAAATATATTTATTTTGTATTTATTTTAAATATATTATAAAAATTAACAAAAAAAAATTTAATACATAAAATAATTCACGTATAATGTACTTATTTTTAACTTGTTAATATAAATTATTAAACAAAATTTCAAATTTGCACTAATTAGGTTTAAATTCTTTTTAAAAATTTAAAATTTAAGTAATTACCACAATTTTAATTATACGTCAATAAAATGTCTTGAAAGGTAAGCCCATTCATGAGAAACAATTAATGTGCAAAAAACAAATATTAACATAAAATTTAAGGTTTGTGACAAAAATAATTATTGGTAACTTTTCCCAGCAAAGAAAAAATAATTATATCTGGTAAGTTTTTTTTTTTTTTTTTTAATTTATTTACTTTTATGCTAGGTTTAATAAAATAATTCTAGTCTGTGGCATATTTATACCTAAATCTTAATTTAATTATGGGATTTTTTTTATTGCATAAACTTGTTATAATAGGTTTTTTGTCATATTTTTTATTAGTTTTTAATATATTTTTTAATCTATCTAAATATGTTAGTTTTCCTATTAGAGATTTTTCTACCTTATAGATTTTTTTGTAACAAACATAGAATACTTGATTCTATTTACATGGACTCAAGATTATGAGAAATTTAGTCAAACAAATAGAATCTCATGAAAAATTTAGTCAAACAAATAGAAACTCATGAAAGAGGTAATTATTGCCAATGTTATTACCGAAAAGATTAAAAATGAAGTTTGTGCATTGATGTGTTTGTTATTTTTTCTTTGTTTGTGTTTAATAATTGGATCTATTTAATATACTACAATTTCAATAAATTAATACAAATTTCCTTTTTAAATAAAATATATATGGCTTTTATTAATGTTAAATTGTTAGTGCTTATTAGAATAAGATGAATTAGCACATGCAAGTAAAAAATTTAAAGCAATTCAAATTAGTTCAAATCATTCTTAATTCTTTTATTAGTTTTCAAATTCACAATTTATGATATAAATTTAATTTAATTGTGTTGGAATTTAGTATATCCCACAAGAAAAGATATTGTTAGCAAGTTCTTTTTTTTTTTCTTTAAAAAAAAAACACAAATATTTATTAAATGATGGAGAGAGAAACCAATATGATTGATGAGGAGTTAAGAATAATAAATAACACCTCCCTCAAACTTCAACAACCAATTGCAATTGTGATTGCTCGGGCACCAATGCACCATTGTATTGCTAACTTCCTGTGAATAATAATTTTGTTGTACCCTATCAGATCCGTACTTAAATTGAATAATATAAGTAGAACGAAAAAATAATTGTTTATTTATTTTGGTAAATTTTGTTAAGTGTACAATTGTCTTGGAGAACATGTGAACATGAAAGCACGTTCAAAGAGTCATAGGACTATCGAAGGAGGAGGCTGCATATGACTTTTATCTCTCAAATTAGATTGGGTCTGAGAAGATGGTGTTTAGGCCCTCTTTAATTTGCATGTTGTTGCTTGTAGTTTTAAGCTAAAAAAATAATCCTTATTTGATTATTCTTCGAATAGAGAAATCCTAATTATATTAAAATTATATTGGACTTAATCTAATAGCTTTTGTATGACGAAATGACTTTCATATGATTAAGAAGTCTTACCAAGATAAGAGTTTTACCTGTGGTGGAGTTCCTTTATGTATAAGATACTCATAATGTTGTGACAACTTCAAGGTGCTCGTGGGCACTGTCTTCATATGTACAACGAAACTGTCCTTTCAAGGTTCCTTGAGTCTCATGGAGGCACGAGGATACTATATGAGGTTCCTATAGTCAAGAATGTGGCCAGAAATTTTATTCAAAAGGAGCACCATGCAAATTGCAAGTAATTTTTTATTCGTAGTCAGAGCGATAATAGCTAGTAATTTTAAAAGCTCCTTGTGAGGCATATAAATATAATGTAGAAGTTGTTATAATTCATTTACCGAAAGTTAAAATATGTTTTTCTAAATCTCATGTTGAATCAAGAGAAGATGAAGAGAATATAGCGGAAACGTACCAGAATCCATAATGTTCTTTGATCAAACGGGTTCAGATCTTTCAATTGATGCGTAGTTATCTTAAAAAAATTTCTCTGTTGATAGGGAAACAAAGAAAACTGTACGTTAAAGGTTCTACGCTCAAATGGGGACCATGACCCCTTTATATAAATAACTACCAAGCAGTTATCAGAAAATAAATAAATAATTGCCAATGGTAGTTATCAACATTTAGTATTTTCAAATTGGCCCCTCATCAATTTAAAAATACAAGTCCGGTCTCTACACATTAATTCCACGATAATTTAATACCCGATAGCCAAAATTAAACTTTATGGATCTCCTTTTAATTAGCTAAAATGTAAGACAACATAATACATTTAAGAATATATATGTGGCCCCACATTTAAGAATACATGTGTGGCCCCACATTTGACTAATATTTTTCCAACAACCTCCCATAGGTCACATATGTAACTTTATAAATGTGCATAACCTTATGAGCTCATAAAATTGCCATCAACATTAGGGTACTTTCAAACAATCTCATTCATTAGTCATACTGATACAGGATCAAAGCAATCTTCATTACATTCATCGTGACTAAATCTATCAATGGTCACATATACCAATACAATCAAATGACATAGATCAATCATGAATGCGTAGCATGAAGATTACATGTAATGTGATCCAAACATGTCTATTTTTTAACTAGTCATACTTTATTCTTTATTGAGATCAATACTACAATATTGCTTAACAGAGTGTATAAAACCAAAATTTTATTTCTGCAGAAAATAAATTGAATAATATATATATATATATATATAACAAATCTGAAGTTTAACATAAAGCAACAACTCAAATTCAAACTCCCACTAAACTAAAATATCCTCAAACAGAACAACACCTATATGAGCAGTATGCTCGTGAAAGACCTTGGGTGGTAGTCCCTTTGTGAGTGGATCCGCTATCATGGAGTTTGTTCCAATGTGCTCTATAAAAATTTGACCACTCTGTACTCTTTCTTTCACAACCAGAAACTTGATGTCAATATGCTTTGACTTCGTTGAGCTTCTGTTGTTGTTGGAATATAGAACCGCTGATTTATTGTCACAAAATAATTTGAGTGATCTTTCAACACCCCCTAAAATACGTAGCCCAGTGACAAAATTTTGCAGCCATATTCCATGATTTGATGTCTCATTACATGCCACAAATTATGCGGCCATGGTGGATGATGCCACAAGCGTTTGCTTGGCAGACCTCCAAGAAATTACTCCACCAGCCAACAGGTAAACATAGCCAGATGTGGATCTCTTGCTGTCTTAGCATCCAGCAAAATTAGAGTTGGAATACCCAATGATCTCTAACCGATCCGATCTTTTATATGTGAGCATATACTCCTTTGTTCTCTATAAGTATCTCATAACCCGTTTGGCTGCTTTCTAATAATCCATGCCGAGGTTACTTAAATATCTGCCTAACATGCCAACTATGAACACAATATCCAGACGCATACATACTTGGGCATACATTAGACTCCCTACAGCAGAAGCATAAGGAATCTTCTACATTTCTTTAATTTCAAGGCTATTCTTTGGGTATTGGCTGAAACTAAATTTGTCTCCCTTAGAGACTGGGATTTCACCTGGTTTGTAATTTTGCATGCCAAACCTTTTGAGAACTTTCTCAATATAGTTCCTTTGTGACAATCCCAATATACCCCGAGAGCGATCTCGGTGTATCTCAATTCCTAATACAAAGGAAGTTTCACCAAGATCTTTCATTTCAAAATTCTTTGACAGAAATCTCTTGGTGTCATGCAAGATGCCTATGTCTTGTGGTAAGTAAAATGTCATTTACATACAAAACCAGAAAAATATGCTTACTCCCACTGAACTTATGATACACACAATCATCAACGACATTCATCTGAAAACCGTATGAAATAATGACTTGATGAAACTTGAAGTACCACTTACGAGAAGCCTGCTTAAGTCCATATATGGATTTCGTCAATTTACAAACCATATTCTTTGAATCTCCGAACACAAAGTTTTCTGGTTGTACCATATAAATTGTTTCTTCAATGTCACCATTAAGAAACGTTGTTTTGACATCCATTTGATGCAACTCAAGGTCAAAATGTGTAACAAGCGCCATAATTGTCCTAAAAGAGTCTTTCGTGGAAACCGAAGATAAAGTTAATTCCTTCCTTTTGAGTAAAGTCTTTGGCTACAAGACGTTATACCTCTCCACATTACCCTTTGAATCCCTTTTGGTTTTAAATATCCATTTACTACCAATGGGATTCGCACCAGCCGGTAATGGGACAAGTTTCCAAACTTTATTGTCTTGAAAAGACTTATACTCCTTATTCATGGCTTCAATCTATTTATGAGAGTTGGAACTTTGCATGGCTTGGTAGAAGTTGATTGGATCATCTTCCAACATTCCACTTTCTGCCTCATGTTCCTGAAGATATACAATATATCATCTAAAATTGCAAATCTCCTTTCTCTCGTGGATCGCCTCAATGGCGCGGGTTGTTGAGGTTGTTCCTCAAGAATTGGTTCCTCTGGAACAATTACCTCATTTTGAATGAAGGGTTGAATAACATTGTCTTGTCGAGGATTTGAATTCACTTCTTGATCAATGACAGGTATGGAAACCTGCACATCATCAAGAAAAGTAGTAGTAGGAATTAGGATTACTCCCTCTTCCTCCTCAAAGACAATGTTCCTAACTTGATTTCCCCTCCCAAACTCAACATCCTCAAAAAACGTTGCAATTCTTGTCTCAAATATAGACCTACTAGTAGGATCATAAAACTTATAACCCCTTGATCGTTCTGCATAGCCAATAAAGTAGCTGCTAAGAGTTTTGGAGTCCAATTTTCTTTCAAGAGGTTTATAAGGCCTCGCTTCAGCAGGACATCCCTAAATATGCAAGTGCTTTAGATTAGGCTTTCGCCCAACCCAAAGTTTATAAGGCATTTTTGCAGCTGTTTTAGTTGGCACCCGATTCAGGATATAAGTTGTTGTCTTTAGAGTTTCACCCCAGAGTGACTCTGGTAAAGTAGATTGACTAATCATACTTCTTACCATGTCCTTAAGAGTCCTGTTTCGTCTCTCAGATACACCATTCATGCTAGGCGACCCTGGCATAGTGTATTGAGGGAAGATTCCACATTCCTCTAGGTGTTTAGCAAAGGGTCCCGGACGTTATTCACCTGATTTGTCGTATCTACCATAGTATTCACCACTACGATCAGATCTGACACTCTTTATTCGTTTGTTGAGTTGTAACTCAACTTCGGCCTTAAATGTTTTGAACACGTTCAAAGACTGTGATTTCTCATGTATAAGAAATAGATACCCATATCTAGAATAGTCGTCTATGAATGTTATAAAATATTATTGACCATTTCAAGATGTTGTAGGGAATGGACCACAAATATCTGTATGAATCAATTATAAGACATCCGTAGTCCGATTTGCACCTAATTTCTTCATTTTGGTATGTTTTTCCTTAATACACTCAACACAGACATCAAAATCTGAAAAATCAAGAGATTCCAAAATCTCATCAAACACAAGTCGCTCAACTCTAGATTTAGAGATGTGACCTAAGTGTTTGTGCCATAATGAGCTAAAGTTTCATTATCTAATTTTAGCTTTGTACCACGTGACTCTACATGCAAGGTTTCATTATAAGATGAAACAGTTTCCAGCAAATATAGATTATCAAAAGTATTAAGTAAACCAATACCAATAACATTTGAATTTAAAGACAAAGTAAACTGAGTATTTCCAAATGAACAATAATAACCCAATTTGTCCAAAACAAAAATAGAAACTAAATTATGTCTAAAAGATGGTACAACAAAAATGTCTTTCAAATCCAAACAACAACCAATTTTTAACAACAATCTAAAATGCCCTATTTTCTTCACTTCCACCGATTTGCCGTCACCCACAAAGATACGTCTTTCAGCATCAGTTGGCTCTCGGTAATTCAGGTAACCCTGCATATAAACACAAATGTGAGTAGTAACACCAGAATCTACCCACCAAGTGTTTCTTAGTACAGATGCTAAATTGATCTCAAAACATACCAAAACAGGAATTATACCTTTCTTTTTACGTCATGCGCTATACTTGGCACATTCCTTCTTTTTATGTCCAAGCTTACCACAAAAGAAACAACATTCCTTACTTTTCTGTTTCTTTTGCACTGGACCCTTAGGAACAGCAACTTCCTTTCCTTTATCCTTCCTTTTACCCTTACCCTTAAAGGTGCTTGACATATGAGCACTTTTAGTCCTCTCTTGCTTCAATCTCTCTTCCTCTTGCACACAAAATGAGATGAGCTCAATGAGAGTCCATTTCTCCTTTTGGCAGTTATAACTGACCTTAAATTGACTGAATTGTGCAGGAAGAGATATCAGAATTAAATGCACGAGCAAATCATCTGATAAGTCGAGCTTTAGTGCCTTAAGTTTTGAAGCAAGATGAGACATCTCTATGATGTACTCTCTGACATTACCTTTGCCCTTATATTTCATTGAAATCAAGCTTGCTAAGAGCGTGCTTGTTTCAACCTTATCGTTTTTGACAAAACGATTCTAAATTTCCTCAAGGAACTTACTGGCAATGATATTGTCATCTGTTATTGCACCTCTTAAGGCTTCTGGAATCTCGTGCTTCATGATCATAAGACTTAGCCTGTTCGAACGGTCCCACTTTTCAAAGTACGCAATTTCCTCAGGAGTACTTTGTTCAGTGAAATCATTCGATTTTGGCATTCTCAATGCCAAGTCTATGTCCATGCAGCCAAGAACAATCAATATGTTCTCTTTCCAGTCCTTAAAGTTTGTTCCATTTAACATTGGAACATTATTTATGTTGGCAAATATTGTAGTAGTAGACATTAAAGTTGAATAGAAAACAAAATTAAATAAATAAATTATGCTCAAAATTATATATATATATATATATATATATATATATATATATATAAAAGGTATAAAAGTACTTGCTCGGAAACCAAAACAATTGTTAAAGTATAGGTATATTATATAATATACATATGAGATATATATATAAATACTAGACAAAATTCGGCGAACTCAGTTTTTTTTTTTTTTTTTTTATATATGCGAAAAGAAGTTGGGTTCTTTTACTTTCTTTCTTGGCTCCACACGTATGAGAAACTGAAAGCAATTGTACTTTTCAGTTTCTCAGAAACCGAAAAGAAGAAAGAAAAACAAAAACAAAAAAACTGAGAATGCCGACGATCGTGAAACATATATATATGTGTGTGTAGAAATCTGATATATATCTCATATCAGACGAAGAAACAATTCGTAAAAAAAAAAAACCAGTGCCGACAATACAAATTTCAAAAAAATTGAACAAAAAGTCACAATGATTTCAACGTAAATCAATAATATATACGCCCACAAAACAACTATTATTCAGAATCCACGACACATCAGATATAATTTATTAAAAATAAATTAATCTCTAAAATTTATAAATTCTTTTGAATCAAACATGGTAGACTCTGATACTAATTGTTATAATTCATTTACCGAAAGTTAAAAATATGTTTTTCTAAATTTCATGTTGAATCAAGAGAAGATGAAAAGAATATAGCAGAAGCATATCAGAATCCATAGTGTTCTTTGATCAAACGGGTTCAGGTCTTCTAATTGACATGTAGTTGTCTTAAATGGGGACCATAACCCCTTTATATAGATAACTACCAAGCAGTTATCAAAAAAAAAAAAATCACTGCCAATGGTAGTTATCAACATTTAGTATTTTCAAATTGGCCCTTCATCAATTTAAAAATACAAGTCCGGTCTCTACACATTAATTCACGATAATTTAATACCCGATAATCAAAATTAAATTTTATAGATCACCTTTTAATTGGCTAAACTGTAATATAGCATAGCACATTTAAGAATACATGTGTGGCCCCACATTTGACTAATATTTTTCCAACAAAAGTTCGATTAAGATATGTAATTCGTGTAATGTTATTTCAAAAAAATAATAGAAAAAATATTTAGGAACATGTTAAAAAATATAAAATAGTAGTTATATTGTACTAAAGAATAATATAAAAGTCAAATTAAACTTTTTATAATTTAATTTAGTATTGAAGAAGTGTGTTGTTAAATTAAATGAAAAATTGAATATAGGAAATAAAAAGAGTAAACTACAAAATGATTAGATTTTTTTTTTTTTTTGAAATATAAAAAGTAATTATATTGTTTAAAATACTCTTTTAACCTTAGTATTTATCGAAGTATAATTAATGAAATGATTTTAAGTATGATATTTTTATAAGAAATTATATATTTTTGTATTCTGTATTTATAGATAATAACTCTTGTTTTGTTTTTAATATTGAAAAATTTAAAATAAATTAAAATATATAACTTTTTTTAACAAGAATAAAAATGAAAAAAAAATATTTAACAATTATATTAATTATTATATATAAAAGTATGTGATATAAAATTATATTTTGTATAAACGTTTATAATATTACAAGAGAAATATACATTTTTAAAAATCGGAAGGGGATACATTTAAATTTTATGCCAAAAAAATACTAAAATTATACAAATATTACAATCATAAAATACATTTTTAAAAATTGTGAGGGAAATACACGTGCGTCCGTCCCTGCCCAGAGTTGAAGGACTCTTTCTAGAGGCTGATCGAGCTGTTCTTAAGCAAACAACGTCGTGAATGATGCTTAGGCTTGTGGAGCTGCTGGGCTCCGTCAATAAGTGTGTTTGTGGATCCCTAAGAGAGCAGAAGTTGTTTTACAGGACCTTTGGGGTCTTGATGGTGTAGCGAAGCTGTCTCTAATTAAGATAAGGTATGGAGAAGTTGTTGGAGCTGCCCTCCCAGCTTCTATCAGAGTTGATGCTGATAGGAAATACTCCATTTATGCTGATCGAGCTATGGGAGATGATGTTTGGTGCAATGAGTTATTTGGTAACTCACTAATGATAAGAGGAGCTTAGAGAATCTATTAGGAGCTTCTCTAAGATACTTTACTTTTTCCTGAGGATATATACTAGGATGCTCTCAAACTCGTTTGTATTTGGAAAAATTGAATGATGATATATAGGATGCTGATGACTTTCTCCTCTTCACATTTATACAAGGATTTATTAATTTATTAGTTTGTATTGTCTTTTCAATGGGAAAAAGAAAATCCAAGAGCAAAGCAAAAATAAATACTAAGAGGGTCAAACAACTAAAAAAACAATTAGCATTCTTACTACTAACATTTATTAGGAGAGGCCATGGCCACTTTTAGCTGGATCCATATTTTATTTTAATTCTAAATTTTAGCATGATTTTAGTTACAATTTAATAAATTGTAACATTTTGTGTTGATTGAATATTATTTTTTCAATAAACTTTAACCCAAAATTGTAATTTTTTTTTATTATATATATATATATATATACTGACATGTATTAGTGTAAAATTAATTTCAAGATGTTATAATGTTTAGAATATCATCATTAAATCGAAATTATTGTAAGGACACTTGATTGTGTGAAGTTGAAATTAGCAAATTACAGTGGTGTATTTTAAATCCTAAAAGTTTTTTTTTTTTTTTTTTTTTTAAGAATTCGTATAAAATTTTATAAATTTTTATTAAGACTTCAAGAGATCTTACTAGACATTTTATTTTAGAATTTTTATAAATTTACAGTAATTTTTACATAATTTCATATATTTTTATTATCAATTTTTTTAACATTTTCTTTTTTCTTTAATTTTTAAAAATATTCACAATTTTTGCTATTTTTATAATTGATGAATGTTTAAAAAGCACTAAAGATACCATAATTTAATGCACTTTAATTGATTAAATAGATTTATGTATGCATGATTTTATCATATTTTATATAAATTTATCTTTTCGGAATCACAAATATTTTTATTATTTTTCAAAAATTTTCACTTCCAAACAAAATTAATTACTTGAAGAATGTTTAAAAATAGTTGGAAGCAATACATCACAATATTTAAAGTATAGTATTTATTTACTATTCAAAAAGGTGATGAAAAAAAATAAAGAAAAATCGAAAAAATGGAAGAAATGGTCAAAACTGTCCTGTCCGCTCGCAGCTTGCCTGTCGTGCTGCCCACCCCGCGCGCAGCATGCCTGTCACGCCGCACACCCTGCGCGCGGCATGCCCGTCACAACCCGCACGCCTGCCTATGCCCAACGGCCAATGCCTGCCTACCCGCGTGCGCGCTCCATTGCCCACACCGCACGCCCTGCGCCCACCAGCCTATCATGCATGCTTTATTCACCCACTTGTACCATTTTGACATTTTTTGCCAATTTTAGCCCCATATTTTCACCTATAAATACACCCCTTCCCCTTTGTAGAGAACACATTAATTTTCAGCTCTCTTCTCTCTCTCTAGAAAGCTTTCTTAGTTTTATTATTATTATTTTTTAGTTTTAAAGTTTTTCTCATTTTGAGAAGAACTTAGTTATATTCTTGTAATATTTTTAGTTTTGATTCAATAAATGGGAATGCAATTCCGTTTGGAGATTTTTCTAGATACAATTCTGAAATTATGTTGAGGTATGTTTAAATGTATTATTTTCAGCATTATTTCTTATGTTTTGTTTTTACATGCTATATTTAATTTTCTAGCTAATTATTAAATTAAGCATGTATGGCTGATTATTAATGTAGGATAATATCGTTGTTATGCTTGTGAAATATTAATAGGTAAAATATTTTCACAAAATTAAATATTATTTTTATTCAAGATTTTTATATAAAGAATGTTAGAGAGAAATACATTATTTTTCATTACAAACTTTAAATTTGAAAAATAGATTTTAAGATTTAATTATCTGGTCTGATTTAGAGTAGTGCTCTTCTACTTATTGGTACAATCGCCTGGTATTGTTGATGTGAAACTCTATTTCAAAGGTTTTTTACAAAGATCTATTATTTAAAAATGTATTGATAAAATATTTTCTGTAATAATTTTAAAACTTAAAAGTTAGTATTCATATAATTAAATTCTTAAATTTAATTTGGACAGCTTGAATAAAGTTTAAAATGTCTAACCCCACTAAATGTGGCATTTAAATGGTTCATTTGCAATCTCTTAGAAAAATGATTTTATTTTAATTAACCAAATTAATTATCAACCCCACCTATAGGTGTTAATTAATATGTTTAATTACCAAAAAATATCTAACCTCACCCAAGGTAGTATTTATACATAAAAGAGAGAATCAATAATTTTAATTCAAATATTTCATAACCTATATAATATGAAACAAGCATAATTAACTTATTATTATCTATTAATTCTCCACTGTTTATGAATGATATAATTGCATGATTATTTATTGAATTCATGTATATCTTATTTTTATGCTTTAGATTAGATTAAAATAAACTCAAAAATTGTGACAGGATATTTAGGTTTTAATTTCGTTTTTAAAAGTTTGAATAATTATTAAAAACCACATAAATTTCTTCCTTAAACCGATCTTGGAAGTATATTTATCATTTTCTATAAAATGATTCGTGCACTTGCGAGATTTTACAAATATAAATAAGTATTTACGATATTAGTATTTAAGTACTGATTTTCGTTCATCAATAACCTATTAACATTAGCTAGTAAAATTCAAAGAACTTTTACATTCAACTCTATACTTCAATAAAAAATTTATATTATTTATATTTTACAATATAATGCATAAAAAGAACTATTTAAAAATATCAACGATTCAATTATTTTACATTGAATATACAATAAAGTTAAAAATAATATAAAAATAAATAAATATACGTTAATAAAAATAATAATTAAAAATTATAAAAGTTTAAATTTAATTAAATATTAAAAAGATCATTGTTGTTGTACTTTTAAAAATAAATTAAAAAAGAGAATATTTATCATAAGTATACCCGTACATTTGTCATAAATATACCATATACAAGTAAATTTGCCATGTATATACATAGAAACGTAAGAATATTTGTATTGAAATAAAATATTTAGCAAATGATATGTATAGTTTACCTTAAAATAATAATTAAATCCGATACTTTTTCTTATTTTACTTAGTATGCCTCTTGATTTAGCCATTATCTCCGGTACTATCATGTCCGATGCTTGTAAAACTTTATTAACATTTTTGCTAACTGTGAAATGTGATCACAGTGTTTTATGAGTTAAACACTTCAATAAAAATGTTAGTAACATCTCTATAATACAAATAAATCGAGTATCTTTTAGTGATGTTTTCTCTCTATTATTAGAGAATCAAATAAATACATGTTAATAAAATTAATAATTAAAAAATATATAAAATTCAAATTTAACTAAATATTAAAAAGTTCATTATTAAATTAATTCTTACACTTATATAAATAAATTAAAAAAGGAAAAGAAAAGAAAAAAACCATACATGTAATATCAAATTTTATGATGTTGTTATCTGCTGTAAAATATATTATTTTATTTTTGTAATAAATTTGTGCATTTTCACTGTCATAAGAGAAAAAAATAATAAATAAGAAAAATAGGTTATTTATATCAAAATAATTAACTTTTTATACTAATAGACTTACAAAAAGACAACCTCTCTACCTTTCTCTGTAGAACCCAATTTTTTCAAATCCATATTTCTTTTACTGTAGAGAATTCTCTCTCATTTGCCATTAGAGCATCTACCGATGAAAATAATATTATTCAAATTCATGGCTAAAGGGAAGGACGAGATTGATGAAGAGAGTTAAAAAAAAGTCTCAAAAAATATTTAAGAGAAGATGTTACTTTTGATATATTTTATATATATATATATATATATAAAATGTTTATAAAACCCTCAAAAGTCTATTAGAAATATTAAGAGAGAATATGCTATTATGGTAAACTTTGTTTATACATAAAAATATAAATTCTCAAAAATCTTGTGAAATTTTTAAAATTTATTTACATTTTACATATCCTAATACTTTTATAAATTTTTAAAAAGTAGTAATTGAATACATCTATATTTTTATAAATTTTTAAAAAGTCTTTAAAATTTTTAATTGAATAATACTAAACTTTTCTAAAATTTTAAAATATTTAAATAAATACACCTAATTTTTAAAATCTTTTAAAATTCATAAAATTTATTACAAATCTTAATTGAATGCACCATCTTATTAATAATGATATCGTTTTATTAGCCAAAAATGTAATATTAAAACTTTAGTACAACATTTTATCTTCAAAATTTATAATTATTATATTATATAAAAAAGTAATTATAATTTGAATTTTTAAGGCTAAAATAATATTTAGTATCATTTTTTTTTAAATAACATTTATATTGCTCAAGAACCTTAACTTTTTTCTATTTAAATGCCTGTAAATAGGTTTTGGTATCACAAAACTACAATTATTTAAAATTAGTATTGTGAAATTAAAATCGTTTTTATTTAGCTAATGCTTTTGATTCTTAATTTTTTATTTTTTTAAATGATTTTTCAATCAGGTATATTTAGTACCAATTTTTTATTTTAATTTTTATATTTTTAAGGAATTACCACCAAAATATGGGGTGATTCACAAATCTTTAAAAAAAAATTCAATCATATTTATGATTAAATTTTTTTTTTTATTTTGATCTAACTTTTTTTTTATAGAGAATGAACTAATTCTTATAACTTTTGTATGATTAAGTATTGAAAGAAAATAATTAAAAACTTAAATTTGTAAAATAAAAAAAAAATTCTTTATTTTTAAAATTTTTAGTAAAAAATCAAAAAATAAAAAGTATTACTAAATAATTTGGAGGTAATTTTTTATTTTTTTCATGAAAATTACTAAATATAAATTATTATCAAACACATTGGTGACTATTTTTATAAAATAATCAAAAATCATAAAAATAATTATTTAATAAAAAATCAGAATCGCATCAAATATGGCCGGTTATGTTTGTTAATAATTTTGATTTATAATTTATGAATGGTTAATAAATAATTAATTTTGTGATTTTGATTCCTTTGTAAAAACAATCACCGATGTGATTGATAACAATTTATATTTAGTAATTTTTAAGAAAAAAATCAAAAATCATCCACAAGTTTGATAATATGCTTTATGTTTTTTGATTTTTTTTTCAAAAACTTAAAATTAAGAAATATTTTTGATATTATCTACAAATTTTACGTTTTTAATCATTTTTTTTTAATACTTATAGATACGAAAATCTATTTAAAAATTGTTTGGTGAAAATAATCATAAATTTGATTACAAAATCTTCCCTTTTAAAACTTATAAATAATCCCATATTTTGGTAGTGATTTCTTAAAAATGTAAAAATTAAAATAAAAAATAATACCAAAAATATTTGTTAAAAATAACTTTAAAAAATAAAAAATCAATAACCACACCCTAAATTTTTCAACAATAAGTAAATACATCTAATTAATTAAATTAGATGGGAACAATTTATAGCTCCGATTTCAATCTTTTTTTTTTTTTTGCTATTAAGAAAATTTCAATCTCTTTTCATAAAAATAATTGTTTCTTAAATTTATAAATAATTTTTAATCAAAATATTTTCATAGGTAAAATATGGTAACAAATACAAAAATATTTTTTTATTGTAACTTGATACATACATGTAATAGGAGTGTCTAAAAACTGGACCAAACCAATTAAAACCAAAAAAACATACCGGATCGAACCGGACCCAAACAATTTTGTAAATCAAATAGGTCTATTTAGTTTTTATTTATTCAAACTGTTTTACAAACGATTCGATCCAATTATAGAAAATTTTAAACCGAACCAGACCGGACTGTTATTTATAATTATTTTTAATATATTATTCTTTTAAAAAAACCAAAAAATATATATTAATTATATATCTTCTCAGAATCAAAGTATGTAACTCTAACTCCTTAACTTATTTTTAATATATTATTCATGGATTATTGTATTATTTTATTTTGTTGTAGAATTTGCGAAAATATTTAGCTCTAGATTGTAATTAATTTTATGATTGTTTTTAAGGTATTATATGATTTATGTAGGATGTAATATGATTTATATTTGTAGTATATATTAATTAATTTATTTAGATTTAAATATTTTTTTCTTTATGTTATTTTCAAGTTTTAACAAGTTTGGAAGAAAAAAAAAAGTGAAAACCGTCAAACGATTAGACCGTTTGGTTTTAATAATTTTATTAGCCAAATAATTTGGTTCAATTTTTTTAAAACAATATGTTTGGTTTGATTTAGTTATTTTCATGCACAATCTAATTGATCATTTATTAATAAAGATCACATAATTATTATCATTATACATTTTTAATTTTATATTTAATTAATAATTAATATATTATTTAATATAAATTATAATTTAATACATATAATAATATTATTATAACAAATAAGTAGGAAATATTCGGAATTTAAGCTCCTTTGTTACCTTCAACAACTTAAGTAACTTACGTCTACATTTAGGCAATTGATATATTTGTAAACCTATATCAATACATCCAATTATTCACTCTAATTCGTCTACTTTTTAGGTGATTGATATATTAGTAAACCTGTACCAATACATCTAATTTTTCACGCTAATTCATTAGTGTGACATTAAAATTCCTATAAATTATTTTGTCATGATAATATATTTTTTTAAAAATTTTAATTTTTAAACTTTAAACTAATATATTATCATCCTTAAATTTTAATAATTTAAAACATCTTAAATTCTTTTTTTACACTTTAATTCATAAATTTTATTATATAAAATATTTTAATAATTCCTATAAATTACTTTATCATGATTATATTTTTATAAAGGTACCTTTATAGTTTTTAAATTTATATATTTAAAATATTTTAATTTATAAATTTTAATTATATTTTATAGTTCTTAAACTTTAATAGTTTAAAATGTTATTTATAAAAACAAGTTCTTACTTTTTTGGAAAATTACCAAAAATAACACCCCTAAAATTTATAGTAATAAAACTAACACTCCAATAATATTGAACGTTCAATATTCAATTTGAACGTAAAATATTAAACGAGTCTAAATTATAGTCGTTCAATTCTAATTGGATAGATGTTCAAAGAAAAATGACATATTAGTCATTTTTTTAATTGTGAAAATATAAATTTGAACACAAGGGGTGCTAGTTTTGAAAATATAAATTTTAATTGTGAAAATATAAATTTGAACACAAAGGGTGCTAGTTTTATTATTAGAAGTTTTGAGAGGTGTTAGTTTTGTTGTTCTCCCTAATTTTTTTTAGCTATATTTTAGCTCCTAAATTTAGATAAATATTTTAATCTTTAAATTTTAATAAGATGAGATATTTAATTCTTTAATTTTATTAAGATGATATATTTAAAATTTTAAAATATGAGTTAAGTTATACTTTTTTCATAAAAATGTGACTTAAGAATATGAGTTAAAAATTTAAGTAATAAAATTTCATTAGGGAGTTACTACACCCATTATATTTTATTAAAATATAAACGATTGTTAAATTTATGACAAGTATATTGGATGGTGTCGTGTTAATATTAAGGTTTTTCTTTTCTTACTATCGTTTGTTCAATTCTCTTTTCCTTCGTCTCTAAGTAAAATTACAAAACAAATAAAACGTTCTACAGAGAAAAAAAAGAATAAATAAAATAAAATAAAATAAAATCAAACAAATTAGAAAAAATCAAACCTTCTTCACTCCCTTCTCTGAGAAAAATCCCTAGCGATGCACGAACTAGAGCTACACGATCTCTCCGATGACTCCGATTACGCTGATTCACAGCAACAAGTAAGCAATTCTTTCGAATGTGTTAATGATTCAAATAGAAATTTAACATTTCCACATGGTTTTCGCTAATTGATAGACCGAATCAATTGATGTTTGTCTGTGACGATTTCGATTTTGATTTCAGGGCTCGGCGAGCATGATGCGATGCGACAGTGGAAAGCAGAGCTCGTCGAGCGAGCCTGAGGGTGCCGAAGTGGTTTACGTGAAGGATAATGTCGCCATACACCCAACGCAGTTTGCTTCTGAGAGGATTAGTGGAAGATTGAAGTTAGTCAAGCAAGGCTCGACGCTGTTTATGGTATTGATTAATATATTTTTTATTTGCTGTGGTGATTGATTACCTTAACTTTCCCATTACTTTTAAGTCGCTGTTAACTGATTGCTTATGTTGAATTTGTAGACATGGATTCCTTACAAGGGGAAAAACTCGAGTGGGAGGCTTTCTGAAAGAGGTGTCGTAGTTTTCATTTGAGTTTAACGATTCTTGGTGAATTTTATCGCTAAGTTTGTTACTTATGGTTTACTATGTAGATAATCTTTACACAATAAGGGCTGTGCCTTTTACGGAGGTGCGGTCCATACGGAAGCACACTCCAGCACTTGGGTGGCAGTATGTCATAGTGGTTTTGTCATCAGGTACAACCGTTACTAGTCATTTCAAAGGTTTAATTGTGCTCCTAACCTTGCTTAGGATTGTTGGATGCTTTAGATGATAATTTGTATTGTACTATGCATGTTGGCAGGAGCGGATTTCCTCTCAATTCTTGACAAAGAAAATTTTATATATAATATTTATAGAATTATGGAAAAATTACAGGCATAAAATGGAACTATATTTTAATTTATAGGCATTCACCACTAAAGAATTCACTACAAACTACTATTTAAACATAGTTATACTTAATTAAGGAGATACATGTTACATTTTTTTTATTAAATAAAACATAAAACAAATATTTATAATTACAATAGTATATATTTTTTTAGTTCTAGAAATTTTCAAGATTAGAAAGTGTTATGCTAATAATTTATGTTAACTCTTTATTATTAATTGCTATTGTTATAATAATTAATTTCAACTTTCAAGATTGTAGGAATTGAGAAGCAAGTAGTATTTCTTTTACTGTTTATATGGTGCCTCTTTTGAGTTAAATCTCAGATCTGCCACTGCTTGTTGGCTTTGCTTTTGTGGGAGGTTTACATCTTAGAGCTGTATGAGTTGAAATTCCGTTGCCTCATCTGGAAATATGTGGTTCTAAATAAGTATTTAGTGCAAATGTGTTCCTTGCATGGGAGGTAGTGATATTAAGGATGGACAAGCATTCTACATTAGAGTTTGATATCAACAAGTTAGTCTGCCAGGTTTATTCAACATTGTTAGCATTATATACGGATTATAGCCAAAATAAAACATTGTGATTAGCTGGAAAGGCCTTATATTATGGTGGTTTCTTGATGAAAAAGATATGGCAATAGCAAATAGCAAACTAATCTGATAAAAATGATATTACTATTGCTGTTCCCACCTAAGATAAATTACTGGAGGCCAGATTTGGATATGAATTTTTGCCAATTGCTACCTTTGAATACCAAATATGTGTTTCTGTACTTAACAACCATGTTATGGTTTCATAGTGTGGTGCTTGTTTAACGAGAAAGGAAGGTTATATTCTGCATAAATACCTTGTAGGTTTGGCACCAAGAAAGTATTAGCATTCATAATTTTTTACCATTGAAATATGAATTAATATCATGTTGTTAAATCCCCACATGTGGGCGGTACGGACAAGTACTTTGGGAAGCAGACTGAATTTATATTTATTGATAAATACATACTAGTCCCCACTTTTCTAAGTGTAATTTTTGGTGGTGTGCCTTAGTAGCCACTGGAGCTTTAAGTTGCTCCATTCTTTGCAATATTTTTTCTCAGAAAACATTTTTCATAATTTTTTGGCGACACTTTGAACCTGTGTAATAGTTATTATATTAATCATTAGCTATATTGACGTTAGGACGTATTAAGAATCTGAGTGGTCGCCTTGTTGGTACTTGGTCTCTGTTGCTACATGTGTGGATGTGCTGTATGTTTCCTCTTTATATTTTTTGAGCCCTAGTCTTTTGCAGGACTTGCATTTCCTCCGCTTTACTTCTATAATGGAGGAGTGAAAGAGTTCCTTGCTACAGTAAAGCAACACGTTGTGATTGTGAGGTTGGCTGTCCCCATTTTGTTTTTCCCTCTCACTTTTAACTGTATAATATTTCCATATAATATATGTAAATTCCAAGTCCAACTGTATGTGATTGACATGTGTGGTATAATATTATACTTATCATTTCTTAGCAATAGAAACTTTTTGAGAAGTTGTTGAATGGCTATTTTTTTACTTGATTAAAACGTCAATTTTCTTGACATTCTGCAAGTAGACAGAGTTTCTATGTTTAGTTATGTTCAGTAATTTATAAATTTGTCTTCGTAGTAGTATGAAGTCTAAATATCAGTAATGTAACTATGAATGTCAATATGTTTACCCCAATGTTCTCATTTTGGCTGTAGTCTAGTGTAGTGTTACTAGTGGAAGAATATACTTATTAATAAATGTTTGAAAATTTCAGGTCAGCAGAGGACACTAATGTATTTGTTGTCAATGATTTCCAAAATCCTCTTCAGGTATCCTTGATTTACACTTACTGCATGAAATGAAGTAAATAACCCTACAGATAGATGTCAGCCTAAATTATTTACTAATGTCTTCACTAGCTGAGCTTGCTTGACAGTGGGTAACAATAATTTTCATAAATATTAAAGGTCGTCCCCTGCCACTTCCTGAGCAGCAAATGCCTTGATGAACACATTCTTGTTTATGCCCACAAACAATAAGGAAGGCCATAAATAATTGATGCTATAAATAAGTTGGCAAGATGCATGTAATTTGCATTTCTCATATGCCTCTGTCAAAATGCTTATATGTATTTGATTGTTGTCAATCTTTGTATCTCTTAATGGTGCATAGTTTTCCTAGGTAGCATACTTGGCTGCATTTGCATGAAGAGGAACGTTTTTCTCTTATTCCAATGGTTAATTTAATCTGAGAAATAAACACTCAAGAAAATCAAGGAATTCTTCTTGTCATTATCTTACTTTCACTAATTTTCAAATAATATCGAGCATGATTAATATAAATGCATATTATATGGTTTACCTCTTCATATTTTTCCCATCAGATTGCTCCATGTAATATTTGTGGTTTTTATATTGTTCCTTTGTTCACTTTCCCTTTTCTACCATCTTGTGGAGTACCCTACCTTAGGCATCCCAAGGTATGCTAGTACAATCCTTAGGATAGGGGCAAGAATAGGGCTCGGTAGCGCAGTGTTTCGGAAATCCACGTCTCATTAATCCCTTAGGCACCCCAAGTCAAGTAGGTCTAACTCGAGGTAGTTTAACCATGTCCAATCAAAATAATACACCTTACACAGAGAACATAACCCTAAAATGATCACATCACCTGTCGATCCTAGAGGATCTCTGGATCATACATGTGTCCTAGGGCAACATCAGTCTAGTATCGAAGGGACCGTAATGCCGTCTACAATTTCATTGGGTCTCTAACCTTGGACACTGTACAAGTTTTCCTTACTGAAAATCTGGGACGCACACTTGCAGTCCAATTCTATTTAGTATTTGCCCCTTTACTATCATATGTCCCAAGTCCCGTTACATCATATTTTAGAATTTTGAATCTATAGATTATCATGATGGAATTTGCACAGTTCTCTTTATTATTGTTGTGTTATATTTGCAGAGAACTCTATCATCACTTGAGATGCCCAGAGCTGTTCCCACTGCCAGTGGCCTATCTACTTCCATTGTGGTTGGTGAACCTCCTTCCGATGATGCCTTGGATAGTTCCAGTGGGGTCATTCGTGAAGGAAGTCGTTCCCAGTACAATGGGAGGCAAAGACAAAAGAGCCAGGATCCTGCTCGAGACCTCTCAATTCAAGTATTGGAAAAATTCTCTCTAGTTACCAAATTTGCGCGGGAAACGTCACAAATTTTCCGTGACATTAATAGTGATGGATATGGTGCAAGTGATAGGAAAAGGATTGACCAGTCTCCTGTTCATTATCCTAAGAAGGAATCTGCCGTTGCAGAAAAGGTTCCTATTCAAGCTGAAGTGGCAACAGATCCACTGGAGGTAACTAAAAGTTTCATCTGTTTAACAATGCATTTTGGGAGTGATTTTCAATTAACCTTGCTGGAACTGTATGATATTTTTATAGATGGTAAACCCTACCCTTAATGTTGATAAATACCATCTGAGGGAACACATTTATGTGAATGGGAAACAGCTAAGTCGTTGTTCTAGTTTGGTTAGGTTATTTCCCAACTGATGAAAAGACAAACCTGTGACCTACTTACTGTCTGCTGTCTTCTTTATCTTTTGTGTGAGCTCCTGTCACTATTGCTTCTGCAATTGCAACACTCTTTAGTATGTTCGCTATTTGAAGGATGGATGCTAAATATCACTGCAGACTTGGATCTTAATATGTTCTTCGTCATATCCACTAGTGTATATGTTCTTAATGAATTGGGACTCACTCTAGATTGTTATATTTTCTATTTAGATATCACATCAGTTGTATTTTTTCTGTAAGTATACCATAACCTAATTTGGATGGTGTTAATTGGTCATAAATTTATACTCCTCTTTTGCCCCTTAGGCAAACTCGGATAACCTTTAGGTGTCTCGAGTTGTTACACTTCAGTTTGTCTATTGTCAAATAACCTACTTACCATAAGGGATTTGTTTACCCATTTTGAAGTCAATATAGGTTGGTCTAGATGTGTAATAATTAATGCTCTCTTTTTCTCCATCTTTTTTGTTGAAATGGAGATTTAAAAAATTAAGAAAAATGGTCCTAGTAGTTCTGTAATTATATGAAAATGAGCACTTGAGTAATATTACTTTCAGTTTCAGCATGGACACTTCTATTCCCTAATGATAAAACATGGGCACTTTTATATTTTGGAATGAGAAATATTATATTATATTATGTTATGTTATGTTATAAATACAAAAATACAAAGTGGTCCAGTAATCCACTTGCAAAATCAAGCACCAAACTGTACTGAATAATAGCTAAAAGTCATAGCCCTTACAAAGTTCAACCACCTAACTAATATATAAACTTTCCGGTTAAAACTTGTGAGAAGTTGAGAATAACTTTTTATTATTTAGAAATCGAAGCTCATGAAGATGCAAAATTAAAACTTTTATCTCACAATTTATTGTGATCATGCTCCTAAATATGAAAAATGAGCACTTCTAGTCCCCTATGAAAAATTAGTATTTTGGTTATTAATTTACTAAAAATGAGTTAGTCCCCAATTTTCAAAAAAAAAATTTGGTCAAAAATTGAGGGACCAATTTTTGCACTGCAGTGTACTGTTGCATAAATATGGGATTACACTTGCCCAAGCAGAAAATAACAGGACATGGTGTCATCCTTAAATTTTCACTCTTTCAATGAGGCATGGTGTCAAATCACAAATGACACGATGTTTAAGTTTGGTTTACTGAATCATGTTGAAGAACTTTTTCTATACTAGTTCATATTTTTGTTCATATCATCTAGATTGGATACCAAACGTTTATTGATGGCAGAAATGGATTTTCTAGTCAAAGCTTTGTTTTTTCCATTGATGTGAAACAGCTTTTCTGTTACACTAGTGGTCAAAACTAACTTCTCTCTCAGGATTTAACAGAAAATTTCATATATGAAATACAATCTTGTTGAAGAAGCTGCCACCAATGTTGGAACTTTTGAGCTATTCAATTATCAGGAGGTATTAAAAGGAGCCTTTTGTACTAGGTTTTGGTTTTGTTTTCTGCCTTCCCTACCCCTATCTTTTCCTCAGATGCTTGTGAAGAAATGGTACTAAACCCATATGGATCTTTGATCTTGTTTTCTGCCCATAAGTAATAGTATCTACTAATTCAGTTAGGCCACAGTCCAATTGCCTGGATTCTCTCTTCCATATTTCAGCTTTATTATAAACTAGAGAAACCGGAGTATAAAAATTTTCAACATGCTCTTTCATAATGCTGTTAGAATAACTACTGCAACACTGGAAGGAGCAGACTTGTCTCTTGTTGTTTACATTTGAATTTTTCTTGGTATTGGCTTACTAACTTATTCACGTTCAAATTGAATTGGACCATTAGTGCCATTCTTGATAGAATGTCATAGTCATTCGATGATGCCAAATTGGATATGGCTGTATACTTCTTGATACTTATGGTGACAAGGCAATAAGACGTGCCACTGCTTGTATATACTAATTAGGAACGTACACTAAAAAATATAATTATGCAGATATGCAGGCTTTAAGATATAATTTTCACTCCAATCATTTTTGAGTTTATGCTAATCTGCTTTGCCTTTTCTCTTGTAATGTAATCTCTATCATTTTCTCTTTTTTGTTGCATTTTTCAGGTTGATAAGTTATCGCTGGTATGGGGAAAACCACGGCAACCACCTCTTGGGTCTGAAGAGGTAAAGACATGTTACCCACAAAGTTCTCTCTCAATTTTTAAGTTGTGTATGTCTTGCATGAAACCTGTTAATCTGTTCTTATTTAACTGATTTCTTTCAGAATTGTTTAATAAGTCTGTACGGTATATCGCCTTGGGTTTAATCCCATTCTTGCAGTGGGTCACTTTTCTGGATTTGGAAGGGCAAGTAACAGATTCTGAAGCCTTAAAAAAGAGAATATTTTACGGTGGAGTTGATCACATATCAAGGAAGGAGGTTTGTACCTGTTTGCTTGAAAGTTACTTGGTGCTAATTACTATCATTGTTGTTCTCAGTACTTCTCGTTATGAACTTAGGTCTGGCCGTTCTTGTTGGGATACTATGTGTATGATTCAACATATGCAGAGAGGGAATATCATCGCTCAATAAAAAAGTCAGAGTATGGGACTCTAAAGAATCAGTGGCAGGTTTGCAGTAGCTTCAATTGTCCTTTTTTTTTTTGGGTCTCCTATGATCCTTCTCCATGTACCATAATTTTCCGTCTATGTGCATTAATGCATGCTTGAAACTTCCTATTGCATCAGAGCATCAGTTAGTATCCTGGTTTAACATGTATTGAAGTGAAATGCATGCCAGAAGAAGAGGACATGCTAAAACTGTTTTAATGTTTTTATGTTGAAGTTATGATGTTTCATATAAACATTAGCTAATTGGAATTGAAGCCAATGTACTGCACTCAGGACAATACAAGTCAATGGAGTCTAACTATACTATTTAAGGATTATAGACGCTGCTCTTTCTCTCTTTCTCTAATAAGTGAACAACGGAACAGTGCAATTACTGAGTTTATTCTTCATCCTCCCTTGTTTTTCTTGAGTAAGCATATAATAGACTTAAAATACATTACGTATTAATTTTGCAGAGTATATCTCCTCACCAGGCCAAACGATTTGCAAAGTTCAGGGAGAGGAAAGGTCTCATTGATAAAGATGTGGTATTCATGAAACTAGCAGAAATGTTCCTTTACCTCATTGATTTCTTTGACTCTAATTGACAATGCATTTCTTTGTTATATTATTTTCAAGGTACGGACTGACAGATCCATTCCATTCTTTGACGGGGATGACAATCCAAATGTGAATCTTTTGCGTGATATTTTGATGACATACTCATTTTACAACTTTGATCTTGGTTATTGTCAGGTAATTCAGTTTCATTAAATTATACTCTATTCATATAATCAGTTATACTTTTATCTTGGTTATTGAGTGAATATATAATAAACATTTATGTTTTTTTTCCGTTAATCATTCATTTTCACTTTAGTTCATTTGATTAATTTAGACCGAGACAAGATTCAACTATTAGAAAAATTCATGCAGTTAGAGTAATGATTAAGGCAATAATATTCTTCTATTTTTATTTTATCTATGCTGTAGTCTTTAATTTTCTTTTCCTGCTTTTAATTAATTTACAAATGATTGAAATAGCTATTTCTTTTCTTATTTTTGTTTGCATTTTTTAGCTGTCTAAGCTCTATATAAGGTCCCAATCATCTTGTACCCAAACAAAATAAGTTGATTTTAATCCCTAAACTTGTTGAGCATGACATTTAAGTCCTTTTTGTCGCACTTAGTTTACCAAACTAAGTGGAACGAATTACACAGTAGTCTCCAAACTTGCTAACTAGTAACTGCACTCACTAAACATGCTAATTAGTCACACTACAGTCGCTAAACATGCTAATGAGTCGCATTGTAGTCCCTAAACTTGCTAAGTTAGGACTTAAATGATACTCTCATTAAGTTCAAGACCAAACTTTATTTCTTTTGGGGGTCTAGGTGAACCAAATGACAGTTGGTGACCATAGGAGTTTTTTTCCCCCTTATTTTTTTAAGTAGTCTCAGGAATTGCAGTTTCTTGGAACACAGACACCGATTCCTTTGAGCCATAGACTTCGTATTCTTCTTCACTAAATGAGATTAGCTATTTCATCTTATTAGAATTTTATACATTTTTACTAAAAATGTGAATCTCTTATTTTTGCTTTAAAATATAGCCCTATTTCTATTTTATGAATTGCCTGAATTAAGAGTAGTTTGGAAAATTTAATAAAAATTATATTGCATTTCATTCGTCTAGCAATAAACCGAACGTGAGAACACAAATTCTTTATTCATATTTCATATGAGAAGTTTGCATAGGAATAGGAATGTCGGCTCATTTTCTTAGTTTTTTATTCCAAATAATAGTCAGAGAAAAATATCAAAAAGTTCCTTAGATTAGATCATTTATGCTGTTTAGTCTCTTAGATTAAAAACGATGTCATTTAGTCATTAATTTTGTAAAAATGACCAGTAATGGACACATTATATTATTTTAATGATTTTTTTAAAAAATTTTATTATTTTTTTGTCAAGTGATTAAACGCTTTATAAAATTAGTCTTTAACAATGGTAAAATCACAATTAATATGAAAAATAATTTTACAAAATATTCGTTAGTAATATTTGTTAGTTGTAATTGTTTTATTTTAATATTTTATCAATTTTTAATTTTTATTAAAAACTAAAATATATATTTAAATAAATTTATGTTTGAATATTATTATTGTTGATTTTTTTCTTAAATAATTTTATATTAAATTTTACTTTTATTTTGTTAAAAACTTGTATTTTAATTACTCTTTAATCACCTAATAAAAAATAATAATATTTTAATAAAAAAACTATTAAAGTTAAGAAATTAAATTGCACAAATGACATATTCTAAGCGATTCTTTGGCACCTTACCCTAGTATTTATTTCCAATGGACAAGTAATTCAAATTATGTGAACGATGGTGTCCTTGAAAGTTTGCATATGGCACTTGGTAAAATCTCGACAGTTAGTCATCTTATTTGTAACTTGTGAGACCAATTAGTATTTTTTCATATCTTGCATGCAAACCACAACAGAATTTTTCCTGTTCTCTCGTGTGTTCGATTGAATATGTTATAGTTTCACTTTTTTTTAAATTCATTCTTGTGTTTTCTGACAGGGTATGAGTGACCTTCTGTCACCAATATTGTTTGTAATGGAAGATGAATCTGATTCATTTTGGTGTTTTGTGTCATTGATGGAACGCCTTGGACCTAATTTTAATCGTGATCAGAACGGCATGCATACTCAACTCTTTTCAATATCTAAGGTTTTCTCTCATCCACTTCTGCGCAGATTTGTGAGAATCTGATAATTTATGCACTAGCTAGCAACATTTTCGAAATATATTTGTTGAAATAATTTTATTTCTTAAAATAGTTGGGTAAAGGGCTACGTCGGTTCTTAAATTAAGCTTTCATTGACAAAAAGACATCTAAACAAAAAAGGTTAATACATAAGTCCCCAAAGTGATTGAATGTCATACTTAAATCATGTTATTACACTTAGGTACCCAAAGTGTTGCTGTTTATTACACTTAGGTCTCAAAGATTAACAAGTTTGACATATTAACAAGTTTGAGGACTTAAGTGTGACATATTAGTCACATTTTTGTCCTAAACTTTAAATTAGGACTTACCAATTAAAATATAATAGATTGGGAACCAAAGTGTTAACTTGGGGAGCATTTTTTTGTCAATGAAGACATCGTTTGGGACTAACAGAGCCTTTCATCCAAATAGGTATTTGAAAATGAAATTCCATATTGATATGCTAGCTGCTTACTTTCGACTAATCATCATACTGCTTGAACTTCTGCTGTTCTTTCACTAATGTTTGTGTAGTTCCTCACTTCAGGCATGTACATAAAAAAGCAGTCCTACCCTTCCCACCCAAAAAAAAATTTGTTAAAAATGATTTTAGACAGAAGCAGTTTTCGGAAGCACATTGATACTTTCAAATGCACCAAAGCACCTTTAAAGATGTTTACAATCTCTATGAGAAGCATTATTTAACCTTTTAAGAGAAGTAGTTTGGAATATATGCTCTCATATTCAAATTATCAAAGCGTCCATCAAAACCATTTCTAACATTTTCATTCCAAATACCTAAATGTTTCTCTTAAAACTACTTTTAATCAAATGACTTTATTTTAAACCACTTATCTTGAAATCACTTCTGAGAGAAGCACATCAAAATGGGCCTATAATATATCCTTCTATTAGAAATGAGCCCTGAAAGCCCTTGAGCATTTTTTAACTGTTAAAAGCACTTTTATGGGTCACATAAGCAAAAATAAACAAATCCTATGACGTAAGTGGTACACTTGGGGAGTTTTATGTTGAAAAATAGATAAAGCTGTGCATATTGTACATTTAGGAAGGTGTATTTAATTAGGGTTTTTATAGATTTTTAAAGTGTTATGATGAATTCAAAAGATTTTTATTTACTTTTAAGTTCTTTTGTATATTTTAACATAATGTAATGTTTTGAATTGTAGTAAAAATTCTTGTAAATTCATAAAAATTTTGGGGTGGAGGGAAGAATGAGTAAAGATTTTTTTACTTATAATTTTAACTAAAAAGTAATTAAAAATCCCATCAATTTTTAAAGTCTTTTTAAATCAACGATTTTAAATACACCTAAATTTTTATTGATTTTTAAAGACTTATAATATTATAAGCGAATATTTTTAAATTTTTAAATAGTCTTTGAAAATCCTAATTGAATACCCTTAAATTTTAAAAACTTCAAAAAAAATCATTAAAAATGGTAATTGAATTACACCCCTGTTAGTGTGATATTTTATTTTTCCGTGTTCCTTTATTTTTCTTCCTTCCATGCTCTTGTCCTAATGATATCTGATTATTGTTGTGGCAGTTGGTGGAGTTGTTAGATTGCCCATTGCACAATTACTTTAGACAGCATGAGTGCTTGAATTACTTCTTTTGTTTCCGATGGGTCCTAATACAATTTAAAAGGTATGGTTCCTCCAATAATTAATTTTTTCTACAATGGCAAATTCTTCTCTTCTTACTGAAACTGTTTTGTGTTGCTTTGGTTTTCAATACCAATAATAGAATGCCCTTTTTTGTCTTTAGGGAATTTGAATACGATAAAATAATGCGCCTGTGGGAAGTATTATGGACGCATTACTTGTCTGAACACCTGCACCTTTACATATGTGTTGCAATCTTGAAGCGATATCGCAGCCAGATAATGGGAGAGCAAATGGACTTTGACACTCTCTTGAAGTTCATAAATGAGCTGAGCGGTCAAATTGACCTTGATTCTATTATCAGAGATGCAGAGGCTCTATGCATTTGTGCCGGTGAAAATGGTGCGGCTTCCATTCCTCCAGGAACTCCACCGTCGTTACCTATTGATGATGGATTATTGTATCCTCAGCAAGATGATGTGTTGTAAACACCATACCCTTTTTCTGGGATAAAATTCACTTTTGTCAAGTTAATCTCTACTCTAAGTGAAAAAATTTGCCCCTTTGTGTAAAAACAAGATTTATCTTTTCAATTTTTTTTTTGAATGGAAAACATTTTACGATGCATGGCTGAAATATTACTACTTCACAATCATGGGAGGTGGGAGGGTAATGATCTTGTTATATCATGTAGTGCGTTCGTCAACGGTGAAGTAGAAAAGGCAGAAGACACTGCAACTCTCAATATTATTAATGCTGAAGCTGGTAAAGTCATCAATAACACAACGTTTGTGAATACTTTTAATAAGTCGGTATCATCTAAATAGAATTGAATTAACATATTTTATAGTTGGATTATATTTGATTAAAAAAAGTATACAATTTGTTCAAATTTGAATTTATGGATTTTATAATATGCTGAAATTTTATATAAACGGAATTATTGTAAAAATTATAAATAAGTGCATATTTTATTTTTAATGTGTTAATAGTTAAATATTATACATATTACAATTACATTAAATTACTATTTAATTAAAAAAAAATAGATATAAATGTTTTAGCTTCTATAATAATTTAATAATACTCAAGAATTTACTTTTTATTATTTTTATTCTCTTAGTTCTAATTAAAAATAAATAGATTTTATTAAGATGTACTAATTTAAAATTTAAATATTATTGTGTTTTATATATGATAATAATTTAAAAATATATACTCGATTCAAAAAGTTTGATCTTCTCTAATTCAAATTAATTATATCATTGAATCTGAATAGAATAAAAAAATTTCAAATCTACTTCAAATTGAATAAATTTTGAATTAATGAAAATTAAATGATTTCAATCTAATGTCCACTCATAGTACATTACTACACAAGACCATAAATAGAGTGGTACCTTTCATGGTAAGAACCATCTGCATGCTCTTCTACTTACTTTCAAATGCTTTAAGTAAGTGAAAGGAATCCATGTACGCTATGATAAGCTCATGATCAAAGACAAATGTGGCACTATTTGGAGGAGTGTAAGTCCTATAAATCTTTTCGAGTCTTTGTTAGTATTATCGTATGTAAAATACAAAATTTGTTTATTTTATTTAGTATTTTTATCTATCTATTTATACGGTATTTTGTTTGTGATCACTATCGCACATACTCACGTAATTCTAACACTTTCTATGTGCACATGTCATACATATCACAGGATGGTTGTCAGTATGTATTATGCATGATTATATTATTTTTACTTGTATTTGGTTTTCATATTTTATGGGTGTTTGTGAATTTTTAAATGGTTAAGTTTTTAATTAAAAACAAGTTTTTGATAGCTCGCAGGAGTCTTGCAGGTGGCTCACTGAGGTGATTGACAAATGGTTTGTGAGCGTATACATAATGGATTTGTAGCTCGTTAGACCTCGTTGATACTTGCGGCAGGCTCGCTAATACTTGTGAGGGGCTCGATGAGTGGTCAAAGCAGCGAGGCCTCTCAGAGGTACGCCCCAGCAAGCCCTCTTGGAGGTACGCAGAAGTGTATGCAAAGGGTCGACGAAGGTATTGAAAGTTGAAAAATCAGCCATAAATACCTCATATTTTTCTATTAATTACACTTTCTTACTTACTTCTCCCTACACATTTTTTTGATCTGATTTTTATGTTGTGTAAAATTTAATTTTGTAAAAAATATTTTCTTAAGCTCTCTAAAACTATTTTACATCTTTTGTATCATTAATACGTTGAGTAATGTTCTGTATTAGTGATTCAAAGGAGTTTAAATATCAATTGGATATTTTGAAGAAAAATTATATTTTTTAAAATGAGTTTTCGTAGTCTAAATATATCAAGTATTTTTTTGTATTAAATTACAAGATAGAGGTAGAGTTTGTTAAATTACTTTATCAAACGGAGTTGTCGTAATAACAATACATTGAATATCTTTTTGTATTGTTATTTCGAAGTTGAGATTTTTTTTTAAAATCATTTATTGGTAAAAATTATATAATGTTCACTCATACTGATTACAAGTACTAGTATCACACTTCATGGTAATGTGGCTTTAGAAATGAGCCAAATTCAGTATAAATCAAAGTAGTTGTGGTGACAGCTGGTGAAAGTAGTCTAGGTAGTTATGACAAATTGTCTTAATTGATAGAGATATTAGTGTTTACTTTATCGAGTCTGTATAACTGTTTATTTTTATTTAGTGAATTTGGCTGATGAATGATTGTTTTAAGGAACCTATGGATGTTACAACTTAAGATTTGAGCCAAGTGAGTTTACCGTATTATATTAATGTGTTTGCTTGCTCTGCTACATGAGTTAATACACTCATAATATCATTAATACATGCACTAACATATATAGACTATATTGAGATTAAAAAGCATTTATTGCTTAACTCTATTGTCTAATATTTGTTGTACCTATTTATTTGTTCTTTCGTACTATCTTTTTTTTGTTGTTGTTTTCGTTGTCTGTACAAGAAGATCAAATCTTTAAGTGTCTGTATCACCTAGACTTTTTTGTTTATCAAGTTGAGACTCTTTCAAAGAAAATTTTTTTTATGAGCCAAGTTCATGAATAAGGTGAAAAATCTCTCTATTCATTATTTTACATTAATATATTTATTTGAATATAGAAGGCCCATTTTAATGCAAAGAATAATTATATTTTTTTTTAAATTAGTAAGGTGAATCACATGTCCATATATCTAACTCATATATATATATTATTTTTTATTTCTACCTTATTTTTTTCTTCCCGATTTGACTTCAATATTTTGACTTACAATAAATTATTTTATTAATGTAACTAAAATGTTACATATTTCTTATTAACAATGATTATTGACATGATCTTAGTAAAAGATATTATTAGTTTCATTTAATATTAATTGAAAAATAAGAAATGATAAACCTTAATTATTATGGGTTTAAAGTCATTTGTTCATGTAATTATAACTTTTATACACTTTAATTTTATGATTGTTAGAACGAGTTTATTTAGTTATGTAATTTAAAAATATAATTGATTAAATCAAATTATCAAAATTTAAGATTTTTTAAAAATAAAATAAAAATAATATATTTTATTAATAAAAAAAATGAAAAAAAATACCCAATGAAAACCCCATTGGACCCCCTCCACCCGCAACCAAATCACCTTCCCCTGGCCCATCCTCCAACCCATTCTCTCTCCTCAGTTGGTTTCGCCCACCCCATTCTCTCTTCCCAATTGGTTTGCCACCCACCCACCATTTTTCTCTCCCTTTCTCTTTCTCACCCCATCTAAAAACTAGTATTTCAAAAAAAAAAAAAAAAATTGTTCATAGATATAGAAGAGAGAGAGAGAGGGAAGGGAGACAGAAAGGTGGGTGGTGGAAGGAGAGGGGATGATTATGGAGGGAGGGAAGGAGGGAGTTGTTGGGTATTTTATTTATTTTCTTTTTTTAAAAAAATTATTAATAAAATATATTATTCTCATTTCACTCCTAAAAAAACCTCCATTTTTTAAAAATTTTATTTAATTGACCATACTTTTAAATTATATGATTAAATGTACTCACCCTAATAATCATAAAACAAAAGTGTATGAAATCTATAATTATATGATTTGTAGGACTCGATACCTATATTTGTTTATGATAAGGATCTATAGTAAACAACATCTATATATTTTTATAACAATATGTCATGTCTTTTGTAACATCTCGATATTTTTTCGTTGATTGTGTACGAACAAAATACGAGTCCAAAGGTAGTGTACGAAAGGGTTTAGCTAATGCAGATATCTTACTTAAAACATTAAGCATACACGACATATGTACACACTTAAAAACAAATATGATATACTTATGCTTATGTTCATTAAGTAATGCTTATAATGCACATATTTTACAAAGAACATACAAAATCTTATCATAATTAAATAATTTGAACCATGCACTTAAAAAAAATTATCATAGCGAAGCTTTATAAGTCACCCGTCGGCAACTGGCACATATGAAAAGCATGTGTAATTAAGACTTATAAGAACTTAGCAAAATTGGATATCCACACATAATTTTCATATGTACATATACGTCCAAATCAAAGATAAGAACATTTTAATCCCCGGGTACCATAACTTACATGAGAAACACTTCTAACACACGTTCCTTAACTTATTATAGTGCACTTAACTTGTCATATTGCTCCAAAACATAAAAATTTCATAATGATGGTTCAAGTATCACATAAAACATATCATATAAAACTTATTGCTTTAAACATTGCATAAAACTTATCATTCTTCAAAAGCTTAGCATAAAAAAAACTTTTAAAAATTTGTATTTACAATGTCATGATTCAATGATACATATGTCATGCCATTAATGACCATATAATTGTAAGTACATTTGCTCCATTCAGAAAAACATAATATCATATATCACATAATTATATAATCATGGCACAAGAATATTCCCTTAGTACATACCACATATATATATTAAAATGAGACCACACTATCTATTTTTTCATAACGGTCACCAAACAAAACATATATATAAAAACAACCATGAAATATTTATACACAAAATAAAACAAACAATACTTAATATCATAAGTAGTGTTAGTCTACTTACATGATACGAATAACTAATACAACTAAAAATCACTAGCTACTTCACTTGAAATTTAACTTAATAAATTATAATTAAATAAATATTAGATTCTCGTACTTTTTAAAATTATCAAAGAGTGTTATCTTAATACTTAGGTTCAATTCTTATTTTAAACTTAATAAGCTTTCTTTCTTTTTCTTATTTCCAAGAAGTTCATATTTTTCATCACAAAGTTATTTGTTGTTTTAACTATCAATAAAAGCTATATAATTTATTTTGAAATTATTTGGTATCATAAAATTACTAAATTTTACGTAATTTTTTTTATAGAGATACACTAAAATTTCTAGCAAAATTTTCAAGTAAAATCAAATATTTAATAATTACAAAAACGATTTTTGTTTACTAATTTTTAAAGCTGTCGGTATAAGAAAATCAATAACCTACTAAAGTTGAACATTTTTAGGAAAATATTGGTAAATTATTTTAAACTAAAATTTTTATAGTACCTCTATAACTTAAATATAATTATATATAGAAATTTTCAAATATTTTAGAATCTATTTTCATGGCCAAAATGGGTTTTGAAACTAGTTCAATAAATTTGTTGAAAAACTTTTCAACAGCGTACATGTATAAATCAAAAATTCATAAAATATTTATATTTGATCTAAAATTCACCAAATTTTAACAAATAATAAATAAGACAGTTAACACATTGTAAAAAAACTTATATATTTTTAACATATATAACAATAAAAATTAATTCTAAACTTTTGTTTTAATTTCTCTGGTTTTCTATTTTCAGCATAAAATTTTGAATTCGTAAAATTTATTAAATTAATTACATAGTTTTTTATAATAATTCTAAATCCAAAAGTTTTCTTATTGTGTCTAATTACAAAGATAAAAATTTTATATTCAGATTGATATCGAAACTCATATAAAACAACCATAAAATTCTAGTTGTTCAGAAACTGATAAATTCAAAACACAAACTTCAAAAATTCATAAAAAATTCAATATAAATGATATTTTAATAAACAGATATTCGTTGAACTCTTCAAGAAGTATAATTTGATATAAAAATGATTTAAAATTAAATTGATGACTATAAGAGTTCAAAATTTCATACTTCAGCAGAAATTTTGCAAATAATTATCTTATAAATTTTTATAAAAATTCAGAAAATTAATTCAAAATGTTAATTTTATGATTAAAATCATCCAAAATAATATTCTCAAATTGTTGTTCTTAATTAATTAAGATGAAGAAGAAATTAAATATAATATGAATACAAATAGAAATTGGAAATTTTCTTTGATATAATCCTTTGTGAGTAAGAAGATTTTTTACCTTGATTAATAGAGTAAACTGTAAATGAAAAATTTTAATATTGTTTTGGTTTTTTCTCTAAGTTGAAAAGGGTGGGAAGATCGGTTAGGATAATATAAGTTTGTAAATAAATGCTAAAACATTAATATCATATTTAACTACTAACTATTATTTATTATATAAACTAATAAAATAAAAACGAGATTCGTTTGACTCCGAAAATCTTTTTTTTTTTTTTTTTTTGAATATTACATGTTTTAACGTAAAAAAATAGAAACAAGAAGAAGAGGGCAACAACATGTGACACTAGGGTACATTGTTATAACATCAACATTCAATAGAAATGGAGTAGATGACTTTTATGTCTTGCTGATAGTGAGAACGTACTTCATTAATTATATGATCCGAAATTGGGGGACCTTTCTCGATTATCCCCGTTTAAAGAGACACAGACTTAAATGTTGTTTCTCACTAGACTACCCCTCCCTATTTTATAGACTGTTTGACTGTAATTGAAGACCAGCGACTTCAAACAAACTGTATTGGCATCGCCACTCAATTTGCAGCAAAGTGAGTGGATGAGAATCTCATGCAAGTCACAGTCCCACAAGGACATGCTCACAAGATTGAAAGTTTTTAACTTTGTTATTTCGTTTCCCATCACTTGTTTATTGTTTTTTCATTTATATGGATCACTCAGTTGGACCAGCTATATCCAATAATTGTATACATCCATTTGTGTATCACAATTAGACTCTTCATTTTATCTCAATTAGACTTCAATTAATCTAAGTATCATTTAATCTATTAAAATATGGTAATATGGAATTTTAAGGGAAATCAGATGTTCAAAAAGTCAATTTATGATGGTGTCAATTGTCTTGTAATGTAATGATATATACTTATTGAAAGTATGCGGGTCTAAATCACTTCATTGTATATATGTATGCATAAATGTGAGAGTTTGTAATTATTATTAAAATTAAATATATACGGTGGTATGTGAAAAATTTGTTAAGGCATGATGATTTACAACATCAACTTGTGTTATTGGACAAGTATGATATAGAAAGTATTGAAACTTGCATGGCCATTTTGATATGAAATTGACATTAAGATGTTGCAAATAAGTTATTTGTTTTGCATCCCTTATGCATTGAATAGCTTCATTCAAATTAATAGCAATTAAAAAGCATCATTTTAAAGAAATTTTCCTTGGAATGGAAAAAAATGCGTTTGGATTATAATTTTAAATTAATTAATATTTTAGGGGACAGATCGATTAAAGGAAATAAATGTAACATTCACTTTACTGAAAACCATCTATGTCTCGAAATTGTCCATAGTAATTCATCCCGTTCTTGTATTTAAAATTTTATACTTAAGTGATTTTATATTAGTCTTCTATAAAAAAAAAAAAAAAAAAATTAAAAATTGTGGTTGTCGTCTTATCCTATATTCTCACTGACTTTGAATTCTTAACTGGCCAAATTTACTTGTCCTATTTTCAAGTCGCATTTTATATAAGCAATTTTATCTTAGGTACAACGTTTTATTAATATATTAAATTAAGTAGGCACATAAACAACTAATAAAGATTAACATTATTAATTGTCTTATAATATAATATTACATATTATTTTTTGTGAGCATTAAAAGGGCAGAACTCGAACCATCATTATACATGTTCATGTGCATGTGTATGTGATTGTTAAAAATTGTTACAATATATAAGATTAACTATTTAATAATTCAGTAATGATTTGAGGGTGTATTTATTATAAAAAAAAATGATTGGAAAAAGGGTTATTTATATTTCTAAGTTTACTTTCTAAAAACATTAAAAAAAGAGAATAAAGAGCTCACAAATTTTAATATGATTCTCATTGATTGATTCGCTCCTTTGAGAATGTTTTTTTTTTTTTCTAAATGTATAATGTGTAATTCTATAATTATTCTTACTCTTAATATTTTTTGTTCATCATTACTTTTAAAAATGATGTTTAAGTAAATTAATATTTTCATTCTAATTTATTACAATTTTTGATAAACACATAAAATTGAAATAATATTTTTTTTCTCTTTCTGTTTCAATTGATTTTTATTCTAATTCTAAATAAATTTTTATTACGAACTAATAAATACATCCTAAATGCCCTAAATGCTTAGGAAAAATATTTAACTGCTTAGAAATTTAAATTAAAAAAAAATGAAGTAAATGGAGGGAACTCGTGCGGGTGACTCGGTCCACATACCTCGTGGGCTTGTCGGTACTCGGTAATATCTAATATCAAAATCGAGTTTGCTTGGATTTCTGGAGTAATGTTGCACTGCATGTCATTTGTCTGGGACCTATGATAACGAAGTTCATCTTAAATGAGTTGATAAGATTCATGGGATAAATAACGAATTCAAAAAAATATTAATATCATATAAATTTATTTTTATTTTTGTATTTAATTTTTTTATATTTTGATATATAGTATAATTGTTTTGAGAAGTTAAAAACTGATTATTTTTTAAAATAATTTTATCACTTAATATAAATAATTTAAGTGTAAATATAAGTGTATATTCATATGATACTAGCATATGTCAACAACAAAAAAATTATGCAAATTTAGTAGTCAACCTCAAGTTAAATCTTTTTATCAAAAATGATATCTTAAATCTTATAACCTTATTTAATTCACAAATATCTTTTATTACAACTTAATAAATATATCAATCTATATAACACAATTTAATTTATGTTTTATTATTAAGCATCTATCGATAATTTCATCATGTCACATTATAATTTTACATTTAATTATTATTATCTCATTTAATATATATAATAACTTAATATATTTCTATCAAAAAAAAATAATTTAATATATATAATATTATTCTATTTAATTATAATCTTTTTGTTGTCATAGTTTAATAATTAAATTAAAATTTTAAGATAATTAATTTTCTAACAAATCTAAAATTCTAACATATTACATGTAAATTATTTAAACGATGTGAACAGAGCAGGGTAAGGATGTTATCTCATCTCCAATCCCAACGAAGATAAAATTAGAAGCAGAGCATTTAAGGAATTATATGGGACTATAATTTAAGTCATTTTTTTAAAAAAATTTAATTATTTGTATTTTTTAATATTAAATAAATATTTTATTTATAATAATAAATTGTGTTTAATTTTTATGTACATATTTTGATTTTTATTATCAATATTTAACAAATACGTAAATAAAAATGATTTGAGTTGTAAATAAAATTATTAAATATATACACATTTTTTCATATATTTGATAATAATTAGTGACAAAATAGTCGTATATTATATAAAAAATTATTCTTAAAGTGATAATCAAAAAAAAAAGTTCAAGTATTTAACTTTAAAATCAATATTATAAAAATTAAAAATTAAAAAAAGAAGCATACAATAAATTTTAGACTAAAACTTTTAAGTTTTTATAATTTAAATTCATATCTTCAAAATTTTTTCATATTTTGTTTCAACCTAAATGTTAATTTGATTTAATATTATATTATTTAACATTTTACTTTAATAAATTTTGAATTAATTTAAATTTTTATTTATATTAAAACTGCAATATTTCTTTATCCTTAATTTTTCATTCATTTTATTTTTTATTAATCAGTTTTATATTATTTATCAACATATATTTTTAAATATAATCTAAAGTTTAGACTTTTAAATTATATTTTATTTTTCACATTTTCATTTATTTCTTTTAGGTTTTCATTTGTTTAGTTTTTTTAGTTAATAAATTTTGTTATATATGTATGAAATTATTACTTATTAACGTATTATATTTTTGTTGAATTTTCTTTATAAGTTTATTATAATGTGTTAAAATTTTATGTTTTTTGTGTGCTAATTATATATCATTATTATAATATAACATAAAAAAATCAGTATTAAATTGAAGATAATTTACTATAATTTCTATTAATTATAAATTATAATATTTTTTTTAATATTTAAAAAAAATTACTATAAATGAAAAAATTATATTTCGGTCCATTCTCAAAAAAATTTATTTTGTGATCCGATGATTTCGCCTAATAAATAGATTAAGACAAATTAATGTTTAAATAGTTTAAGTACCTATAAAATTTTAGACATTTTATTTTTTATTATGTAACTAAATATAAATAAATGTAGCTTCTATGATTACTAAATTATATAAAATATTAAAATTTATTCTATAACTTCTCAATTCACACGATCTAATTTATAATATTTTTAAATTTAATAAATTTAACCTAAAGATAGGTAAATTCGCACTATTAGAAAAATGTCGGTATTGTCACTTATTTTTTTGTTGGTTTATTTAAAACAATTGGCCCAAAAAATTTCGACATTATGAATAAAAAGCACAATAACCAACTTGGGAAAAAGCTAATCCTATAGGCTATAGGGAACTATGTGTTTTTGCATGTTTTGTATTAATATCTATTTTGATATAGATGGTATTTTTATAATATCATTACCTGTTTTGATATAGACATAGAGACATATTTGATGTTGTTGGGCATCAGCAAATATATCCTCTATCCTTTCTACTCCAGACATTATTTTTGCTGGGAGTTTCGGAATTGTTATGATCACTTCTATAAGAGGCAAATATATTTATTTCAGTATAAATTTGCTTTTTAGAAGTGTGAGTTTATACAATGCTAAGAATATAATATATCAACTTCTGTAAATATTTTCTATAAAGTATGTAGACATACATGTGTAGTTAAGAATTACATTTTCCACTTTTTAGAAGACTTGATGAAATGTGAATTATTTGTTTTAGATTTTATGTTGGATGGAAATTTGAGGAGGAAAAAAAAGCAAAAGCAAACACCTTTAGGAAGATTACTGGAAGAAAAAAAAAAGTCGTTGGCCACAAAAAAAGATAGACCCTTTCTTAATTTATAAGTTTTTCTTGTAGTAAAGATTTACAAGTAATTTCCAAGTAACTTCAAATTTCAATTTTCAATGAAACTGAAGAATCAATTTTTGAATTTGCATATCTTATGAATGACTTTTTTTCTTTTTTCTTTTTGCAAAGTAGTTAAAGAAAAGAAATAAAGTGTTTGATACAAATAGTTATTACTTTTGGGTGATATATGCTTCAATAAGAGACCATTTAAAAATGCTTTTATTTCGATGAAAAGTGCTTTGCAATTGGAATATTACACTTTTAATAATGTTTGAAAATTTCAGTAAGAAGTATTATCAAAATTTTAAAAAAGCACTATTATAATTAATAGTTATTTTTTAAAGAATTAGTTTTATATGCATGCTTGACTCTTGCTTCTTAAAATAATTACTAAAATGCTACTCAAAATCACTAACAGATGAACTATATCATTGTTTATATATGATTGTTTTATTTGTAGGGATGGAGGATCTATCCGAAGAGCCTATGTCTCCTGTTCATATTCGTGAAGAAAAGCAAGATCATGAGTCTGCTAAAGAGTTAAGATCGAAGCTTTAGAATGATTTTGATAGAAAAAGAATTAATGAAAAAATGAAAATAGTATGTAAAGCTTGTAAGAAGGAATTGAACGATGAGACAAGCAATGACATCACGCATTTAAAAAATCATACTCTAAGATGTCCAGTGAGGAAATCAAAGGTAAATCATATTTCTAGTAGAAGAAGACAAACTCCAACTGTGACTTCCTCTTTTGATTATAAAGCTACTATGATAATCTTGTACGAGTACCATTTATCTATGGTGGAACACATTGAATTTAAGCGATATTTCAATGCTCTACAGTCATCTTTTAAGGTAGTGTCACGTAATACAATAAAATGTGACATATTTAATATATATACATTAGAGAAGGGAAATACAATGCAACAATTGAAAAATAATGAAAGTAGAGTAGCAATTACTACTGACATGTGGACCACTTCTAATCAAAGAAAAGGATACATGACAATTACTGCTCATGACCTTGATCACGCTTGGGTTTTGTAAAGTCAAATTTTGAGGTTTGCATATGTGTCATGTCCATATAACACAGAGATTATTGCAAAGCTGTTGTTGGAGTGCTTCTCTGATTGGAACATTTGCAATAAGCTATCTACTATAACAGTAGATAATTGTAGCACAAATAACTCAATTATTGATGTTTTATTTAAAAAAATAGATAAATTTTCACTCTTATTGGATGGGTCTGTTTTGCACATGAGGCGTTGTGCTCATATTTTAAATTTGATTGTGAAGGTTGGGCTGAAAGTTTTTGGTAACAGGCTTCTTAGGATTCGAAAAAGTGTCACTTGTTGGTCACTTACTCCTAAAAGAGTTGAAGAATTTAGAGAGGGCATCAATAAAACAAGAGTTCAATACACTAAAAAGTTGGTACTTAACTGCAAAAATAGGTGGAACTGTATGTATGAAATGCTATCCACTGCTATTACTTAAAAGAATGTATTTATTCACTTTAAGCAGTGTGAACCTCAATTCAAATGTGCCCATCTTGATAATGATTGGACCTTGACACAACAAATTGTGAAAAAGTTAAAAAAAATTTACAAAATCACACATAAGTTTTTTGGGACACAATATTCTACTACAAATTTATTTTTTCCAGAAATATGCCAAGTAAAAAAGGCATTGTGTGAATGGCATTATATCACCACAAGAGGAAATTAGAACTATGGCATCAAGTATGACATCAAAATTTCAAAAGTATTGGGATAACATACATGGAGTTGTAACTATGGCAACTGTATTGGATCCAAGGTATAAATGAAATTGATCAAGTTATATTTTCCACAAATTTATAAAGTTAATAGTTATAAAGATCATATGGATAAAGTGTATAAAACTTGTGTTGATTTGGTCAATCAATATCAACAAAATGGTATAAGACAAGAGTATTCTAATTCGTCATTTTTTTTTATCTCTGAAGCCAAGGCAATGGATTATGTTGAATCTTTATTGCAGTATGATTTGTTTGTGTCAAGTAGTAAGACTATAGATTTGGTAAAAATAGAGTTTAACATTTACTTAGAGGAAGGGTTTTACCTAGAACGGAGAATTTTGACATAATTGCTTGTTGGAAAACAAATGGTATTAAATACTCACCACTACAACGAATTGATAAAGACCTATTGGCTATTCCTGTTTTCACTGTTGCATCTACGTCTATTTTTAACATAAGTGGTAGGGTTGTGTCCAAGCACCGTAATAAATTGAAGTCATCCACAGTAGAGGCATTGATTTGTGCCCAAGACTAGCTTTGACCTTAATTTGATGGTTTGAATTTTTTTGTATTATATGATTATTTTTAAATTTGCTAGTTTGTTTAATTATTAATAATTATTCTTGTTTGTGTCTTTGTTAGTGAAATTCATTGCAAAGTTTTCAAAGTATGATATTGGCGAGTTTGAAGATAGGATATTGATTCTTACGATGAAAATGATGGAGACGAAAAAGATGATCAAATAACTATTGATCTTTTTTGAATGACTAGTAGATTATACTTTATAATTATTCAGGTTCAATTATTATTTTTTAAGACATAACTATATATAGTGGTTCAATTTTTTAAAAGTAAAACCTTGTTTTCTTTCAATTTAATATAATCTTTTTGTGATTATTCAAGTTCAATTATATATCGCACAAGTTTGAAAATATGTTCTTTTTATATTGAACTTAATCTCATATTAATATCTTTCATATTCGACATAAATAGATACTGAAACACGATCAAAATAATTTTAATAAGTTACACTTAATTAAATTAAAAATTTTCAATTATCATATTAATTTATTAAAAGAGTATGATTATTATTTTTTTTTTTTTAGAGAGAGAGAAGGAAAGAAAAAAAATTAACAGGTTAAGTTTTTGCCCTACAGATATTATCTAACCCGAACTCAAAAGATCCAAATTATAACGAATTATTTGTCCTGTCAAGTTAAGTCGGGTCATTTTTAATCTGAACTATCCCATTGTCATTTCTAATATACTGAATAATAATTATCGACCAAAAACATATTGTACTTTAATAAAGGAATCTTCAGTTAACACTTTGCCCACGTACATTATCATAGAAAAGCTAAAGTTCATCAAACATTAAAGTCATTATCTACTATTAATATCCATTTGTTAGACGTCACGTAAATTTATATGTATTTTTGTTATTATATTAATTATATTATATTATATTAGATAAAAAAAATTATAAAAAATTTTACTACATGATATAATTGATGTGATTGCAACATTTATTTAGTATGCATAAACTAGATTTTTTATACCGTGATCGATTGAACTCTTTTTAGCAATCCAATTAGTATCTCTTGATGAATATTTCTTTTAACAGAATTCATCGAATCATCATAAAAGCTCTTCTAAAATATATACATATATCTCTTGTTGGCCTTAAAAATAAGCTAAAGCGAGTGAGTGAGTGATTGAAAGAGAGTCATAGGGTACAAGTAAATACAACCGTATATAGTCGACCGAGTCATATTCAGAGGCTCTAAAGGTAGGTGATATTTGAGTGAATTGTGCTCAATAGTCTCCTTCAAATTTTTTTTTTTACTATATAGGTATCTGTTAGGCTATTATTACCATACTTGGAAATTAATGTTTTAAAATGAAGTAATATTACATTTTTAATGGAAAATACCAATATGGTCTTTTATTGTAATAATTATAAATGATAATCAAATTTTGCATTATAATATAATGTTATTAAAAATAACACATAAAGATAAATTGAGATTTAGAATTTATATCCAAGAGGGGCACTATATATATAATTAAAAAATAATATTTGATATTTCTCAACAATTAATTATTTTTAATTAAAAAATATAATATATGTATCTTATTTTAGTAAAAATATGTATAAATTATTAAGTTTATATTAAGTTCTTGAGTATTAAAAATTTAAAATTTAGGTAAGATATAATAATATTTTGTATATAAAATTATCTTTAATTTTATAAATATTACACTTAAAATTTTATTTCTCAAAAATTGAGATGAGACGTATATCCTCCTAATTTAATAACAAATCTGCCTCCTATCCACTTAAATCCTATACTTACTTTTTCGTCCTATAATTTAACTAACAAACAAAAATTATTTTGACTTGAATATTTCTAATAGAAAAAATGAAAAATAAATAAAAATTAAAGAAAACTTATTATTTATTTGTAATCATGAAAAATAAAGTGTAACAATTTTATTGGTTAAAAAAATTTATTTATTACTAAATAAATTTATACAATTTTGTTAATTCAATAATTAATTCAATTATACTGTATCATTTGTGACTGCAGTGATTATCTATTATACACGTACTCAAGAATGTATAGAGAATATTTTGTTGGATTAATAATGTAAAGAGAACATTAATTCAAGTTTTTTTAATTATTTATTGAAGTCTCTTTAGAGAAAGAGAAGAAACTGATGTAAAAAAGGGAAAGAACAAAAAAAAAAAAATTATTTGTCTCGTGTTGAGGAAAAAAAATTGTATTCATAGACAATGTAATGCATTAGATTAATGGATATTTAATTCACTTTATTAATTTTAAAAAGACATAATTATTATTTATATTAAAATAAGTCATATATATTTAAATAAATACATATATGTAAAATATTAAATATAGATTATTTACTTAATTAAAATAATATCACAACTCATATATAAAAATAAAAAAAATGGAGAGGTAAGGTTATATATCGTAACTCATGTGCCAAAACTTAATTAAATGAAACAATTAACTATGCTTTTAATATCCATTAACATCCTGTCATATTTGAACTTTGGATTGGAATAAAAGGAAGGGCTATAATGCGGGCGTGGGAGAGCTATAACTAAAAAAGCAAAATGGAGAAAAAACGGAGAGATGTAAAGGAACAATAGGGGCAAATGGGTCGGCCTAAATTGGAGCAAAGATTCGGACACATTAACCTCTGTACCCAACACTTTGTCTACGTTTTCTTACCTTTCTTTCCCTCTTCATCTCACCTTCTTTGTCCACTACAAACCTTTTACTGCCCTTTTACTGCTCTCTATTAATAAAACCGAGATCCTTTAGTCCCTAAAAAGGTGTCTCCTTTTCTTTCTTTCAACTGTCTAAATCCTCTTGAGTATTTTATTTGGCAATCTTTTGTTTTGTTGCTGTTATTGTGTTCTGATATGGAGCTTCAACTGTGTCTCGCCCTTCCTAGCATTAAGCCATTCAAAGGGTTTGATCTAAACAACATTGTTTACGAACCCAGAGATCTTGATTGCCCGAATTCTGTGAAACTTTTTGGTCCTGATCGATGTTTTTTGCCGAGCTCTGTAACTAGCAGTAGTAGTAGCTCTAATACTAATTGTGACACTAACAACAAGAAACGTAGATTCTCTCAAGCTTTTAACTTTGAGCAGAAAAAAGCCGTGCCTCGTAAAACGTCATCTTTGTTGCTTTGGAATCACAAACCTAATGAGGAAGATGATGACCCTGAAGAGCATTATGACAACTCTCTAATTAGCATGACCAAGTAAGCTTTTTTTCTCTTTCAATGTTACACCTGCAAGTTGGAATTTATTTTTTGGGCTTTTTATTATTGTCTATAAGGTGTTTGTTAAAATTTTTTTTTTTTTTATTCATAACTTTTTTGAATTATTTGGTTCAACTTCAAAAGAAATGGTGGAGATTGCGTTGTGGGTTGGCCACCTGTTAAGTCATTGTGGAGAAAGAGACATGGCTTCGATATTAATGCTTGTAGAAGAATATCAAACTCCATGTTTGTTAAGGTAAAGGTGGAAGGTGTTGCAATTGCCAGAAAGATTGATATGAGTCTCCACCATTCTTTTCAATCACTTGTACGAACTTTGATGGATATGTTTGAGATATGTAAGTTCTATATGCCATTAGGCAACAAATCTATTAGTACACACTATCATGTATGAATTTTCATTTTCCAATAGTAGTGTAAAAATTTGGTATTGATGTTCTTTGTGTTTTGTTCCTCAAACAGTGGAAGAGGACTCTAACATTTACAAACTCGCCTACCAAGATAGAGAAGGAGATTGGCTACATGCTGAAGATGTATCTTGGATGTATAAATTTGAATTTGGCTCTTAGTCCAGTAAATTTTGAAATAACAAATTACATTCCATAACTCTCATATACTAGAATCGAACCTTAAATTTACATGTCTAATGTTGTGATGCCACCGCGCTAGTTGCTACAACCACGGGACAATAAAGGGTTTTTTTTTTTAGTGTAAAATTGGTTGGTTTTTTGTTAATTTGTGCTGATATTGCATAATTTACCATGAAAATTAAAGTCTTGCAACCCATTAGAATCAACCCATTAAAAAAAAACTGATAATGTTTGATTCTGCAGATCTTTCAAGCAGTCAGTGCAGCGTCTCAAACTGGTCAGAAGGAACGTTCAATGGAAGTAACTCAGTGTAGCTTCTAGAGCTTCAATGTTCTAATTAGACTCCATAATGGTTTTTTTTTCCCCTTCCTTTTCCACCAATGACCTTGTGTAAAAATGCCATCTATGTAGAAGATTATAAAGTAGAATATGTGCAATGTATGCACTATATGTTTTCTTGAAATGGAAAGAATATAGTTTTAGTAGAACTCCTCCTTCTGAAATTTTCAGAGACTTGTCATATACTTTCTTTTATAAGGGAAAAAAAGATGCACTGTTTAGCATAAGTTACAAATCCATAATGACGACTACATTCAATTCAAGCAATGAAATGCATCAGTTGAATTTTATTTTTTTCCTCAATCGTAGTAGTGTCAAAAATTATGGGATAACTTGCTGCAATTATATGATTCACATACAGGACATTGGAGATGAGGGTACCGATCCCTGTACCTCTCCCATGCTTCTAACATTTGAGGCTTTGAGCTACATGCCCACTTTATATTCAAAAAAAAAAAAAATTATATATATATATTCTAATATCATCTTCTTTTAAACTTCGTTTTTGGGCTTACCAACATGGCCCAATATTTGTTCATAATAAATATATGGAAATATCTATACAAACCATTTTATTATCTATATACGCACAGTTTCTAATTACACACACTATAAAATTTTTAAAATAGTAAAAATTATCTCTACAATACCAAATATACCAAAAATATCCATGTTTTTTAAAATAAAGAATTTTTTTTAAATAACTATACTACTCACATACCTGTAACTGAGACTCGAACTTTAAACATTCTACTGTCAAATATGGACTATATGTTGTTAAGCCATAAGCTCATTGGCAAAACAAGACTTTCTATTGCTAGCAATAGATACATAAAGCTAGCACTCAAAAAATATAGAATTAACACATTATAATTAACTTATAACAATTAAACAAAAATATAATAAGTATTAATATAATTCGTGTATAAAATAAATTTATCTAAAGGACTAAGTAAATAAAAAGCTCAATTAAACACATGAAAATTTATAGAAGTTAAAACTAAAACTAAAAAATATATAAAAATATAAAAAATAAAATATGATTTAAAATTTTAAGCTTGAAACTATATTTAAAAATATATATTGATAAATAATATAAGTCTAATAAATAAAAATAAAATTGAATAAGAAAAGGAACAAAGAAATATTAAAATTTTCATATAAAAAACTTCAAATAAATTCTAAAAAAATTATTAAAATAAAACAAATAATATAATATTAGATAAAATTAAAATTTGAGTTGAAACAAAATATGAGAAACTTTGACATTATGAATTATAAAAATTTAAAAACTTTAATATGAAGTTTATCGAAAGCTTCTTTTTTTTTTTTAATTTTGTTTTTATAATTAAGTCTAAAGTTTAAAAAAAAAAAATTCTAATTATCACATTTAAGAAAAAATTTTATATAATATATAATTACAATTTCATTTATGTTACAAATAGTTTCCAAATACATGAAAAAATAAATATATATTTAACCACTTTATTCACCATTTATGTCATTTTTATTCAAATATTTATTAAATATTGTTAATATATATTAAAATATGTATATAAAAATTAGACACAATATATTATTACAAATAAAATATTAATTTAATGTTAAAAACATAAATATAATTAATCATTAACCCACAAGCTCCTTGGCAAAATAAAGAAAAGTTTTATAAATAAAATTTTGTTTTAAGCGGGATGCAAGATTGACCAACTAATTTTGATTAGTAGTATGCTTTAGTATATCGCTTTTTAGATAGTACTTTATAAGTATTATATTTTTTAAAAGTAGTACATCATTGATTTATTCATTAATTTTTTATTAAAATAAATATTAAACTTGAATAATAATTTAATCAATCAACAACATTTATAAATTAAAAACTGAATCAAATAAAAAAAATTAAATTAAAGATCGCCTCTACAAGGAAAAGAATAAAAATAGCTATCTTCAAGAGAGACCATGTTTCTACCAAAAAGTAAATATTAAAGCATAAAATTGAAGATTAAAATTAATTTCAAAACCACTGGTTAGTCTGCAAAGAAACCAATCTAGGTTCAAAACACACTTTTACAATCTGACATTTTGAAGACTAGCGACTTTTTTCTACATATTTTTCATTATTATATCTCTTTAATTGACTTAATAATATTTGCCTCTTAAACTTTCAGAGAAAGAGCTGGAAATACATAAACGCGCTCCCTCATAAATAACAAAAGGTGTTAAAATTGACATTTCAAAGGCTTCATTGCCTAAGTTAACATTAATAGTGAGGATGAACTATAGTGTATAAATTTTGAAAAGTAACGAATTTTTAATGTACTATTTAAAATATAATAGAATAAAATATACTATTAACCTATTAAATTTGAACCATAATTTTTCCTTTTGTTTTGTACAAACACTCTTTAAATGCACGCCTTAAATTTTGGGCATGCTTTCAAATGGTAAGGTTTTATTATTATTATTATTTTATTAGAGATTGACAAGAGTGTGCATTGAAACAGAAAGTGGCTTTTGAATTTTCACTTTAATATATGTGTTTGTATTGAAAAAATATTAATAATATCTTTAATGTTTTTATTTTCTACGCAAACACTTCCAACCTTTTAAAAATATAAAATAACCATCAATTTTAACAAAAATTTAAGATAATAATTATTCAATAGTAATTTTATAATATTTATAAGTCCTATAAATTTATTTGTATTTTTGTTGATATTATCTTGTGTAAAACACAGAGTCTGTTTATTTTGCTTTGTGTTTGTCTACCTCTATGTATATACAATACTTTGTTTGTGATCAATATCGTACACATTTATGTAGTTCTTAAAACTAATATATGTTTGTATGATACACAAACTACAGAATAGTTGGGGGCATATTTATTGCATATTAAAATATGTTTTTACTTACATGTGTTTTTTAAATTGGTGGATATTTATGGCTTTTCAATTGGTAAAATTTTGCTTTAAAAAAATTTATTTTTAGTAGCTCGTCGGAGTCTTATAGAGGTCTAGTCGAGGTGGTCACTGAAGGGTCTGCGAGTGTGTACAAGATAAAATTATGTGGTAAGGCGAAGGTCCTAGAAGCTAAAAAATTAGCTATAAATACCCCATCCTCGCTCTTATTAAATATATCTTTACACACGTATCTTATCATCTCTCTTACATCTTTCACATATATTTCTCACTCTGCATATTTAGTGTTGTGTATTTCATAACGTGTAAAAAATATCTTTTTGTGTATTTAAAAAATATTTTATTTTTCATATTACTAATATATTGAGTGAATTTCCTTATTAGTAATTCAAAGGTAATTTATTCACTTGAAGTTTAAATATTTTGAAAAAGGAGATTCCATATTTTTAATATATATAGTACTGTTTATGTATTAAGATACGAGGTGGTAATGGAGTTTATTAAACTCTTTTATAAATGGAGTGTAACGCTCCGATATTTTTCATACAAATAAAGGCATTATCTAAACATTTTATTGATTGAAAACTTTGATATAATTGATTACGACTTTAAATAGAAAAAGATTTTATAGCCAAAAACCTTACAAATAAAAACTTGCAAAAAGTTTAACACTTATTAAAGTTTACAATTTATTAGATATTAAAAAAAAGAATTTAAAATCCTAAGGAACCAATAACAAACCTCAAACATTGTCAAATCTTCATCATGGTGTTCTTGAGAAGGTGAAGGGAAGCTTGAAGTGAGTAAAAATCACTCAGTAAGACTCAGTAAGCAAGCGTACCTTACTTGGAACATTAAGCACATACGACATATGTACACACTTAAAAACAACAAGTAAATATGACATGCTTAATTACGATATACTTATGCTTATGCTTATGCTTTTGAAATATTACTTACAATGCACATGTTTTAGAAAGAAAATACTAAAATCTTATCGTAATTATATAACCTGAACTATCCACTTAAAAACTTATCATAACGAAGCCTTACATAAGTCACCCGTCGGCAACTGGTACGTATGAAAGACATATGCAAGTAAGACTTAAGTTATAACTTAGCAAAATTAGAATTCCATACATAATTCTCACATGCACACATACGTCTAAACCAAAGGTAAGGACTCTTTAGTCCCCAGGTACCCTAACTTACACGAGAGACACTTTTTGCACACGACCCTTAACTTATTATAGTGCACTTAACTTATCATATTGCTCCAAAACATAGAATTTTATAATGATGGTTCAAGTATCAATAAAAATAGCATATAAAATTTATTGCTTTAAACCTTGCATAAACTTATCATCTCTCAAAAGCTTAGCATAAAAAAATATTTTCAAAATTGTATTTGAAATATCATGATTCAATGATGCATATGTCATGTCATTAATGACCATGTAATTGTAAGCATACTTAATTCATTCAAATAAGCATAATATCATATATCACATAATCATATAATCATGACACAAGAATATTCACTTAACAAATACCATATATACATACTAAAAGGATATCACACAAACTATTTAGTCATACGGTCACCAAACAAGACATACATGTAAAAACGACTAGGAAAATATTTATACACAAAACAGAACAAAACAAAGCAAGCAATACTTAATATTACAAGTAGGGTTAGTCTACTTACCTTATACGAATAACTAACACAGCTAAAATCACCAACTAATTCACTTGAAATTTAACCTAATTACATTATAATTAAATAATATTAGACTTAATTGGTGTCATAAAATTACAACATTTTACCAAAATTTTATAGAGGTATAATAAAATGTCCAGTAAATTGTTTAGGAAAAATCGAATGCTTGATAATTAAAAAAATGATTTTTGTTCGCTAACTTTTAAAGCTGTCCATATAAGAAAATCAGTGATCCTACTAAAGCTAAACATTTTTAGAAAAATATCATTAAACTATATTAAATTGAAACTTTTAAAGTACCTCTATAACTTAAATATGAACATATATATAAATTTTCAAATATTTTGGAATCCATTTTCATGGCTTAAACAGGTTTTGAATCTAGTTCATAAAATCTGTTGTAAGCATTTTTAGCAGAAAATATATATAAATCAAAAATTCGTAAAATATTTGTATCTGATCTAAAAATCATAAAATTTTACCAATTAATAAATAAGACACATATAACATACTAAATTTTTTTTTTATATATTTTTAACATCTATAACACCATAAATTAATTCTGAAATTTTCGTTTTAATCCGTCAAGTTTTCTATTTCTAACAGAAAATTTTGACTTTGAAAAATTATATAAAATTAAATACACAAATTTTTATAACGATTTTAAATCCAAAAGTTTTATTTTTCTGTCTAGTTTCAAAGATAAAATTCTTATCTTCAAATCAAAATCAGAACCTATATAAAATTACCCTAAAATACGAGTTGTTTAGAAATTGACAGGTTTAAAATACAAACTTTGAAAATTCATAATAAATTCAATATAAATGATATTTTGACAAATAAATATTTTTTAGACTCTTCAATAAGTATAGTTTGATATAAAAATTATTTGACGAGCATAAAGGTTCAGAAATAATTTATTTTCATTTTTAACATAAATTTTGTAAATAATTGCCTTATAAAAATTCTTAAACATTAACCATAAACTTTTAAATCAAAACTAATAAAGTGAGGGAGAGTAATTAACAAGCTTACCTAGTTTACTTCATAAACTTTTATTGTCTTATGGTTGTTGTTGTGAGACATATAAGAGAAGAATAGACGTAGGATTTTTGGTTTCTCTTTTGGTCTAGCAAAGAATTTACATACTTTGGTCTAATAAAGAGTTTATATGTGTATAGAAACCTAATCTAATTAGAAATTCTTTAATTATTATTATCATTATCTTGTAATAAAATAAGAGTCTAATATATTGTGTAAAACTAATCCAAACATACTTTTTTACTTTATCTTTAAAGAGTTTGTTTACACTTACAATTCTATTTTAAAATTATAACTTATTCTCAAATAACTTCTTATTTTTTATAATTAATGTTATTTTAAAATTTTGGGATATTACATGGAGTATCCGTAATAACAATACATAATATATTTTTGTATTGTTATTACGAGGTAGAGTTTCCATATTAACAGTACGAAAATATATCGAATGTATTTTCGTACTGTTGATACGAGGTGTTTTATTATAAAATCATATTTTAGGTAAATTGTATATATTATTGTGCACGCATACTAATTATAGGTATTTGCATCATACTGCATGGTGGTGTGACTCTGGAGGTGAGTCGGATTCAATTAGAATCAAAGTAGCTATGAAAACAGGTAGTGATAGCAGCCTAAGCAGTTAGGACATGTGGTCCCTGACTGATAGAGATATTCGGAGTCTTACCTTCTTGAGTCTGTAATAATTATTTTTTACTTTTAGTGAATTTGACTGCTGAGTGGTTGTCTTAAACAACTTGTAAATGTTAATACTTAGAATTTGAGCTTAAGTGGATTTCAACGTTATATCGTTGTATTTGCTTGATCTGTTTTATGAGTTAGTACAATCTAAGTATCCACAGTATATGTGACAACATATATAATTTATACTAAGATTGGAAAGCATTTACTGCTTTTACCTTCTTATCTATTATCTGTTTATTATACAATTTACTTGTTAATTGTTATTTACTCTCTACTGCTTGTACAAGATGGACGAATCCTTATCACCTAGACTTAATTATTCATCGAATTAAAATTTCTCTCAATATCCTTGTTACAAAATTGTAATATTAAACAATCAATAAATAATTTTAAGCTAAAGTTTAATTTCTTTATAATTTTTAATAGTAAATAATTGACTAATAATATAAAAATAAAAATAAAAGTGTTTATTTATTTTTATTACTACAAAAGAATTTATTAATTATAATTTTATTCACTTAATAATAATTAATTATAAAAATATAATTAATAATTTATTTATTTATATTGGAATAATAAAAAAAATGGGTTAATTACTTATTTTATCCTTAACGTTTTGTCCTTGTAATATTTATGTCCTTGATGTTTAAAAAGTTATATTTGTATCCCTAACGTTTTGTTCTTGTAATTTTATGTCCCTAACGTTTAAAAAGTTACATTTATATCTCTAACGTTTTGTCCTTGTAATATTTATGTCCCTAACGTTTAAAAAGTTACATTTATATCCTTAACGTTGTTTAAAATGCAACAAATGGAATATTTTCATCCACATAACAGATTTTAAAGGATAAGATGGTAAAAAAACAAAAAGCAAAAAAAAAAATTTATATTTTTTGACGCCATAATTAATTTTTAGTTTGATTAATAATATATTTAATGGCAAAAAAAAAAAAAAAAAAAACAGAGCAAAAAAACTCTTTTCTTCGATTTTGATTTGCTCTGATTTTTTTTTTTTTTTTTGCCATTAGATATATTATTGATCAAACTGAAAATTAATTATGGCGTCAAAAAATATAAATTTTTTTTTTGCTTTTTGTTTTTTTACCATCTTACCCTTTAAAATCTGTTATGTGGATGAAAATATTCCATTTGCTGCATTTTAAACAACGTTAAGGATATAAATGTAACTTTTTAAACGTTAGGGACATAAATATTACAAGGACAAAACGTTAGGGATATAAATGTAACTTTTTAAACGTTAGGGACATAAAATTACAAGAACAAAATGTTAGGGATACAAATATAACTTTTTAAACGTTAGGGACATAAATATTACAATTACAGAACGTTAAGGATAAAATAAGTAATTAACCCAAAAAAAATTATACACAACGTTTCATTTATGCAATAAAATACTATATTTTTGAAGGAAAAAATGTAATAAAATACTACGACATCATGGTTATAGGTACTAGGCATGTGCCACACAACATAAAAATTAGAGACGAGAAAATAATTCTATTAATTTATTTAAATTAAAAAATTTGATTTGATTCATATAATTTAGATCAGATTAGATTGACTGATTTTATAATCGGATAAAATTATTGAAAATTATATAATCCTTTCTGATTTAGATCTACATATTTTATAATCTGCTACAATTTGATTCTGATAAATTATTATTAAAATTATAAATAAATATATATTTTATTTTTAACGTGTTATATTTAAATATTATACATATCACAATTATATTAAATTATTATTTTATTTTAAAAAAAATATAAATGTTAAATTGTGACGATTAGATTTTTATCATATAGATGTCTTACAGAAAAGTAAAGCAAGTAATTTAATTTATCAGTATAAGTGGTATTTATTGAATTAATATTCTTGTTAGATATTTCACATAATTAATTAATAAATTTGTTACTTTTTTAACTAGTATTTTTACCTTATCATTAAATATTTTACTTGGTGGGTAAGTCCTCCTTTTATTAATTAAATATTTTACTTGGTGGGCAAGTCCTTCTTTTATTAATTAAATATTTTACTTGGTGGGCAAGTTCTTCTTTTATTAATTAAATATTTTACTCGGTGGGCAAGTTCTTCTTTTATTAATTAAATATTTTACTTGGTGGGCAAGTTCCTTTGTCTCCAAGAATGTTGATTATGGTCCAAGTTTTTGAAGCACTATATATATTTGTTAGGCTCATCCATTCCTAAAATCTCTTCTCAAAGTCCTTCTCTCTACCACATATTCTTAATCCTTATTCCTCAAATCTATTCTTTCTTCTTGGATTTTTTAAGAGAATTAGGTTGTGAGCTATTGAAGGATACTTTTATTAAGACAATTCATCTAAAGGTTTAAAGTAAGTAAATCCCAATCTTTTTGCATTAGAGTAAGTTATGTGTATGTTATATGTTACGTGAAATTTATATGCTTCTAAAGTTATTTTACATAATAATATATGCTCATGCATACATGTTCATTATTAATTGTCCAAACCATACACGAACATTTATATGTTAAATATATTTTAAGCATATTGATTAAGAAACAAGAAAAGTGATAATGATGTTTTGTCATAAATATATGAAATAAGAAGTTCAAAGTCTGTGTGTGCCTATGTTTTGAGGGCTGAGTGGGCAAGGGACGCGGGGGACCGGCGGACCCACCATAGTTAAATGAATGATTGATCGTATGCAGGGAGGTTTCCCTTATGTTTAGTTGGCCACAGGGGACGATAGGCCCTTAATGGGATCACCAATGTGTGTGTGGCGACTTCAGTTGGTCCACACTCATGTTATGCCCCAAGTACGATACTACCAAGGATCCGGTAGTTGGAACAAGTTCCGAAAACCATGGCCCACTGGTTACCAATGGCATAGGTATCACACAAGGGCCTACTATAAAGATTAAAAATATATATATATTTATATATATGAAAACCACCATTGAACCAACAATTGAAGAAAAGTACAAAGAAAAGAGGACATGTGTAAATGAAGAGAAATATGTAAATAAATAAATCTGTCATCTTGATGCATGTTGCATGTGGATTTACTTACTGAGCGTTAGCTCTTTCGTGTTTACTTTAATTTTTTTTAGATAATGAGCAGTAGCTTTGGACGACATAAAGAAGACATCTAAGAGTGTGGCTTTGAAGTGGTCCCAGTTTAAGATCTTTTAAAAGTCAATGATTGTTTATAAATAAGTATTTAATAAGTTTACTGTATTGAAACACGAACAATATTTTCTATCCTAATTAGTTCACGCTCTTTTATTTATAAAGAAAGCTAAACTTTAAGATTATTTCAAAGTTTGAGAGACCTGACAAGTTAGTACCTACTTTTCAAATAAACTATCTTTTCAAAAAAAAAAAAAGTAACATTTCCTAGTCTACCCACAAGGTAGGCTCGGGGGACGCTACATAAATCCTCTATAATAATTTAATAATGTATAAGAATAGAATTTTTATTATTATCTTAATTGTAATTATAAATAAATAAATTTTATTAAAAATGTACTAATTTAAAATTTAAATGTTAATAAATATTGTGTTTTATATAGACAATAATAAAAAATAAATTATAATCTCAATTCGACCTTATCCAATTTTAAAAAATTCGATCTACTCGAATTAAGATTAGTTCAAATTAACTACATCATCAAATTATATTCAAATTAAAAATCTTTAAATTTACTTTAAATTAACTCAAATTTAAATTAATAAAAAACAGACAACTTCATTCTACTGGTCACACTAAATAAAAACACTAAATAAAAACAACGAAATTATGAACATTTCAGTACATGATGTATTGTAATGGCCAGGGTTCGTGATATATTAGTTTTGGATTAGGAATCCTTATTCCAACTTATACGAACTAATTTATAAATGTAAAATGTCTTAATAATAAATATTTTTATAATTATTAATTAAAAATATGTAACGATATTTTATTCATTTTAATTTTTTTCTTTAATTAATTTTTATAATATATTTAAAATAAATATAAAATTAATTTTTTTATATTTTTAAATTAATTATAAAAATAAAATAATGTTTAAATTTTTATTAAATGTAGTAACTATCAAATGATTAAAATTCATATTCGACGTAATTTTTATTTTTTTATCATATTTTGAATTATTTTTAAGATGATAATTGATTTTAAAATAATAATTAAAATTAATAGTTTTAAATATATAAATAATTTTGTTAAAAAAATATTAATTATAATTTAAATTTGTATGTATAGTATTGTAGAATATAATTTGGGTAAATTTATTTTATCATTAACTTCTTTAACTTTGGCACTATTAAGAAAAAATATCCATCGCCAGCTGGTAATATAACTAATAAATACGTGTCAAAGATTAATTGACGTTATTAAATGTCTCTATCAAAAAGGAAAACCATTATTAAAACTTGATTATTAAATGGAGCTATAATTTGTTTGATGAATTACAATCTCAAAGTCAATAAGCAGTTAAATTACTAGAAGTGCCACGTTTTGTCGATTTCTTCCGAGGTTTGAATATTGATTCCCACCTGCCCTTGTACTCTTATGATTCATAATCACCTACGCAATGTTCCATAATAACACTCCATTACCCCTAATCAAAGTCGAATTCCAATGAACTTTACACGCGCCAATTACTAGGTTGGATAGATAAAACGAGTTCACTATATATGGTTGTACAGTATCCAAATTGTTTTCGATTTTCCCACCAGCTCTTGTCTTGCCATGGTTTTTCACGTGCTCGCACGTGACTCTCTTCCTTAATTTTCTCCTCTTCCTGGTCAGATTCCACCCTTCACAACTTCACAAACATATATCTCTCTCTCTTCCTCACTCCTTCTCTCTCTGTAGCAGTCTGTATAACTGGTGGGAATGCTTTTTGGGCAAATATCATTCATCCATTATAACTCCACAAGGTAAAGTTTTTATTTTTGCGTACATTAAAATTTTCAAATATTATTTCGCTCTTGGGTTTGGGATGCTAAATTTTAGTTTTTGAATCCTATTCCAATTAATTTCTTCCTCAGTTTTCCAATTCATATTTATCCATTAACCAGCTTTTCATATTTTGAAGTTGGTTTGAAATTTTTATTATGAACCTAAGCTTAGTTTCTTATCTTCTTTCTTTTTTTAAACTTTCATCCCCTATGCTTAATTAGCTATCTAATATAGGGCTTGGAGTTTAATTATTGTGGCAAGAGTTGACTTTTTTTTATTGAAAAACTTAGCTAAATATTTGGTTTTAACATGAACCAGTACCTAGTTTTAAATGGAAAGTTTGATTCTTTTAGTATTATGAAGAGTCTTAGACCTATTAAATTTGTAACTGGAAATTGGACGGCTTGGTAATAGTAGGAGTGTGATTGACTGATTGGTGTTTCCTAAATCCTTATTATCAGGTTGTAAATATTCAAACTTTGATAGAGTTATTTGTTAAAGTTATAACATTTGTGGAGTTTATAGGGTTCCTCTGCATATTGGTACCATACATGTATTTCAGTTAAGATTAAAGTTTACTTTTTTTTTTTTTTAGGCGGTTATAGAGTCGGTTTCCAAGACTTAACATTGTGTTGATGTTTTTCGTCCATGTCAAAGGAGTGTACTTCTTTTTATTGCGGACTTACAAACAGAAAACACTTGTATCTCGGAAAGGAAACCAAAGTCTCTCACAGAGAGAATAAATGTGTGTTATGTTTATAACCTGAGTTCTCAGTTATGACTTATGTATTAATGTGCAAAAGGTATATATATATATATATATATAAAAGAAAGATATACTTGATGCCAATCATTAACTCGTGTAGATAGACTTAATTTGATATCGAAATTATCTTTTATTAGATAATTAAATTTATAGGATATTTATCAGATAATTATTTCTTTGATCATTGAGCTTATCTATTGACTCAATGTTTATTGGGCTGGATCGTGTGTCATACTGTTGAGTATGACCAATAATATAATGCGAAGTAGCATGGGTTATTTTACACTCAATTGTATGAGAAATATAGGTCCTGTAATTAGTCAGTAATCCAAATTATTGAATTTCTAAGGTATTAGCTTGGTGTGCTGTCGATTATGCTTTTGTTAATTGAGTTTAATTGAATACTTTTCTATGTTCATTTAACTGTTACATCATTCTCTATTTCTCTAATACTGTACTTGTATTAACTGATACAGGTGAACAAGAGTGGTAAAGCCATGACCTTTAAAGTAATTACTGAATTGGGATGAACATGTTAGGCACCTTTCGATCTCTGTTTATTTAAGTGTTAGAGCAATGCGTTCTCTTCGCCATTCTTCGAAACGTGCACCAAAATTCTTTTATATCATACTATTAATACTTGTCCCTCTTTGCATATTTGGACTATTGAACCATGGCCAGAAAATTTCCTATTTCTTCCGGCCAATTTGGGACAATCCTCCACCCCCTTTCATCCGCTTGCCACATTATTATGCAGAAAAGGTTTCAATGGATCACCTTTGCAGCCTCCATGGATGGTCATTACGTTCCCAACCCCGTCGTGTTTTTGATGCCATCATCTTCAGCAATGAACTAGATATGTTAGAGATTAGATGGCATGAGCTTTATCCATATGTCACAAAATTTGTAATCCTCGAGTCCAATACTACTTTTACAGGAATCCCGAAACCTCTCTTCTTCGCTATGAATAAGTACCGGTTTGATTTTGCTAAGGAGAAGATTGTCCATGATGTATTTCCAGGTAAAATTGTGCATAAAGGATCTCATGAAGACCCTTTTGAGCTCGAGTCGAAGCAGCGCATGGCAATGAACAGATTACTTCAAGTTGCAGGAATATCTAATGGTGACATAGTTATAATGTCTGATACTGATGAGATTCCAAGTCCACATACTATGAAATTACTCCAATGGTGTGAAGGAATTCCATCAGTTATGCATCTTGAGCTTAAACACTACATGTATTCATTTGAATTCCCTGTGGATTATAGTAGCTGGAGGGCTACTGCACATGTGTATAACGCTCGCACTTGTTACCGTCATTCGCGGCAAAGTGATTATATTTTCTCGGATGCAGGGTGGCACTGTACCTTTTGTTTTCGATATATTGACGAGTTTGTTTTTAAGATGACTGCTTATAGTCACGCTGATCGTGTTAGGAAGAAAGAGTTTTTGAAGCACTCGAGAATTCAGAAGCTTATATGTAAGGGTGAAGATCTTTTTGACATGTTACCAGAAGAGTATAGTTTCAAGGAGTTGATTAATAAGATGGGATCAATACCTCGTTCAACTTCTGCAGTGCATCTTCCTTCTTATTTGATAGAAAATGCAGAGAAGTTTAGATTTCTTCTGCCTGAAGGTTGTTTAAGAGAACCAAAGTGAAAGTTTTATACTTCCCAGGTATAGCTTAACTTTTTGCTAGTTGAGTCTTAAATAGAATGTGCTGTACATAAGAATTATTCTTATTTTTTATTTTAAAATAACATGTTAATTATACCATTTATATGTTATTATAAGGCTTTAATTCAAATAGAAGTTGTGTCATTTGAGTTCATTTATTTATTAGGAAATTATTAAAAATAGCACCCCTAAAATTTATAGTAACAAAACTAACACCCTAATAATATTGAACGTTCAATATTTAATTTGAACGTAAAATATTGAATATTCAATATTAAACGAGTCTAAATTATCGTCGTTCAATTCTAATTGGATGGATGTTCAAAAAAAAAAAAAACATATTAGTTATTTTTTTAATTGTAAAAATATAAAGGGGTGCTAATTTTGATATTAAAAGTTTTGAAGGGTGTTAGTTTTGTTATTCTCCCTATTTTATTCAGACTTTTGAACATTTTAGTGAACACAAAACCAGTTTAGAATTTGAAGTATTGGAACATTGGAATATCTGTCATTAACGTAATCTCTAATAACGCAGTAAAGAAGCAAAATGTGAACAATAGATTCAAAGACATTGTTTTTGCTTGCTTTTAAATTTTAATGGTCTATTTTTCTATACAATGAGCATCTTAAATTATTATTAATAGGAAGTAATATTTGAAATATTGTTTTTAATTATGTATTATTTTACACATTAGTTTAAAAATGTATAATTAAATATTAGATATCTAAGAAACTTTCTAAACAGAGTATCTAAGTTCACAAATCACAATAATGAAGGGGGAAAATATCTTACATGATGGTGATTGATTAGATGAGGCCAACTTCATGGACTGATGACAGTTTGACACACAGATACTTGTAAACACGTCCAGATTATCTCCACACAAAATAGGGTAATATGCCTTACATAATAAATAAAAAACAATTAAAAGTTTTTAATACATTAATAAAATAAATGGTTGATATATGACAAGTGTATAAAATATTGATAGCTTCTTTCGAAAAAAGTGGCGCACTCTTAGCTGTTTAAAGTTGACCAAACAGTAACTCAGTGGTAATTTAATGCACCCTCTGAACATAATTAACATCTTTATAGTACGCAATATTTATGAGCTCCATTCATTGGTATTAAGCTGAGAACGAAATCAATATGAGAGCAACTCGACGAAGTGAACCCAAAACAACATACATAATAGAGCTCAGATGTAACTGCAGTTTCCTAATAACCTAACCCCTCTTGAACTTAAAATTTTAGAGTGTTGATTTCTTAACTTCATACAGTATTAGAGCTAAAAGTCCTTGCGTTTATTTTAAAGAGAGTTAATTTTTAACAATCGGTTGCTAAATGATTGCGATAATTCATTTGAGAAATTGTAACCACTTCAAGTACTTGAACCTAAAAAATTAAAATAAATAAATAAATAAAATCAATGGGTTTTTATCCCTTCTATTCTAATCAAGCTCTGGTTCTCCGTCTTTGTTGCCATATGTATATATGAAAGAGCTTTTTGGCAAGGCATTTTTAGTGTCTGAAAAGAATATTAACCAGCTGGAAATTAAGCTGTAATAGCCATTTCTATTTTTACGTAAAACAAGAAAAGTAATTCGTAGAAATATTTATAGCAAAAAAAAAAAAAAAATCATAAAAATTATATGAAACGATATTCTCAGCATTTTACTTATTAATAATATATTTCAGAAACTGATGAGTCCATGACTTATATGTCAAATAAATTTCAATCAAAATGCTACGTACAAATTCACAGCATGACTTTTTCCTCCAAACCTCACCAAATAATTTACCTGTTCGCCACACTCCATTATCATCATCAAGAAAACCAATTCCCAAATTCCTTTGGAGCATTATTTTCATGATTGTCCCTCTTTGTGTAATTGGAGCTATCTACAACAATCACCACAAAATTTCCTATTTCCTTAGACCACTTTGGGACTACCCACCTCAACCATTCATCCACATACCACATTACTATGCCGAAAACGTTTCAATGGACACCCTTTGTACCCTCCATGGCTGGTCCTTACGCCACGAACCTCGTCGAATTTTTGATGCCATTATCTTCAGCAATGAATTAGATATGATAGAGATTAGACTGAATGAACTTTACCCATTTACAACAAAATTTATAATTCTTGAATCTAATACAACCTTCACAGGTATCCCAAAACCTCTGTTTTTTTATTCCAACAAGGCTCATTTTGATTTTGCTGAGGACAAGATTGTTCATGATGTTTTTCCTGGAAAAATTATACCAAAAGGAATTAAAATAAACCCACATGAACGTGAATCAGAACAACGTGTTTGGATGGAAAAATTAGTCAAATCTTCAGGGATTTCAAATGGTGATGTTTTAATTGTTTCTGATGTTGATGAAATCCCAAGTCCTTATACTTTGAAATTACTTCAATGGTGTGATGGGTTTCCACCAATAATGCATCTTGAGTTGAGACTCTACATGTATTCATTTGAATTCCCAGTTGATTATGGAAGTTGGAAGGCTAATGCTCAAATTTATAGCCTGTTAACACGATACGAACATGAAAGAAAAAGTGATTTTATATTGTCAAATGCAGGATGGGAATGCTCATTTTGTTTTAGAAATATCGAAGATTTTGTGTTTAAAATGACAGCATATAGTCACGCAGATCTGGTAAAAAAGAAAGAGCTTTTGGATCATTCAAGAATTCAGAAACTAATTTGTGAAGGGGATAATCTTTTTGATACGTTACCTGAAGAATACACATTTAGGGAATTGATTAAGAAGATGGGATCTATACCTCGTTCAAATTCTGCTGTTCATCTTCCTGGTTACTTGATTAACAATGCTGATAAGTTTAGGTTTCTTCTCCCCGGAGGCTGCTTAAGAGATGAGTATATATATTAATTAGGCAAACTTACTTTGAGCAGTTTCAGATACCTAAATTTTTATATTGTATAATTTAATACTTTTAAAACTACAAAGATAGATACGATTGACATACACATTTTTTATTTAAAAATTTTGTAAATTTTTACAAATTTAAAAATTAAATCATATTATTTAAAATTTTAAAAACTTATGATGGTGTGATTATTTAAAAGTTTTTGAAAACTAAATTATATATTTTAAGGTTTAGGTACGTGTGAATCTAATTAAATTTTGAAACTGATAATTTAGCTTATTAATTAATGAGGTTAATTGTTTTTGCTTACTTTTAAAAGAATTGCTTTTGCACATTATGAATTGTTAGGAACTATCATAGTAACTACTCTTCATCAAATTCTGGCATATAAACGTTCTAACTTCCAAGGGTGAAAACAACATGTATACAAAATTTTGAGAAATTATTAAAAATAATATTCTTAAAATTTATAATAATATCTAAAAATATTGAACGAGTATAAATTACCGCAATTTAATTTAAGCGGCGTTAAAAAAAATGATGTAAAAGTTATTTTTTAATTTTAAAAATATATAATTTGAATATAAGAGATATTATTTTTATTATTACAAATTTTGAGGATATTTTTGTTGTTTTTTTTTTAAAAAATTGCTACATTTTTCCATTTCTCTTATTTATATCTAACCAATTAATGAATGATCTTGATTTGATGATTAATCAATAGTTGTGGAAACAATATGAATAAGGTTAAGATTCAGCTTGACCATTATTAATTTTGAATGTTAATTACTATTGGTTAAGGTCTATAAGTCCAAATCTATAAAAAGGTAAGGTAAGACACGCACGTGAAAGTTATACAAAAAAAAAAAAATAACATTCGGTTAAAAATAAAAGTTAAATTTTAAAAACTCTAGAAAAAATAACAAAAATAACACTTTTTAAAATTTCTAATAACAAAACTAGCACATTGTATTCAAACTTATATTTTTACAATTAAAAAAATGACTAATATGTCATTTTTCTTTTAACACCCTTTTTTGTAATTTCCACTCATTATCAATGAAATGACATGTGAGGGAAATATAACCATCATAGGTTAAAGAAGACCAACAATCAGAGGTCAGACAAATTCTTCCAGGGCATGCATCTAACATAGATCTAATCTTTGATTTTTCATTCAAGTACATATTAAGAACATCAGCCTTAGCAGTGTTCCTAGAAATTAACTTAACATCGGGATGAAGATGCTGAAAACAATCTCTAATACCTTCATATTCCACAAATTGAAAAGGTAAGTCATGCATTATAATTGCCCGAGCAATCAAGTTCCTAAATATTTCTGGATCGTATTTAGTGGAACGAATTGCAAACCCTTCCTTAGTTTTATCAATAATCATCTGACCAACATCACGATTATCTCTCTTAGGACACTTTGCATAATGACGAGTAAAATTGCCAGTCCCATAAAATGACTCAGATCTAAATGCAGCACCACAATAAATACATGCTGCTTTCTCCTCTTTGTTAGGTCCAATTGGAAGATCCTTAAAATAATCCCAAATTTTAGCTCTCTTTTTCAAACGTTTTTTTCCTTTTTCCTTTGTATCTAAACTTACAACCTCATCTATCTCAACCTCATCATTAGTCTCAATATCTTCAATTTGAACTTGTTCTACTTGTTCTGATGATTCTGTCATTTTTTTACTTTTAATCTATATATCACATAAGATCGTATGAGACAAATGTAACATATCATAGAAACTAGATAAAGCTTAATTTAACTAAAGAGTCTAAACTTAAAGTTGCACAAAAGTATTCAATAAAATAAAATAAAAACAAAAAATTGCAGCCAAAGAACACTATAATAACTTGATAAAGCTAGAAGTTAATAGCACAAATAAACAATTACTCACTTCATGAAAAAATAATATAATTAATCTCCAAAAATTAAAATTGCAATAATTAATAAAAGAAACTAAAATTGAAAGAAAGGAATTAATTAATGTTTTTGAAAATACTTGCCTCTTCTGGTTCAATATACCCTGTATGTGAGTATGTCTCAAATCATACAATCTAAAAGCAACTGCAAAACCAATCACACCAAATTTGTCAATAGTTGGACTAAAAAACAGAGAATAAGTTCAAATTGAAAACAGAGAAAATGGATCAAGCATTAAACACCCTGTGTCCCTGTCTAAAAATAGATTCACCCTATTTTTGTTCCCAAACAGAGCAAGCTGAAAAAGTTCTATAATTATTATGTAAATTTATTCTGATGCAAAGTTTTTTTTTAAATGAACAAGTTGTGAAAATTTGTTATTTATTTACCGAATAACAAATTGAAACACAGAGGGTGGGTGTTGGCGCCGTGCTGGGGGCTTCGCTGTGACCGGCGTCTGAGGGTGAGTGACTGGGTGCTGCCGTGCTGGGGGCTTCGCTGCTTGGCGAGTTGGGTGCTTGCCGAATAGGAGTGCTGGAGGGGTGGTTGGACCTTGGCTGCTTGGGGAGCGCCGAGCGCGAATGGCCGAATAGGAGGAGACGAGCTGACGAGGTCCACGAGGAGACGACCGCTTAGCGCCGCGCGAATGGCCGAATAGGAGGAGACGAGCTGACGAGGTCCACGAGGAGACGACCGCTTAGCGCCGCGCGAATGGCTGCAGCTGAACTGAAATTCGAGACACAGAGAGAGAGAGTGATTAGCGTATTAGGGTTAGGGTTACTTTATGCTTATTTGATATTTATAGTTTTGATTATATATATATATTAAAAAAAAAAAACACAATCAGGTCGAACGGGTCAACCCGAAACCGACCCGTTTTTTTGGGTCATTATCGGGTTGACCTGTTTTTAACCCAAATTTACTTCGTGCGTATTCGTGTCGAGTTTTTCGTGTCGGGTTTCGTGTCGTGTTTTCGTGTCGTGTCAAAAATTGCCGCCCCTACTCAAATCTTTAACATCTAGTTAGATAGTTTGAATCTCACATTCAGCATTATATATATAATATATATATATATATATATATATATATATTATATATATATATATATATATATATATATATATATATATATATATATATATATTAAAAATGTAAATTTAATATAAAATAAAATAAAAGGTACTTTACAAAGTGGCCTAGTGGAGACTAATTTAAAGCAGAGGTTATCGTTACTGACATTTGCTACCCACATTTCTGTTGATATATATATATATTTATTTATTTTTTTTAAAAATAACTCAAACAGTTTTATAAATTCGGTCCAATTTATCCGATCTTGCATAATATTTTTTAAATAAAGGTTATAGTTAGTAGTTTTCAGTGAGTGCATCGGGACATCCCAACTAGGTTGGCACCTCCTTAGCACCTCCTTCATGAAACCGCTCAACTATTAATATTATTAAATAACAATAAAAATTTAAATTACAAATAAATGTTCTCAACAGAACCTGTAATTAGGTTTGTTGTTAGCATCTGAATGGATAAAAGAGGTAGCGAAAGATGGGGTATTCCACCACCAAGTCGCTGTACATAAACTAGGAGCCCTAGAAGCTAAACTATCAGCTGCAGCATTACCCTCCCTGTAAATATGTGAGCAGTGGAACTCCATGTTGGTTATTTTATCTAAACAATCCGCCCAAGCAGAATACCATCTCCAAGGTACCGAAGAAGATCGAGTATGAAAGAGAGCGACAACATATGTTGAATCTGATTCCAACCATAGTCGCCTCCATCGAAATTGATATGCATATCTCACCGCTTGAATGGCTGCCGCTAGTTCAGCCTCAAAAGCATAAGATACTCCAAGTGGAATACATAAACAACCTTTAACAAATGATCTGGAAGTTCGAAAAATACCTGCACAACCAGATAATCCTGGTGCTCCAAAAGCAGCATCATCTGTATTAACTTTTATCCAACCCGAAGGCGGTGGCCTCCAGATGACCTCTATAATCCTTGGAGCCCGTCGTGGTATGCCTTGTATTCGAAGACGCTTAAGTACTTGTAGGTCGTCCACAGTATTTCGCATGGAATCACCTTGTGATAGACTCGCTTCACGAATAAAACGCCATACTGTGGCAAATGCTGACCTCAGTGTTGTCTTTTTGTTGTTAAACTGATAATCATTCCTAGTAGTCCAAATTACCCAGATTACTGAGACAATTCTTGCTTTCCATAAATTAGCGAGCTGTGATCCAAACTTCATTGACATTGACGTCTTTTATAAATTTAGGATAGTGGATTCTGTGCATGATCGTCTGCCAAAGAAGAAGCATAGGAGGTCCCAGAGTGACATGTTATAAAGATTGGACAATTTGGTTCAAATTAGTTTAGTTTTTTAGTTTGATCCGATTTGTACGATTTATTATACACTTCGAGTAAAAGGATAATATCACTGAATGAAGACGGTCCACGAGTCAAACCACCATGTCTACTGACAAACAAGCTAATTGGTTGTCTAAGAAATCTTAATTTTATTATTTTATATATAATAATTTAGTAACATAATTTAATTAATTATTTATTAATAAAAAAATTTATAATTACTTTACTAATCAACATACTCAAATTTACATTTTATAAATAATTGACATATTATTTTATTCATATCATTATTTAATATACTCCTAATTTTTTTTATATCAAATAATAAGCATTTTTTAAGCAAAAATTTGATTTTTGACCAATAATAATTTTTTATACATTCATCAAAACTTAAACCAACGACATTTTAGTTATAAAATACTCACATTTGTTACCTATAACAAGATTTAGAGTGTAATGGTTTCCTAATTTATATAACCGAATTTCTTACGCTAAACATGCTGTAGAGGTATTTGAATTTTTTTTTCTCATTCCAACTATAGTGTACACTTCCCAGAAAAATAATAATTTTTAAAATTATTTTACCAGGAAAATATAATTATTTTCCTTATATTTTACCAAGAAAATGGAAAATGGTTTATACACACACACATATATATAAACCATTTTCCATTTTCCACTTTACACACCAGCCTCTTATAAGTTATTTCTTTTACCTACACAAACTTAGAACTTTGATATTTCAAGTTCCAAACTTACAAAGTAATAATTTTAAGTTTTAACTTTAATTTTTTTTAAAAAAAAAGACTTTTTATTGGTGCTTAAAATTCTTAATAATAAAATAATTATATTTTCTTAAATTAAGATAAATATGAGTAAGTGATAGGTTAATGTTATAAATACTATTTAGTATTTACTATTATAAATTTTAGATAATATTATATTTGTCATTTTTTCTTAAATAATTTAAAATGTTATAACGCGGGTAAACTTGTAAAGTTAGTTAATTAATTACATTTTACCGGAAATTCAATTAGTAAAATTGGACCAATAAAATGGGACCAACTTTTGGAGGAACCGAGGAAGATAGAACATGCGAGACAAGAAGTTGAGGAAAAGGGGGAATGCAATTTAGGACTTTTGTTTTGTTTTGTTTTACCCTTTAATTCGTTCAAATGCGTCAAACAATGGTGGGATTCAAGGTGAGATTTATTGTAGGGCCTTTATATATTATATTTAAAAAAAATCAAATTTTTAATTTTAAATAAATTATATTTATTAATTTACAATATTAATTATAAAATACAAATACAAGTATATTAATTTTATTTAGATTATTTTAAAAAGTATTTTATTTATAAATATTATAGTAATAAATTATATTTCATATTTTTTATCAAATATAATAAAAAAAATAGTTACTAAATCAATCCATCATAAAAATTAATAAATTAAAGATTATTTATAAAATTTATTTTATGAACATCAAAAAATAGTTTTTTTTTTTCACATTTACATTGCTAAAAAATTTTAAAAATTTAAGTTAAATTGTGAAAATTTTCAAATTAAAATTCAAAATTTAATCTCATTTGTTATAGAAAAAGAGTTAATTTTTATCATCTCGAATAATTATATATTTTTTTTGAGCATTAAGTATATTTTTAAGATTTAATAATTTTATTTTTTAAAACATAAAAAGAAAATAAAGTATTTAGTAAGTATGTGTCAATTTTTTTTTTTTTTTTTTTTTTATAAAATGGTTATTCCACTACTTTATTAAATTTTACATTTTTGTAATGTTTTTCGATATTTGATAAATTTATGATATTTACTTTGTGAGTAGGCATAAAAATATGTTACTTAGAAATGCTCATATTGTTTGTTCAATATATTAGATTTTGCTTGACAATCGTGTTGTGTTGTGTTTGTATATTATGTTCGTGTCTTATTATATTTGTATTTTTGTGTTAGTTGATATAATTATAAACATAAACACTTATTTTTCAAGTTGATTATTTATAATAGTAAAAATAATATAAGTTTTAATTGTGTAATAATAATGTTTGTTCGTATTGTCATGTTGTATCAAGATTATTATTTTTATACTTTAATGAAAATGATAAAGGCAAAAATAAATTTTATTTTTTATTATATTTCAATTAAAAAAAATTAAAATAAAAAATACACATATGATAAGGGCTATAAACTGGCACCTATACGGCCTTGGCTTTAGGACGGTTCTATTCGGGCATTTAATTAATTATTTTTTAATTTCAAAATTGCTCTACAAATAGGAGTGTCAATTAATGCGAGCTGGGTTAGTTCGAGCTGGCCTAACCTAGCCTAGCCCAAATTGGTTCAACTCTAGCTCAATTTAAATTTAATTCAAGCTAGCAAATGTGAGCATGAACCCAAACCAAATACAAACGAGCTTGCTCATACTGACCTAAACTAGCTCGAATTGTTAATTATATATATATTTTTTAGTTAATATGACTTTTTTTTATTAAAAAAATATGTTTAATAATTAAGGCTCAAACAATATTACATAAAACAATAATATATATATATATATAATAATAAAAAATTAATTATTAAATAAAAAAGTCAATTACTAAATTAATTAGGCAATGAGTAAATGCATTAAATACCACTCATACAAAAATGAGAAGTCGCCATGCCTTCATAAAAACTCATATTTAGAATAAGAGTTCTTAAGTTCAAATAAAATTTATTCTAGTTATTAAACAAAATAAATAGAGATGAGTAGATTAAATAAATATACTTATTAAAAATTGAACAGTTAAAGTAAATTGAAATGTTATACGAGAACATAATTTTTTTTTATATACACAAGAATAAAACTTTGATTATTACATATATATAAGTCTCAAGACAATGAACAAGTAGAAAAGAGAATAGCATAACACAAATATTAATTTAAAAATAGAAACATCATAATACTAATTTAAATTAAATATAAATATTATTTTTTTGTTTAAAGAGTTAGGTACATTTAAATACTAAATGCATTAATATCAAAGAATGTAGCATAATATTGTGACAAAATGAATAAATTATAACTATTTATTCATTATCAGCTTATTTTTCAAAAGAATAGAGAAGAAGAATAATTAATATATCATAAAAAATAAGTATTGAAAGATTATTTTTATTTAAAATTTTATTTTATTTTATTTTATTTCGTGCTAATGGGTTGGCCCTAACCTAGTTTAAATTTTTTCGTGTTATTCAAGTTGGGTTGAAACAAGCTCAAATTTAATTCGATTCGGTTAATCAAATTATAGTATAAATTGCTACCTCTATCAACAAATTTGATATTGTGTCAAAAAAAAAAATTGTGGTCAATAAAATATAACTTTTGTACTATTGTTTTTTAAAGTAATGAAATTTATTTAAACAACCTAAAAAATTATAAAATTTTTATGCTCATGTTTTAAAAATCACAAAACTATGACAACCTTTTATCTTTTGCCATACAAACTAAGCAAAAAAAAATATTGAACCAATAAAATTAAAAAATAATTTTTTTTTAAGTTAACAACTCATTGATTCATACAAAAACATTGAGTCAAAAATTACGAAATAAAATTTTATAATAAAATAAAATTTTATATATTATTAAATTTATTTAAAAATAATATATTAATTTATACATAAAAAATATATATATATATTATTTTAATATTAATTCAGTTATACAAATGTTGAGCATGCTATCTAAAAGGCCTGCATTCTGCCTTAGTTAGCAACGATTTTAAAAGCATTTTTCAATAATTTTTTTTTAATATTTTGATATACATGTACCAAAAAATACAATTTTCTTTTGGTTTTAGAAATTTGAAGTTTTTTTTTTTTTTTTTGGAAGGAAACATCAAGATCCTTCAACTTATATTTTTAAGATACTTTAATCCCTAAACTTTCAAATTATACACTTATATCTTATTTTTATATAAAAAAATGTATACTTTAATCTAAATTTTATAAACTAAAGTATCTTATCTTAGAAAATGTTAGATACTAAACCGTAAAATTAAAGAATTAAAATTTCAAAAAAGGAATAATTTATTGACCTATTTTTAAAAATGAAATTTTAAATTATTAAAGTTTAGGGATTAAAAATATACTAATTGAAAGTTTAAGAATTAAAGTGCCACAAAAACATAAGTTTAGAGATGATAAAATACTTTTTCCTTTTTTTATTTCCCTAAAATTACATGGTAGATATAAAAAGAATTTATTGGCACAAAAATAATATAATAGTACTCATTTTGTGTACAAATATAATAACTATTTCATAATTTAACCACCATTAATCATTTACTTACAAAAAAAAAAACATAAAATAAATGTAGTGTTTAATTATTTGTCATGTTAAATATCTAATAAAAAACTAAGTTTTGAAAAATGAATAATATTAACAAATATGTCATAAATCAATTGAAATAAGTATTAAAACTTCACATTCTGATTTCAAACTAAAAATATATGAAAAATCATTAAACTTCTAAATATTACCTCTTTATCAAATTCTTACAATTTTTCACATATATTGTTTCTGTATTATTTATGGAATAATTTTGCATATTTGACGGATATATACCACATTTGCAAGAATATGTTTGACATTTTTTTTTATTTTATAAAATGCATAGGTACATGAAATTATTTACTTTTTTAAAACGTTAAGAAAGGTAAAGTATAAATAAAAAAATTAAATACAACATAAGTTTATAAAAGAGGATTGGTATTTACAGACCTACTAATACCAGAATAATTTAACTTTTTATTTAACAATTTAATGTTTTAGGATATTTTTTTGGTAACGTATTTCTATATCATAACATTGGTATAAAACAAAAACACTACTCTTATGGAATATTTGAATAAGTAAGAGCGCTTATAACAGGTCTTATATAAGTACTGTTCTTTTACTCGCACTTATCAGAATATCCCTATCGTCTCGTTTTCGCTCACGGTATTTAATTTGTCTGGTAGCATTTGTTTCACAGGCCTATCTTTCCGAATCCCTAATCCTTACGGCTATAAATACTAAGCAGAACAGTTTACGAAAATGAAAAATAAAGTTAGAGAGAGAAAGTAGAGCGAGCTTATTACATCTTTCTCTCTTCATTTTCCCCGACAAAACCGTCCGATCTGTGTAATCACTCAGGTACGTGTTATTTACCTTTTCTCGTTGTTTTAGTCTTCGAAAGTAGACTTTTGTTTTAATTAAAAAAATTTCCCAATTTTATCAAGCGTAATTTTAGGAGGTTTCTATGTTGCAGTGTTGTCAAATTGATCTGGATGCGTAAGATCTTTCTTCGTAAACGAAGATGTCTTCGCTCAGCAGAGAGCTTGTATTTCTCATACTTCAGTTTCTCGACGAAGAGAAATTCAAAGAAACTGTGCACAAGTATGCTCACTTTTAACTTAATTTTTTGACTTTTTTACGTCTGGTAATTTGATGAGTACTGTTTTATGTGAAAATTGATTTTTATTTGGTTGTAATTGTGGTCATGGAGGTTGGAGCAAGAATCGGGATTTTTCTTTAACGTGAGGTATTTTGAGGATATGGTGACAAATGGGGAGTGGGAAGAGGTAGAAAAGTATCTCTCTGGTTTCACAAAGGTTGACGATAATAGATACTCTATGAAGATCTTCTTTGAGATTCGCAAGCAAAAGTACCTCGAAGCTTTAGATAAGTAGGTGTTCCAAGCACCCATTGAATCAGTAATTGAGAAATTTCTACTTGCTTTTTCCGTGGATTTATTTACAATATTGTTTTTCTAATTGCTCATTTATTTGGTCACATGTTCTCGAAAAACAAATCAAATTATTGTAGAAAGGACCGAGCTAAGGCCGTTGAAATTTTAGTTAAGGACTTAAAAGTTTTCTCCTCATTTAATGAGGTCCTCTTCAAGGAAATTACACAGCTATTGACAATGGACAATTTTAGGTATGTGTAACTTGTCCATTGTGATTGGTGTCATTTCTGCCATGCTCCTGTCATATATGATATATCTGCAAGTTTAAAATTTTAATGCGTTGTATCGGGTTTGCTTTGGTTTGCAGAGAAAATGAACAGCTGTCAAAGTATGGAGATACTAAATCTGCACGGGGCATAATGCTTGCTGAACTGAAAAAATTAATAGAAGCTAACCCGCTATTTCGTGATAAACTTCAATTTCCTACCTTGAAGAACTCGAGATTGAGGACTCTAATTAATCAGAGGTCCTTTATAAATCCCTATCAACATATTACAGAGCTCATAGCCATTTTCTCCCTCTTTAATCATCTAAGGTATTCGTCTTTTTTATTATTATTTATAATGCTGTTGACCCTTTAAAATGCAGTTTAAACTGGCAGCATCAGCTTTGTAAGAATCCAAGGTCAAATCCTGACATAAAGACACTATTTGTAGACCACAGTTGTGGGCAACCAAATGGTGCTAGGGCTCCATCTCCTGTTACTAATCCTTTAATGGGAGCAGTCCCAAAGGCTGGGGGTTTCCCTCTACTGAGTGCCCATGGTGTAAGTATAAATAACTCAATATTAATTGATTTGGTTTTTTGGCAATGAGCTGCAATGATATCTGGCTTTCTACTTTGTAGAAGGTTGACTGTCTTTGTGTTTCTAGCCATTTCAGCCCACGCCAGCTGCTTTTCCAACATCACTTGCTGGATGGATTGCAAATCCATCTCCTGTCCCTCACCCCTCTGCTTCTGCAGGGCCTATTGCTTTTCCTGCAGCAAATAATGCAGGTAGTCCAGAACATATTTTTCTAATTCAATGTTCTGAAGTTCTGTTTGGTCTAAGTATAGATATACATTATGAAGCAATTTGAGGGTGTCCATTTATTTTGTTCCATCTTTAAGATGTTTTGGAGAACCTATTCCGGGAAAAAAAAAGACATGACTTTTTATCCTTCTATACATCTCTCTCTTGGTTCTAGTCTTTTCTTTGTGATTCATATATATATATATATATATTTAGTTTTCCTCTATCAGAAACTTCTTTCTCAGGTGCAGATGCTTATTTATCTCTCTGATGCCACCAGGCATTGTTGTAGTAAATATTGGGAAATAACAAATGTGATTTTGGGTACTTAGTTCAAGAACATGTTTTTCCCTTGTAAATTTTCCATTTGTTTCTCTCCTTATAAAATGTTATCTAGTTTGTCCCTCTGGCTCAAACTGATTTGTGTATTATCATAAACAGCCATCTTGAAGCTTTCTAGAACTCCTCCAACCAATAATCCTGCTATGGATTATCAAATTGCAGATTCTGAACATGCGCTGAAGAGATCAATACCAATTGGCATATCTGATGAAGTACATCTCAATTTCCCACATAATTTGTATAATGTTAATGTTTTACTTTGAAATATGAGTTTCATTACTAATATGACGTACTATCATGCTGGTCTTGAACTCACATTTTAATATGGTTGAATATTATCGGTTGAGGCTCTATACTTTCAGTTTTCCCAATTAATGTGCTGAGGGGGGGTTTTCTGATGACAGAATTGGGATGAGATTCCTTTCATTGTGTAGCCTGTTATTTGGACTGTTTAAAAATATATTTGATAATTTAAAAGTATATGGCTTTTTATTCAATATATACTTGTTCTCTTTTCCCTTAGCCTTACAGATTGGGTAGGCGTGGCATGTAAAATACTATGTAACTTGCGCCACTTAATGGAATGACTTGATTTTGTAGACGTCTTAAATTATGGAGCAATATTTAATTATTTATTAGATTATTAGTGTGTTCAAATTTCATGATCACTTGATGGGTAAGGGTAGATTTCTATTGTAGTTTAGGTGTTAGAGACACCTAAACTATTTGTTACTTAGAGGTTAAAGCCAACTAAATAACCAATTTTTTTTAAGGGAAAATTAATTGCTTGAACATGCAGGTGTGATTTGTATGCTTTCTGGAATTATATTATTCTTTCAGAGTAAACATTTATCTGGTATAAAGAGAATCCTATCAGATAACATATATACTGTACCACATTGAACTGGCTTTACATTTGGAAAGAAGGGAGGGGGTGCCTAGAGTCATATGTAGTAGTCACTGGGTTGTTTAACCTGTGCTATATAGAACAGTAGTCTTTCAAACTTGACAGCTGTCTTTCTCCTGTGCTTGAAAGAATGAACACTATGTAACACATTATGATAACAAGTTTTTTTTTGTTACAGTTCTTTGGTCCTGACTACATTTATTGTGGACCTCATTATACTAACCAATAACACATTGTGCCATCTTTTCATTTTTTGTGCTTTCATTCATTTTATACATGTTTACCTATGGTATTGATACCAACATCTGTATTTGTCTGTCTCTTCATACAAAGATTCAAATTTGAAATTCTTTTTTTTTTTTTTTAACTTGTCTTGCATTGGCTTTTATATTTGACAGGCCAATAACCTACCAGTTAATATTTATCCCATTCCAAACGCCAATCAGACCCATTGTCAGAGTTCATACTCTTTTGATGACTTGCCCAGGTCTGTTATCATGACTCTTAATTTGGGCTCAATGGTGAAGAGTATGGATTTTCATCCAGTGCAACAAATACTACTCCTTGGTAAGTCATTTGTCTAAGTAGCAAGAAATTTGTTTCTGCTTACAGTTGCATGCTACTTTCATTCCAGTTTCTCATATGAAGAATTTCTTGCTGATAATTATACATTCTATTTCATTTATGTAAAAATAAAAAATATAAGTTTCAATTATAAATTAATTAATGTTCATGTAATATAAAAAGTATACTCTTATAACAAAAAAAAAAAATAAAATAAAATATAATATGATGTAATTATTATAATTAAATAAATAAAATTAATAATATTAACAATTTTTGTAATTAAATTTAAATGGTTTTGTCCAATTTTTCTTTAATTATAATACTTTATCTTTCAAATTTTTTTACCATCTTCACTTGTTTGCGTCATTTTTTTGGGTCATTATCATTAAGTAATAAAATGAATAGTAATAATAATGTTGTAATTAAAGTAAAAATTTGAGAACAAAATCATCCAAAATGAAAATTAATTTTTTAACCCGTCATTTTAAAAGAAAAAAGAAAATAAAAAATTAATTCAAATGTATATTTATGTGTATTAGGTTATGTAAGATTATTGTAAAAAAAATTAAATCATAAATGAGACTCTAATTATTTTATCTTTATAATAAGATAATGTAATCATTATCATTAATCATTAAAAAAGTAAAATAAATAATAATAATTTTGTAATTAAAGTATGAGGTAAAGGTCGTCCAAAATAACAATTGACACACACACACACACACACACACACATATATATATTTTGAATAAGACTATTATTATTTTATTCCAAAAAACATGGTATTAATGCCGGTACCAAAAACCCTAAACAATCCCTAAAACTGCCACCACCCTATTACCCATCAGAAAATGTAACCACCGTCGCAACCCTATTATCCACCATAAAATCTAACCATTGTTGCCTCCTAACCCCCATTGAATGTCGTTGAAGTTGCAAGTCCAGCCATTTAAGTTACGAATCCCAGGCTTATTGAAGTCGTAAATCCCAACCCACCACCCTATGACGCCATCTGCATCTCCTCCCTACGACCTTACTTGAGAGAGTCGACAAATTTAGCCCTTTTTGCAACTACCTGTCTAATATTCGTACTATTCCACCACTTTTCAGTCATTTCAGCCACTACCGCCACCTCTTTTGGTGTTTTTCGGCGGCTCTTTGGTCATGCTATGTTGACAATTTCTGCCTGCTGGTTATATTTTTTGACAGAGCGTGTTGAACACAGTTTTTTTAAATGGGTAATCTCCTTGCATCTCTCTAATTAGTATGGGTTCTTGACTGATGTCATATTTATTATTCATATTCTGGGTTTTTTTCCATGCTATTGAAAGATATACGTGTGGTGGTAACTCTATTTTTGAAGAGCTGATTTTTTTTGGTATCGTGGTGGATCCATTGGTTGACTCCTTACACTGGTTTATGATTTTACTACTACTATGTTGTTGCTGATTTTTTCTACACATGGTTGAGCCTTCTCCACCAATTTCTACCATTGATACTACTGTTGGTTCCTACTATGTCTAATAACTCTCTTCAAATTACAACATTTAAACTCAATAATACTAGTTATTTGCACCGGGCTCAAGCTATTATGGTGTTTTTGGAACCCAAGTTTCATCATTTGACAGACGATTCATCAGCACGTAACAAACCAAAATTCTAAAGTTGGAAGAAAGACAATTCTATGTTTCGCAATTGGCTTTGAAATAACATGAAGCCTAACATTGTAGGAAATTACGTGTTCTTTGCCACTGCTAAAAAAGTATGGTAGGTAGTGCATGACCAATACTCTCAAGATAGAAATGTTTCTTGAATCCTTGATTTGTATTCAGGTATACTTTTGTGCAGTCAAAATAGGAGTTATGTTAAAAATGGAATTATCTATATATTTCATTTTGATCATTATGTACTTGTAATATAGACAAATGTGAGTCTTGTCATGCTTATTGTATATATAGATGATATCATTGTCTTTGGAAGTGATGTTGAGAGAATAATAGAGGTGAAGAATAGGTTGAAAGAAACCTTTTAAGCCAAGGACTTGGGTCAACTACATCACTTTTTGGGTATTGAAGTAGCTTATATTAAGAAGTGTATTGTACTATCTCAAAGGAAATACTTGTAAGATTTGTTGACGGAAACTAGTATGTTGGGATCTAAGCCGTCTAATATTCCTATGGATCTAAATTCCCTGTTGGATGATGCAAGGAGTGACAACCTTGATGATAAAAGGAGGTACAAAAGCCTTATAGCGAAACTGAGATATCTTACAGTTACTAGGGCTGATGTAAATTTTATTTTAGGAGTTGTCAGTCGATTCATGGATAAGCCAAAGCAAATACATTTGGAGTCAATTTGTCATATTTTGAGATATTTGAAGAGGACTATTAGCATGTGTGTTGTTTATAAGAGAGATCGAAGTCTTAACATTATTGGCTACTTCGACTCAAATTGGGCAACTTCTTACTTTGATAGAAGATTTGCTACTAGATATTATACTTTTGTTGGAGGAGATCTTATAACACGGAGAAGCAAAAAGCAAAATGTGGAACCTCGCTTGAGTGTTGAAGCTGAGTATTGAGCTATAACTCATATTGTATGTGAATTGATGTGGATTAAAAATCCCATGAACGAACTGGGGATTGGAGTAAAGGATCCTATGGTCATGCATTATGAAACTTAAGTTGCGGTTCACATAGCTAGTAATCCTATGTTCCATTAGCGAAATAAGCACATAGAAGTAGATTGTCATTTCATAAGAAAAGTAATAATTTGTGGAGATGTATGCACACCATTTGTCAAGTCAGACAAACAATTTAGGAGATATATTTACTAAAGTTATAACTAAAAGTCATTTATGTCTTTTCGTTCTAACCTGCGCATTATGAATATATATGCTCTAGATTAAGGGAAGTGGTCATATTATGATTATATATATAGATTTGTACTGTTTTGATTTTGAATTAGACAATTATTATTTTATTCCCTAAAACAATTTATATGAACTTCGCTAATTTCAGTTGGAACAAACATGGGCGATGTTATGATGTATGACCTATCAAGTCATGAGAGGATTGCTCTTAGAAATTTCAAGGTCTGGGATCTCAGAGCTTGTTCGATGTCTCTGCAGGTTTGTGAGTCATTTCTGACTAGTTTTTGGATGAGTATTGGTGAAAGGATATGCTTTTTTAAGAGTTTATTGAGTAAAGATAGGCTTTTACTTGTAGGCATCTTTGGCAAGTGAATATACAGTTTCAGTCAACCGTGTAATGTGGAGTCCTGATGGAATCCTTTTTGGTAATTTTGTTTATCCAGTTTGTCGTTTAATTTTATTTCCTTTTGTTTTCTTAATTAGCCATTTGAGAATTGAGTTTCTCACTAAAGAAATGAAGTGAAAAGAAAATGACGCAATAATTTTTTTTTTTGGCTACTTCAGGTGTTGCATACTCCAAGCACATCGTGCACATATACTCCTACCAGGGTGGTGATGATTTGAGAAACCACTTAGAGGTTGGTGTCATCAAGGTGTATGGGTTTAGTTAATAGGCATCAGATCTTATGTTTATCCACTGCCTGCTTGTTCCTCATCCAATCTAAAATATATATTTTGATGGCCTACCTTTGTTTCCTATTTCTCTTTTTCAGATTGAGGCTCATGTTGGAAGCGTCAATGATCTTGCTTTCTCATATCCAAACAAACAGCTGTGTATTGTTACCTGTGGCGAGGACAGGGTCATCAAGGTATGTCTATATTATTTCTGGTTTGGATGTTATTGTTCAGTTTTGATATCATCTTTTAAGATTTTAGGATTCTGCAGGTCTGGGATGCTGTCACAGGTGCCAAGAAGTTCACTTTTGAGGGCCATGAAGCATCTGTTTATTCTGTCTGTCCACATGACAAAGAAAATATTCAGGTGATAATAATTCTGTTATTATATTGGTAGTGTGCCATGAAAATAAAGCTTCTTATTATTGTCCCCGTAATGCCTTTTTTATTTATTTGTGCCTTTTTTAAAATTCTGAATGAAAGAATAAACTAAATTCTTTCTTCCCTTCTGTGTTATGTATAAATAAATATGTGTTATTCCTGTGATAGTTCACCAAGTTGGTAGTTGAAGATATCAGTCTTTGGAGTGTGCCGTTTGTGTTACATAGAGTAGCTCTTTCTCCTCAATCAGTTAGCTATAAGCCTATTTGAACCTAGATTCCTGAATTAGGGTATGTTCGAGCCGTGTAATAGACAAAAGAATTAAATAGTTATTCATTCTTTTGTTTGTTTACAAGTTTTATTATTAAGAATTGCAATTCCCCGAGAATATTAATTTCTTTGTGAGGGTGAATATATATTATTCTATACATGAGAAGAATAACTGTTCATTCTTTTAAATGAATAGGATTTAATACATTTTTACTAAAAAGTCCAAAAATATATAAATTCTTTTGCAGAGATGAAAATAATTTTTGGAAAATTGGTAATATACATATATGGGATAGGATCAAGAGACAATTTATTATGCAAGTTTTTACACTACCAATTATCAAGGGTTGAGAGGTTAGAGAATAGTTTTTTCTTCCCTAATAGTTATAAATATCAACAGTTGTGATTAAAAGATGTAATAATTTGTGTAAAAATTGCGCCTGTTGATCCTCTCTCTCTCTCTCTCTCTATATATATATATATATATTATATTAATTTCTTATTGTAATATACTGAACATAATAATTTTTTAAACTTATTCCATAATGACAACCGAAGAAAGCAATCAAAATTATAATCCATTTTTCTACTTTCCTATTCCAAAGAATTATTATTCCTAATCGATCATTAATTTCAATTCTATAAACAAAATATGCCTCAATATTTTGGCATATAAGTATACATTACTAGCCTGCTCCCACTTAGATGTGCATTTTGAACTAATCTTCATCATAATTGTTAAAAGAAAATTGAATATGGGTGATCTCAAGTAGCCGTACTCCTTTAATGTGGCAGCATTTACATATAGATTCATGATAACGTTGTAGCCGTTGCTCGAATGTATTGAGTGGGCTTAAGAAGTTTTTTTCCATTTTCCTTCCCTTAGTTTATCTTCTCGACCGCAACTGATGGAAAAATAAAGGCATGGTTGTATGATAACATGGGATCAAGAGTTGACTATGATGCTTCAAGCCATTCATCGACCACTATGGCTTACAGTGATGATGGAACAAGGTTGATACATTGTCTCTGCATTTTGAGGCTTCTTATTTTTATTTGATTATAAAGATCGGATTTTCTCCTATGCTACTAATAGAGTTGGGATATTTAATAGGTTGATCTCATCTGGAACTAATAAACATGGTGAATCTTTCTTAGTGGAGTGGAATGAAAGTGAAGGTGCTGTGAAGTGTACCTATCATGGCCTTGGAAAGCGCACTGTTGGGGTTGTGCAATTTGATACCACTAAGAATAAGTTCTTGGCTGCTGGTGATGATTACTTGATCAAATTCTGGGACATGGACAATGCTAATCTGTTGACAAGTATTGATGCAGATGGTGGATTGCCGGTGGGGAAAATATCTTGAAACTTATGCTTAACAGAGTCATCATTTCACAATAGTTTGTGTTCTTGATTTTATATTGCATTCCCGTTAAGTCAACTAGTTATGATGGTTTCACATTTTTGCAGGCTTCCCCTTGTATCAGATTTAACAAGGAAGGGATTTTATTAGCTGTTTCGACAAATGACAATGGTGTTAAAATACTTGCAAATTCAGATGGTGTTAGGTTACTCAAAACAGTAGAAAATCGTCCGTTTGACACTTCTAGAGTTGTGACTGCAGCTGTAGTTAAGGTAAGAGCCAAGATCTTTGAAGAACTAGCCAATATTCATAATCTAAATGCTATGTATAACGTATTTGCAGCCCCCTCCAATTGGTTCTTTTGGTTCTGCCAATGTTACTGTTGGAACAAGCATTGCAGATCGAACTGCTTCAGTAGTGGTTGGACTGGTGAGTGTACCGCCTGTTCATGTATACCAATTCCTTGAAAGTAACTAACAAATCCATGTAAATTATTTTAGAGTAAATGATGTCTGATGTTCGGTTTTGATCTACTTTCTTTTTGAGATTTTGCAGAATGATAATCGAAGTTTGGCTGATGTAAAGCCTAGGATTGCAGATGAATCAGTTGATAAATCTAGAATCTGGAAACTGACAGAAATCTATGAACCATCACAATGCCGCTCTCTCAGACTACCTGATAATTTAACATCAATGAGGGTATCATCTAACTTGTGCATGTTCTCTAAATTTGTAAACTTATTTTTGACACTTGCACTTTTACAATTTCTCAACTTTGTGAGGATGTTGACAGAATTTGGGTAAAGTCTGTCAAGTAAAGAACATATATACTTAGTGAAGGGATTTAATTATTCTTGCCCTTAAAGGGGTTTTATATAAGATTAGTAAAATCCAGACACTATTTTAATTTCTTAAATTTCAGATTTTCATTACGTTGATGATGCGGTATGTTTTACCAACTAACAACAAATCATCAATAGGACCACAATAGCTCTTGGCATCCAGTTGAATCTTTCATGATATAAGCAATACAGTACAACTTATTGGGAAGGTATTTTAGATTTAAGTTCCTGATTTCATTTTGGTCAAAAGAGAAGATTTCATTACATTGCAGCAAAATTGATACATAGCAATGTTATACAAACAACACACAACCACCTTGACTAACCCAAACATTAGATACTAACACAGCAATCTAAATTTTAAAGACTGCTTTCCCAATTCCAAACATATTTCTTCATACTTAAGCACCTTATACTCATAGTGCATGTGGAAAAAGCACCAAAGCTAAATATGACACTCCTATGACAAACTCGAATATCCATCCACAAGGAGATTGTAATCTGGTCTTTTAATGGAAAGGTCACCATCTACCATCGTAACAAGCCAACAAAGTAAACAGAATGCCACTAACGAACAAACCTGACACAACACATAAGCTCAAATTAGACAAAACCAAAAGAAAAATTAAATGGAATAAGGATATATCATCAAAAGATGGGTGCTGCAATCTCAACTTTCAGCACCAAAATGCTTCTAAATTGTTGTCGTCATTGTTTTCTTTGTTGGCCGTATCCATTTTCGATACTACCAAAAACTTAAATCAAGAATTCAAGAGAAACAAAGTAATGTCCACTAGCAAGTACTAGCGATGAGCTTCACCTCTATAAATGTTAGAAGAATTATCACATTGCTTAAGCATGATACTAATGTAAGGTTTATAAGTAATCATGAGACTTAGCTACCTTGGAGGTTAACCTCTTAAGGAATGGATATCTTATGTTGCTTATACACTATATAAAATTTATTTACATGGTATCAGAACTTAGGTGATAAAATGGGAAAAAAAATCTAATAAGCCTCCTTAAAAAAAAAAAGTAGATGAGGATGATGAAAGTAGAAGTTTGAAATATAAAATAGATGAAAGTAAAATATTGAAATTAAAATATAAGAAAGTAAAAGATTGAGATAAAAATAAATGAAAGTAGAAGAGAAATTGAGATACAATTGATGAAAGTAGAAAAGATTGAGATAAAATAGAAGTTTGATATAAAATAAAGTAGATGATTGAATAAAATAGAAGAAAGTAGAAGATTGATATAAAAATATTAGAAAAATAAAAAAAAATACAAAATGTTGGGTCAAACGACTCACATTTGAGGGGATGTTAGAAACATTATCCCATAATGCTTAAGCATGATACTAATGTAAGGTTTATAAGTAATTATAAGATTTAGATACTTTGAAGGTTAACCTTTTAAGGAATGGATGTCTCATGTTACTTATACACTATATAAAATTTACATGGTATCAGAGCTTCAGTCGATTAATGAGCCAAAAAACCTTGGGCTTTATCTCGCAAAAAAAAAAATGAATGGACCTTATTAAAGAAAAAAGACAAGTGACCTAAATAGAATATAATATAATAAAATATGTTAAAAATACAAAGTATTGGTCTTTGCATAATATTAATGTAAAATTTATAAGTAATTATGAGACTTAGCTACTTTGGAGGTTAATTTTTTAAAAAGTAGATGTTTCATATTACTTATACACTACATAAAATTTACAAGAGATACTTGGAGGAAGTTTAAAAATGGGTCAGCGTGCTGATGGTTGAAAGGAGGGGAAAGGAGGGGGTTGGTGGCTGAATAAAGCAGGGTTTAGAAAAGTGGATGAGAGAAACTGTTGTACCCAAGATCAGATAATAATGCGGAAGCGATAAAATAATAATAACGAGCACCCACAAAAATATAAAGAAAATAATCAACACAAAGGACACAAAGATTTAAGTGGTTCGGTAGTCAATGCGACTACCTAATCCACTGCTGAGGCCGGCACCGAAATATTCCACTATACTTGTCAAAGAGGAGTACAATAAGATTTGCCAACAGTTAATTGGCCAAATCACTCAAATATCTAAATACTCAATTACACCCAAATTAATCTCTCTCACAAAACAATAAATAAATAAATCTGTCTTGCCAGTTTAGCAACAACAGATAAATTAAAGAAAAACAGTAACTATAAATCTGTTACCAAATAGATTGAGAGAACAATATTCTTTAATGGGTTTATTAAATGGATCTTCTCTTGATTGCCTTTGCTACCTCAAAACTGTTGCTGGAGTGTTGTTGGCGCAGTTGCTACTCGAGTTGCGAAGTTCTTCGGCTGCCTTACTGTATCTGCCGCTTCTTATATTAATATATATGTCTACTCGCATCTTGCTGTTCGCTGGAGTTCATATATATATATATTAATAACCTAATGGGCTTTTATTCATTAAGCCCATGACTTAAATATTTGGGACAACACGCAACAGAAACAGATCCGGTGGGTGCTGAAAAGGGTGAGTCCACTGGTGGAGATAGGCAGAGGGGTGAGTCTATGGGTGCAGATGGTGGATGGGTGGGAAGGGGAAGGTGGGAGGCAGCTAGGTGGGAAGAAGGGGCTTAGGTTTTTTAATTTTTTCAGATTAGTCGGCTGGAAATAGGGTTACAGAAACTGATTTAAGTTCTTAATTGAGTTCGGAAAATTATTTGACACCTTTCCTTCTATTTTTTGGCATTCCCAAAGTATTGACGTTTTTGGCACTCTTTCTAGACTAACTGCATTTATGAATATCCTGCCAACCTTTACTGAAAAGGAACACTTTTCTTTTATAAGCCATGTACACTACAACTCCTTGTACTATGACCACTTCTATAATTAGATTCTCGAACTTATTATTGTATTTCTCATACGCATTGTCATTTTAATTCAACCCAAATATAATTCTCTCTTTTAAATTTTTATTTCAAGTCAATACAATATTTTCAAGCAACAACCTATTAAGTGTTTTAGAAAGCAAGTTTAGGCCCTTAAGTTGTCCTTGATTACAATATGTTCAAGGGCTTCAGTAGGTACAAGGAATAATTTGAAAGTGGTCAAAACTTGGTTCAAGAAGTCATCTTTTATTGATGGAATGATGGTTGGCCTATTACACTAGGTTTTAGACTGTGAAGCACTTGAAATTTGATTTGTTAATAGGATTTGTTTTTGTTAATGCAAGTTGACTTCTCATCATATTTAGTTTCTTTTAAAAATATAGAGTATTTATAGTTTTTAAGTCCGGGGTCTGACATTTGTAAATTTTCAGGTTTCTAGATTGGTTTATACAAATTCGGGACTTGCCATATTAGCATTGGCAACTAATGCAGTACATAAGCTCTGGAAATGGCAGAGAACTGACCGAAATGCAAAGGTATTTGAAATTTCCATGTTGAGATGTTGCTGTCACTCGTTTTGTTAGCTTTCAACCTTCTATTGACAATTATCTTCCTTTCTTGTAGACAACAGCAAGTGTCGTACCACAGTTATGGCAACCAACAAGTGGGATATTAATGACTAATGATATGAGTGATGCAAACCCTGAAGAGGCTGTCTCATGCTTTGCACTTTCAAAGAATGATTCATATGTGATGTCTGCTTCAGGGGGAAAAATCTCCCTATTCAACATGATGACATTTAAGGTATATGACTTGTTATTTTACTAGCCTAGCTCCAACTCTTCTTTCTTTTCAAAATTTTCTGAGAGAGGGAATTAAGCAGATGAAAAAGCCTAATTAGTGGGCAACTGGGAATACAGATGAAAGTATTCATTTTTAACTCACAGAACTTTTGCTTCTTATGTCCCGTATTGAAGCATACATCTATTTTCCTTGCAAGAAAAAATGTCCTTTCCAATTCGAGTTACCGGGGTTTGATAACTTTGATGCAGCATTCAGATGATATGTTTCAACAAGATAGTTCTCATATGTTTCTCTCCAACTTATGTTCTCATCTTACTTTATATATGATGCCATTGCTTTCCTTTGCAGACAATGACAAAGTTCATGCCTCCGCCTCCAGCAGCTACTTTTCTGGCATTTCATCCTCAGGATAATAATATTATTGCCATAGGCATGGATGATTCTTCAATACAAATTTACAATGTTCGGACTGATGAGGTCTTAAAGTGCTCATGACATTCAACTTTGTGAATAAAACTTTGGTTGGTGGGATGAAGCGTTAGATTTCTCACAATTGGCTCTCTTATGCACAGGTTAAATCCAAGCTAAAAGGTCATCAGAAAAGGATAACTGGGCTTGCCTTCTCCAATGTTCTAAATGTACTTGTATCTTCAGGAGCTGATTCACAGGTAAGTTATATTTCTTGTTGTTATACTGCTTCTAGACTGGTAATTTATATCTTGAGAAGAAGCCAACAGGATTGTTAATAAACCCAACGGGCCTAACTCTCAACCCAAAAGCTAGCTCATGAGTTAGAGGACTGCCCAGATTTATAACTTGCATTTCTCCAGAACACCTGGCCGATGTGGGACATTCTCCTTCAACACCCCCCTCACATTGGACAGGGGCAACGAAGGCCAACAAACCCACGATGAACTACGGGCCTGGCTCTGATACCATGTTAATAAACCCAACGGGCCTAACTCTCAACCCAAAAGCTAGCTCATGAGTTAGAGGACTGCCCAGATTTATAACTTGCATTTCTCCAGAACACCTAGCCGATGTGGGACATTCTCCTTCAACAAGGATTAACTACGAATCAGAGCTGCAAGACAGTTGATGGCTCAACTTCTTTCTTAGTTGGCCTAACCGCTTGTTCTCTTCTTAGTGCATGTCATATTCTAATGGAAGTTTTTCTCCTAGCCTAATCATAAAAGCCTCCTCATGAATATGCTTTAAGATATTCCTATATACTTGGTTAGGTCTATGCCAAGGATAAATTCTTTCAAAATCTTAGAATCATTTAAATCTCTTGTTTAATTTAACGGTCTTCATGCTTTTGGATCTGCATGTTTTATGAAAAGCTTGAATAATTTTATGGATTTTTGTACATTGGGATTAGTCCAACCACACCTTGGTTTCTTCTCTTGTCAGTTGTGTGTTTGGAACACAGATGGATGGGAGAAGCAGGCAAGTAAAATCTTGCAAATTCCTAGTGGGCGAGCAACAGTTCCTCAGGGAGATACCAAAGTTCAATTTCACCTAGATCAGAGACATTTGTTAGCAGTTCATGAAACTCAGATAGCCATATATGAAGCACCAAAACTAGATTGCCGTAAGCAGGTACCTCTGCTTTTACTCTTATCTATAACAAAATTCTTTCTAAGTTTCTGCAAATGCTTCTAGTTTTGTTGTAAAAGTCAAGTTAGGACACAACTACGCATGGGAATGACTTAGATAGCGTCATCTTTTAACAATATGGACATAAATTGATCTTAAAATTGCAAGATAATCTATTGATATTTTTTTTTTGATGTAGTTACCACTAACTCTTTTTACATCATGTTATGTAGTGGTTCCCTCGAGAAGCTAGTGGTGCAATTACACATGCTACCTATTCTTGTGATAGTGAGTCAATATATGTTAGCTTCGAAGATGGAAGTGTGGGTGTTCTCATGGCTGGACATCTCAGATTGAGATCTCGTATTAATTCATCTGCTTATTTACCTTCTAATCCAAGGTGCATTTTGTTTGTTTTTTGTTTTTGCTCTGACCAAGGTGCATTTTGTTGTCAATTATATCTTTTTGTCCTTCTAAGTTGACAAAATTGTGAATTGTGATTATTATTTTGGCAGTGTAAGGGTCTATCCTGTTGTTATTGCGGCACATCCTACTGAACACAATCAGTTTGCATTGGGACTTACAGATGGTGGAGTTCACGTACTTGAGCCTTTGGAGTTAGAAGGAAAGTGGGGTACCCCGCCTCCAGTAGAAAATGGTGCTGGACCTAGCACAGCTTCTGGTGCAGCCGGTTCAGATCAGCCTCATAGGTGACAATTAACCGTGCATGTCTGTTACTAAAGGACCTTGAGTGTATGTATCTCTTCTTCCATCCCACATGTATTTATTTTGAGGAGGGAAGCTGCAGAATTTAGGAATTTAGAAACTTGAACTAACACAGTAGAGTGGCACTGAAACTACTGTCTAGACACTGCAGGTACCAGTTGCCCTGATTTAGGATGATTAGATATTTATGGCATGATGTACATTAAATGAAAACATGTACGAAGTGAAAGGTTGGGTTCGGACTGCAAAGAAGATTCATTAAAAACTTTAAAGCTTTTGGTGGGGCTTTCATTGTTTTATTATATTCTACGCTTGTTTGTGAAATCTTTCGGTTGCAAGTTGTTAATTAGAATTGATATTATGTCCTACTTTGTAATCGATTTTCTGTTGTAGATCATAATAAATTCAGTTTTTTGCATCAACTTTTCATTCATGTACCTCCTCAGCTCCTCTTATGTAAAATGCTAATAAATATATGGAGTTGGGAACTTCTCAACCTAGGTGGGAAAATGCAATGGTCTATACATGAGTTGGCCTCACAGGTTTGGTGGGATTGTTGTTTTGCTACTTTTGGGATTTATAGCAGGACATCTCTTTCATTCTCATACTCAGATTGCTACTTGTCTCTTGCCCACTTGAATGTACTTATTTTTCTGTTTTGATTGTTTGGCTCTAACTTACCTGTGTTTTTTAAACTGGGTATTTTTTTTTCTAAATAAATTTTGAGGTTGATTGTCATTTACACTGTTGCACCTAAGTTCGATAAATTATTAAGTACCTTACATTTCTTTTTCTTTTTTAAATAAAGTACCTTGAGAAAATGCTTAAGAGGTCAATTTTTTCTTAGTTTATGTAATAGGTGTCTTGAGGGCAATGATTTTCATAAGCATTTTTGGTCTTTTGGAACATTTTTAGATTATGAGAATGTTTTAAAATGTAGTCAAGCTGAGAGTTTATCACCCTAATAACAGAAGAATTTGGTCCAAACTTAAATGACAAATTACCTCACTCTATCCTTAAAAAATCTGAAATGAACCAGGTCCACCCATGTGCCATATTGTACCATCATCCACGTGTTTATTTTTTAATGGTCACGTTTTATAAGTTTATTTTTTATTTTTTAAATTATTTAGACAAGTAAAAATGACTTTTACTGTAAAAGTATTGAAATGACAAATATAATTGAAAGACACGTCTGTAATTCTTTCTTTAGACAAAGTGCACTTTATCGGTTAATCTTATCTCGAAGGAAATGAGCTCATAACACAATTTTAAAAAACAACCAAAATAATATTATTTTATACTAATAAAAATAATAAATAATATTTATTGTACTTAAATTTATATTTTTATAATTAAAAAAATAATTAATATATTATTTTTTTTGGAACATCCGTTCAATTGAAATTAAACGACGATAATTTAGACCTGTTTCATGTTGAATGTTTAATATTACATATTTAAATTAAAAATTTAATATTATTAAGGTGTTAATTTTATTATTATAAATTTTAAGAGTGTTATTTTTTATAATTTTTATTATCAAACTATTTGTATTCTTCTGCATAAAATCTCTCATCAAATATTAACATTTACGTGAATTCTTTTAAGACATGAGCCAAAATGGACCATCTGCTGTTTCATTTTTATTTTTATTTTTATTTTTTATAATAATTATTAAACCAAGGCATGAACTTTGTTGGGTTTTACAATTTCATTATGGCATATAGTTACTTAGGTAGCGCTGCTAGCTCATGTATGATTCAGTTAGTTTGTTAATAATTCTCCATAAATAGTTAGCTCTTGTACTCAAAGTAATAAATAAATCAATCTAATATCCAAAGCTTCTATTATCTATGTTTTACTCTTACAGAGTATACATTATTGATAAAAAAAGATCAAGAAAAAAATTGTGCTCATGTAAAAGTTAATCTATGTAGGACAATTTTCTCATTTTGTAACTGCTTTATGAATCTTTTTTCCTAATAATATTAAGTTACACTCACCTTGTTCTATCTAAGTTTTTGAATGGCCGATGATAATAAACCCTTATAACTGGCACATATAATCCTAGTTTATGTCCATGAATTTTTCTCTTACGAAAATGTTAAAGTTAATAAATTATTAGTGATTCATTTCCATCATATTATACAAATATGCAGTAAATTATGAATTGTCTTGGTTTCAAATAAGGCAAATGTCCATTTTTGTTGAATTTTTCTGTTGAGAGTCAGGATTCTTTATATAGTCGAAAGAAACTTTCTATAAGCAGTGAAAATTATTACTTGTTCTTTTTACAGACAAGATAAAATACATAAATTTTGCAACAAAACTGATAATACGATGTTTTATATATTTGCTTAACATTGTAAAAGCAATGGTATGCTCACAACAGAACTAAAATAATGCTTCAAGATCTAAAACTTAACACTTCGATCATTGCACTAAATACAGATGCCACAGCATATTCACAACTTCAGTGCCATTTTTGAGTAATAGCAACCACCTAATTCCTTTTTCGGCCCGATTTGGCATGTCTTCTGGAGCTGGACGAGGAAGATTGCTTTGAAGGTATTGGTAAGAGAGTTCCCCCTTTTATGCCATCCGAATCCGTCATGTCCTTTAGGGTTTTTTGGGCTTCAATATACACCGTAAGGTCCCTAATCTGACGAAAGTTGAACAAAACTATTATCAACCAGGTATTTGAAAATAATAGCAACGAACATATTCTCTGAGGGGGGTCATTGCAGTACCTGCTCTTCCAGATCAAGTATTCTTTCATCCCTCAGCTTCAACGACTCAGATTCCCTTGAACAAGGGAGAATTATGAGTATGAGCATGAAGTATACACTATCAGTGCTAACTACAAGTGTAAAACTACCTTTTATATTAAACTGATTGATTTAACACTACCAAGTGATCAATGCAGAGTTAAAAGTGTAAAGACAAGAAGAAAAATAATAGGACATGCATTCAATAAGTCCCAAGTCTTCCTAAAAAAGGGGAAAAGAAAAATAGTTTCATGGAAATTATAATTCTACCAGGGAAGAAACCCAACAATCTAAGTTTGTAGTGTTGTCTTTCTGGATTCTTCATTTTGCATCAAGTATCAATGTGCAAATGACATGCCACGGACAAAGGTATGGGTACTCAACATTCCAATTTGTCAAAACTTACAGAAAATTAAATGGGCGTATCTAACACCTAGTTATGTATCTAAAAATTTCCAACACTTAGTGTCCTAAAAGAGTGTAACATAGCTTTCCATTACATTCAGTTTTTAATAAACCCCAATTGGTCTCACAGTATTGGTAACAGAATCATAACATAAAAGATCAAGATTCAACAGGGTTTGTAAAGGCAAGTACCTTTCTTCTATTTCCTTGAACTTCTTTCTCAAATTTTCTTGGTCTTTGATGAAACTTCGGTTGATCTAAGGAAACAAAAAAATAATTACAAAACTGAAGAGGTGAGACAAAAAAAAACTTCTGTGAATCAAGTTATAATATCATGCTAACGCAAATATCTGAAGAGAGAATAGTGAAGAAAAACTACCTAGCCAAAAACCTAACGTAAAGCAACTTGAAGAAGATTAAATAGGTCTCAAACTTACTTCAGCAACAACATTTTTTTCCTTAATACATTTTTCCAGTTTACTTTGAATTTCCTGCATTTTGTAAGTCACAGCATTCTCCACAGCTTCTGAGATTGCACTATCCAATCTACTTCTGGCATCCACAAGCAAAGATTCATAGTACTGAAAATAAAATGCAAAAAGAAAAAAATGAAATATATTTCTCTCCAAAATGAGAGATATACTTGCCAAACCTACTTCTTTCAAGCAAGATGGTATAAATTCAGAGTTAGAATCTCTCTGTTACTTCACCAGAAGCAGCTAAAAGAATGGCAGTTGGAAGAGCACTTACTCGTCTTTGGTTCTCAAGCTGACCAGCAACAAGAAGGTTGTACTCGTCTACAATCTGTTGTCAAGTTTAAAACCCAAAATCAGTGCATGTGCATGGGAAAAATTAGAAACAACAGTTGCTATACTAAGCTTGCCAAATATTCAAATTGAACCTGTACCTAAACTGATCTTACACAACCAGTTAGCCATATCTTGCAAATTTCTATTTGGTATTGAAAAGATTTTGCAGGTTATACATACCGCTTCAACTTTACTGTTATAGAGGGCTCCACTAATTCCATAATCCTCACTACATTCGTAACTACCACAATCTCCTTCTACTGACATGCAGCGATAATTCATCCCACTCGTCTTGCCATCAATCCTTGATTGGTTTAGCCTATGAACATAGGTATCACCAACATAATCCCAGATTTGCTGCGTTGTTAAGTCAAGAGAATAGCAGTGTTGTGTATCCCTCCAGTGTCTAATAGCATGCCCTTCTTTGTATCTTAAAAGTTGGAAAACAAAAAGAAATCATAATTAAATGTAAATAGCATTTATGCACACACACATTTACGTAGTGGCCTACCAATTGAACTGATGAATTCAGATCACATTATTTCTCTGCTTTAATCCAGAACAACTCACAAGTTATGAAGTAAAAGACTAAAAATAGGTGCAGTACCTTCCACATCCTGCAAAACCACAAATCACACAAACCCACAAATTTTCTGATGTTCCGCAAACTGAGCAAGTGTTTTGTTCATCCTTCTGCTGACAAAATCGACAAACCTGATAAAATAAACATAAGTTTTCTTCAACATAGTTGTCAAACAATCCAACTTCTACTGATATGTAACAAACATCTAGAGCATTGAAGATTTAAAAAAAAAAAAACTGAGATTGGCAACATATCATATTAGAATTGAGTTGTATTTCCATTTACTGTTATGCCATGTTGTATGTTAAATGAGACAAGAGAGGTGTGCAGTTGCACACTTTTGCATCTTCATGTCAAGAGATCGCGCATCAGCTTTTGCTGATAACGATTAATGATTTGTTTACTTGATATAGAAGAGCTCCAATGCTGGAACATATCAGAGAAACAAGATACTTTATGCACAATAGTAATCCAAGGATATTTTTGGTACGGTTATCACTTTAGGTTTGTAACCAGTGTTCAACATTTCAAAAGCTCTAGCAAATTGAAATAATGATTCCATGGTAGTGCATGCTAGTTAAAGAATATTTTGGAAAATCAAAGCGACATTTAGTTAGTACATCAACACTATCAGCCAACTATGATCTCTGATTAACAGTAGAAAAGCATGAGAATTTTTTATGTAACAAAGAACCAGCTCACCTGGCAAGATAAATAAGACCACTTTGAGATACAAGGACATTGGAAAGAGTGGTCACAAGCTGTACTCAGTATGCCACTAGTGTCAGGATCCAATCTCTCTAAAAAAGACAAAACAAGATTAAAGAAAATAATATTAGGTTTCAAAAAGCAAATGATGTGCACTTCGAAAAGGGATAATATTGTTGGCACCGGGGGAGTTAGGTGGTTAGAAAGTAGTAATATTATGGGGCTCACCGAGGCAAATTGCACAGGTAGGTAGCTCAGTACACCCTTCAGGAGGTGTTCCAGCTAGCTTGGCCGACTCAGTGTAATCGACAGAAAGCAAAAACATAATATGGCAAACTTCAGCCTGACATTAATTCAATTGGAAAAGAAAAAAAAAAACAAGTATTTGTTAAAAATTAGAAAATGGAGTTTCGGAAGGTTGAGCAAAAAATGTTTTATCTTGCGCTTTCTAGGTACAATGTACAGCCTTACATAACTGGTATGGCTCAGGTACAATCTATACATAGCAAAAACCCGCAGCTTTGGGACAATTTTTCACCCAAACCACATAAAAGAGGGGGAAAAAGAAGCTATTTTGGGGACTCAATGTCAGAGAATGTACCCTAGTTGCAACAAAAAACAAATTTGATAGAAACTCGTTTACCTCGTCAGGTGAAAATTTCTTCCCATTGAAACAACAATAGAATCCATCAGATGTCAACTGACTCATTAGCCTGATCAGAACACAGTACTGATCTTCCGTAGCATCATTTCTGTATTCAATCAAATCAAAGAAAATGCAAATAAATTGCTCTTAGCGTATTGACAGACAAGTAAAATTAATTGTTATACTTGTGATTACTCAATTTAAACATCTGCAACCAAAATAACTAAAGTTTCTATTTTCCTTGGTTCTATTGCGAACCCAATTTAGGGTTTTGAGAGTAAGCCCTCAGAACATCTAAAACATTAGTGGGATTCGTTGAATTTCAAAGAAAAAGAAAGGGTTTGCTAGCGAGATAATTGGAAATCAATTGGTTTAATTAGAACCTGATAAAGACGAGTTCAGTTATATGGTCGACGCGGGAACCACAGAAATGAATGAAGTCCTCGAAGGAAACGTAATTGGGAACGGCGATTACGAAGAGTAGAGTGGACCTGGCGCTAGGACTTGGAAGCGAAGAGTGAGCTACGGTCCGGAACAGATGAGCCACGCCTCTTCGCTCGTTGAATTTCGAAGTTGGGTTTGGATTTGGTTTTGTTGGGGTTGATTTGCTGGTGGTGATGGAATTGACGGCGGTGAACTCGATGTCTTTTAATCTGAGAGGATTATTGGGTTCTACTGAATGAACTTGAACGAAGAACATGGCGCCTGATAGGACTCGGTGAACTGAACTCGATTGACAGAGAGAGAATAAGAATGACTCGAATGAAGGTTTAAGTTACAGAGCTAAACAATTTAACAATAACTCAGAAACGGAAGAAGAAACCAAAAAGAATTAAACAATTTAACAAAAACACAGAAACGGAGGAAGAAACCAAAAAGTACAACCGATAATTCGCGGGAAATCGACCGTTTCCTCCTCATTAATTCTTGTCAAAACGGTTGATTTTTTTTTACTTTATATATTAGGTATAGATTATGATTTCATACTTATTTTTATTTATAGTTAAATATATTGAGAATAAATTATTTTTTAATTAATTATATACTTCATAATGAAGGTATATATAAAAAATTATAAGTGTAAAATTTAATATTGTATAATTTATGTTTCTATTAAAGATAAGTATTAACTCCAACAAGATAGGTAAATATTAATTACAACATATCACACACTAATTACACGACTCATGCTAACACTCTCCTTCAAGTTAGCGCATATATATCGACCATATCCAACTTACTTAATGAGTCATAAAATGTCTTCTTGGAAACTCTTTTGATGAGCACATCTACAAGTTGTTTTTCAATTGGAACAAAAGAAAAGCTAATAAGTTTGACATCTAGCTTCTCTTTTATAAAGTGACGATCAATCAGTACATATTTAATGTGATTATGCTGTACTTAATTTTGTGACATATCCATAACTGCTCGGTTGTCGCAATACAACTGTATAGCATAGTACTTTTGAGTTGAAACCCAAATCAGATAGCAAGTTTCTTATTCATAACAATTCACATATCCCATAAATCATACTTCTATACTCAGCCTTAGTACTAGATCGGGCCACAACTTTCTATTTCTTACTTTTCTATGTAACCAAATTACCTCCCATAAAGGTGAAGTAACTTGATGTTAACATTCTATCTGTAATATTTCTTGTCCAATCTACATCTGTGAAGCCACAAACTTCAAAAGTGTTGTTCAGTTTAGAAAACATTACTCCTCTCCTTATAGTTGACTTTAAGTACCTTAAAATTCTCACAACAGCTTTCATGTGATTCTCACCTGAGTTATGCATGAACTGACTTACCACACTTATTGCATATGCAACATTTGGTCTAGTATGTGCCAAATAAATTAAGCACCCAACCAACATCTGATAGTAAGCTCGATTAGTTGATACTTAATCTGAATACTCTGCTAAACAATAGTTTTGCTCAATAAGAACGTCAATAGGTTTACAATCCAACATACTTGTCTCAATTAGCAAGTCAATAATGTACTTTCTCTGACACAGAAAAATTCATTTTCTCTCGCTAGCTACCTCAATCCTTAAAAAGTACTTCTATTCATCCAAGTTCTTCATCTCGAATTCAGAGGCTAATTGTCTTTGTAATTTATCAATCTCAACAGTATCATTGCCAGTAATTATCATATCACCAACATAAATAATTAGAGCTATTACCTTCCCTTATTGATGTTTGAGAAATAGCGTATGGTCTGAATTACTCTTTCTGGAACCAACCTACTGCATGAAATGTGAAAACCTTCCAAACTAGACACGAGGGAACTACTTGAAACCATATAGAGACTTCTTCAATTTGCATGCAAAATTACTAGGAGAAGCAGCTACATGCCCAAGTGGAAGACTCATGTACACCTCCTCAGCTAACTCTCCATGAAAGAACGCATTCTTGACATCAAATTGCCAAAGTGGATAGTTTAAACTAGCGACAAGCGAAAACAGGACTTGAATAATGTTCATTTTGGCAATAGGAGCAAAAGTCTCATCATAGTCTATACCATAGTCTGAGTTCCTTTTTCTACAAGGCGGGTTTTATACCGATTCACAGATCCATCAACATTATGTTTCACAATAAACACCCAGCAATAACCAACTGTCTTTTTGCCTTGCAATGGAGGCATAAGTTGCTAAGTATTGTTCTTTTGTAATGCCTCCATCTCTTCCTCCATTGCTTTCCTTCACTTTGGATCTTTCAATGCATCTTACACTTTGTTAGATACTGATACATCGAATATTTGATTTACAAATGATTCATATGGCATAGACAATCTTTTAGTGGACATGTAGTTGGTTACTGGATATTTTGATTTTGCATGAATATTTAGTTCATGCCTTTTGGCTGATTAACCCCGAGTAGACCTAACACGTATTGTCCAACACTAGACTCAATGCTATTAGTATCAATAGGTGTACATACCTCAGATGAGTGACCTTCAGTACCAGGGAGTTGTTAATCAAGGGTAGGAGTGATGCTTGAGGGAACAATTGTGTCTTCTTTTTCAGTGATCAAAATTGGTACTTGGATACTTGGAGCATCTTTTTCTTCGACTACTGAATTCAATGGGTTAAGAATCTCAATAAGACCCATAAGTGGTTGCATTACTTCTTCACTTTCTTCTAATTTCTCCCCTTCACCATAATACAACTCTTCAAATTATGAATTCTCCCTGAAGTGCAGTATCAAATGAGGAAAAATAGCTCATGTTTTCAAAGAAAGTAACATCCATAGTGACATAATACTTTCTGGTAGGTGAATGGAAGTACTTGTATCATTTCTGATAATCTCCATAACCAACAGACACACACTTAATTGCCCGAGCATCTAACTTAGATCTTTGATTTTTAGGAACATGGATAAAAGAAACACAACCAAAACACGGGCAAAAAGATTATGAAAAGATGGCAATGATACATAAGATGTGAGAACCTCGAATGGTATATGTTTGTGAAGGACACTAGATGGGAGAATTGATGAGATGAGAGGAAGCTTATACAGCATAACCTTAAAGATATTTTGGCATATGAGTGCTAAATAGAAGGGCACGAGCCATATCAAGTAAGTGACGATTTTTTCTTTATGACATCCCATTTTATTTTGGTGTTTGTGGGCAAGTAGTTTGGTAAACAATTCCATGTGTTCGGAAAAAATCTTGGACAAAATGATTAACATATTTTTTCCCATTGTCAAAACGTAGGATCCTAATGGTGTTGTTGTATTGTGTTTGAACCAAGGTACGAAAAGTTTGAAAAGCTAAAAAAACTTTATCTTTGGTTTTAAGTAGAGCAATCCATAACAATCTTGTACAATCATCAATAAACAACACAAAATACCTCATACCTGATACAATGGGTTCTCAAGACGGTCCCCAAACATCATAATAAATTAATTCAAAATAAATAGTATTTTTATTAGAAGTGCTAGGAGAATAAGTAATACAATGACTCTTGACCAAGACACATGTCTCACAATGTAAAATAGACTCATTCACACCAATAAAAAAATTAGGCATGGGTTTTTCATAAGACTAAAAGACGGATGCCCTAAGAGACGATGCCACAAACAAATTTTATTTAGCTTGTCAGAACTCAAAGTCAAAGCAGTGTGGGACTGTGCTCCTGGTTTCTCCCTTGCGTAGGTCTGATCCAAACAGAACAATATGCCCCTCAGATACCCCAGACCAGTTATTTCCATTGTAAGAAGATCCTGAAAAATCACATACATAGGATAAAATGTTACAGAACATTTAAACTCAGTATTCAACTGTAGGATAAATATTAAGTGATGAGATAAGTCAGGTACATATAAAATATTATGAAGCTGTAAAGTTGGAATAATACAGACTGACCCCATCCCTAAGACAAGAAAGGTCTCACCATTAGCGTTCGTAACATAAGACACTGGTAGGGAAGATAACTCAGTAAAATAAGATTTATCATAAGTCATATGATTAAATGCACTAGAATCAATAATCTAAGTATTAGATCCAACAAAGTGAGAAATGTTTAAGACCATACCAATCTTACCACGACCAACTATTGAAGCTGTAGGGGTAGCTCCACATGTCGCATGATGATCCTGTCCAGCCATTCCATAGAAATTTGGTTCTTGGACCACTTGCACCGCAGCTGCTTTTGCCTTAGGATGATAATTCTGCCTTTTAGGTTTCAGATGTGGGTTCGGTTTCCAACAAGTCTCTCAAAGATGCCCAACTTCATTGCAATAAGAGCATTGAGGATGAGAACGATTGACAAAGCCTAATGGAGGTCCTTATTGATAAAGTGGAACTGAACTCTGCTGTTGGAATAAATGTACTTTTGATTTGGCTTGAATGGCTAGGCTAAAGACTTCAACTTGTGCCTGATTAAGACTTTCCTATTGAGATTCGTCCTTACGGATGTATGTAAAAGATGTGGTCAAGCTCGGAGGGTCTGGCATTCGGAGCAATTCACCCTTAGCACTATTATGTTTCGCATCGAGTCCTCTCAAGAATGCATGAAATCGTTCAAGCTCATTCTCTTTCTGGTACCATATAAGGTCCTCTTGATTTTTAATTTTTCACAGACGTTTCTGATCAATTTCAACCTATACATTATTTAGCTTGGTAAAAAACACAAATACTGGTTGCCTATTCTGTAGTATGCCAGCAGCTTTGTACATTAATTCGTGGATCTGTATAAAGTCAGACTCATTAATATAGAGGCCTCCCAAAGTCTTCCATATGGCCTCAGCTATTTCAAACTCTTCCACCATCTATAGTACATCATCGGTGATGGCTCTAAATAAAATTGACATTACAAGGCCATCATCATCTTCCCACTTAGTACAAGCCTCTACATTGTCATCACGAGGAGCCTTAATTGTTCCAGTCACATGTCCCATCTTGTGCATCCACGAAGATAAACGAACATAACCCTTTTTCATGTTCAAAATTTGGTTCCATTAAGTTTGGTACCCCCGAAAGAGCCACCTTCTGAGCTATTGACATAGATTTCAAATTTTGGAATTGCAATGATCTTAGGACCGAATTTTCTCTCGAATCTTCCATTGAAACAGACAATAATAAGGTGCAGTAGAATAAAAATTACCTTTTTTTAGGGGCTATTGACTGGGCCTAAGGAGATTGGGCTAGACTGGTGACTGATGAGAACTGGACTGGGCTGTTGAGACCGTGGTTTGGGTCTTATTAAGTTTTGAGTTTCTGTTTGGGCTTTTGAGAATTGGGCTGGTTGTGAGAACTTCTTCACTGATGGATAGTGGGCTAGTGGAACTGACTTGCCGACGGATTGACGACGCCGGCGAATGCGACAAGTGATGCAATAACTAGTGTCGACAGAAAAAACTGGTGATGGCCTCGATGGAACTGGAAAGGCATGAATGACTGTGAATGGGACCGCAGCTACCACGAAGCTTGTGGTAGAGGGAACTATGGACCGGTGGGCCGATCAGTAGGTCGTGAATGGCATAGTTGACGAGACAATGACGACTGTGATTTCTTATGGCCGTGAGATAACTTTTTTTTTAAGCTTTGATACCAAGTTAAATATAACAAAAATAAATTATTTTCTAATCAATTACACATCTCATAATGGAAGTAAATATAGAAAATTGCAAATGTAAAACATAATTCTATGTAACTTAAGTCTATACTAAAGATAAGTATTAATCCTAATAAGATAGGTAAATATTAATTACAACATATCACATACTAATTACATGACTCACACTAAAAATATTTGATAAAACTAAATCAAATATTTATAATTATTTTAATTATTGAGAATTAAAAATAAATATAAATAATTTTTTTAAAAAATTAATGATTAAATTTAGATGGAATTAGTGGGCACATAAGGGACCTAGGTAGAAAAGATTTTCCTTTTTTTTTTTTTTTTTCCGAATGCCAAGTGGTTGGTAACATTAGTATGGGAAAAAAAAATACTAAACTAAGTATATACTATTTTTTAAATTATTTAATGATGTTTTATAAATACATATGTTAATTATTTTGATATTTATTATTTTTTAATTTATTTAATAGTATTCTATTAGTTCTTAAATTATTGAAAATATATCTTTTTACATTTTTAACAATTTGATATTAATAGAGTATTACTAAATAACGTAAAAAATAATTGATACTAAAATAATTAACATGAGTATTTGTAAGGTACTATTAAATAATTTGAAAAATAATTAGTATCAAAATAATTAACATGGTATCTATAAGATACCACTAAACAACTTAAAAAATAATGAGTATCAAAACATTAACATAGGGAGGTACCACTCCTGAAAAAATATATCTAGAAAATCATAAAACTAGTAGCTAAGACATGTAATAATAAAAATAGTATTTTAATATTAACTTAATCATTTTTAATTGAAGATAATAATACTACTTATATTGTTGAGTTTTAAGAGTGTCATTTTAGATAACTTTTTAAAAATATATCTAGATAACAATAAAAATATCACCATATCTAAAAAAAATAATAAAAAAATACAACTCATTATTTCGTATTAAATATCATTCAAGTTGAAGTACATCTACTTAAATTCGTTCAATGTTAAACACTGTCTAATTGAATACGTTTAATGTTATTAGTTATTACTTTTGTTATTATAATTTTTAGAGATATATTTTTTTTAATTTGCAAAAAAATAAAAAAGAATACATTTATTTGGAGAAAAATTAAACCATTCATTATTATCTATATGGCATACTTCTATTATTATTATTATTATTATGAAATTAAATTAACGATTAAATACGTTTCTACGTTAGTTGTATTATAAAATAACCTATTTGTATCGAGATGCATCTCATATCCATTTTTGCTTGATTGTCAATTTGTTATACATAAATCTCATTATTAAAATTATGTGAGGCCCAGTCAACATTTAATTATTTTTAAGTGAAAATAAGGTGAGATAAAAAATAACGAATATATAAAAAAATTTAAATAAAAATAATTAAATAATAAAGTTGTTGGTACCATCACTAGCAAAAAAAAAAAATCTAGTTGGTAATAAATGTGGTTTTGAATCCTCTAATGAGTGAAAAATTTAAATTTTTGAGAAAATTATATAAAATAACACCGTAAAATTTATAATAATAAAAATAATATTCAATAATATTGAATATGTTTAATTAGATGAATGCTAATAGTGAATAAATTTAAATGATTATAATTTAATTTAAATAATGTCCAATTGAATACTAAAATGATGGATTGGACTTTTTTTAATAATAAAAATATAAGAATTTAATTTAAATTATGCTATTTTTGTGATTATAAATTTTAAGATATATTTTTTTTATTTTTTCTAAATATTTTTAATCATATCCTGAAAAATACATTAAATTGATAAATAAATAAATAAATAAAAGTACATGTAAAACTGAATAATTTTGGAGCCTTTTTCATTTACTCTTTAAATCTCTCTCATAGTATAGTTCTTGATATAAATTATTCTAAAGGTTAACCTCTTGTCTCCAATAAAATATTATACATCCGTATGTATGTCCCCATTAATAATAGTTATTGATTCTAATCTCACTTCTTACAATTTTTTTTTCCTTTCTTATAAAAATGGACTAAGATGAACATTTTCCACTACATGACAATCCGTTATATACGATCATCTTTACATGTTTCCATGCTCTAACCTCATAAGCAATTTCGTTCCCAACCAAATAAATTAGTCTTTAACCTCTTTGCAGCCAAAAGAAGGGGAAAAAATAAATAAATAAATAAAGAATTGCCCATCAGATAGTAAAACAGCAAACTTCCCAAAACAAGCAATTGTAGCAGGTTTCATACCAATAATTTTCATATCTTTAATTTAGCTTGTCTGGTAATTACAAGTAAAACAAAATCAATAATGAAAACACACAAATCCACCTTCACCAACTTAATTCATCCTTTTTTGTATTTCACACAAATCCATCAACATCTTAGTTTCCTTCAGAAAGAAAAAAAGAAATTCCACCAGCATAATTATTCCTATTTGTATTTCACACAATACATCAACGTGTATTCATGTATGATTATTCAAATAATGTTTTGGCTATAACAGCATACTTACAAATCAATAGTCACCACTAATGGTGAGTCACCTTTGTCCAACACAAATGTCTTAGATATCTTCTTGGAGCCAGTAAGGATGTCAACAGTGTAAGTACCATGGAAGCCTCTAAACAGAAACTCTCCTTTCTCGTCAACATGACCATGAGCATGAGATAACCATTCTTGTTTAAGAGCAAGGTACCTTTTACCTGCTTCATTGATCTCACCTTCTGCATTCACTAAATGTGAATTTTCTCTACTCATAAATAACTCCCAGAATCCCCATAGCATTATACCATCTACAGCAGGATGAGCAAACGCCTCTCTAAGCATGACTTCCAAATCATCAGCTCTAACATGCTCATTAATGGAAGACACATCAAGCTCTGTAAACCAGACTGAAAGTCCGAGAATTCCCAATTTATCAAAGGCAGAACAAATTATTGATCCCACTGGACTATCAATATGTCCTTGAATCCCAATTCCTCCAACAGGTGAACCTTGCTTTTGCAAATCAAGGATTTGCTCAGTGTACTTTTCTGGGCAGGATCTGGTGTCACATCCATCCTCGACATGATAGTCATTCACAAATAGGATGGCTGAAGGGTCTAGCTGGTTAGCAGTCTTGAACATTTTGGCTCGGATGTCTTTACCTAATTTGTCTTGGTAGAATGACCCGTGCAACATCTCGTTGTTAACATCATAGTGCCTGAACTTCCCCTTGTAGCGTGTAAGAAGATCTGTAAGGCGGTTTTGTACAGCAGTTGACAAGTCGTTTTTGTTTAAGGATTTTATCCATTGCTGGACTGTGTCCTCTACTTCCCAGAAGATGCAATGACCTCGAGTTTCTATGTTGTGGTTCTTGCAAAAGTCCAACATCTCATCCGCATCTTTGTAGTTCATATTCCCTTGTTGTGGTTCTGTCCAATACCACTTCAACTCATTCCCAAAGACAGCCCAGTTGAAATTTTTCACGAAAAAATCAACAAAATCTTCATTGTCAATATTTGTTCTACTTATACAAGATCCAAAAGGGAAACTATTCCGTGTTTGTCTAACTTTCACGACAGTGCCCAGGTAACTGCTTGAATTCAATCCTGAGAACTTGAAGATGACATCACGTTTGCGGATCTGCATGACAGCAATATAGTAAGTGTCTAATAAGAGGTTATACTAGGAAAAGGTTAACAACACAGGCAAGAGTGATATCTGGGATAGATCCCTCCCTGATATCAAATTTAGAAAAAAAGATCCAAATTGGAAACAAAGTAAACACATGTCCCTCCAAAGAAGAGGGCAAACTAAACCTTTGGTGAAACAGGACAAGCAGATGCCATGTCACTTACTACATCTTCGTTTGAGGGAAGAAAATTAATTTGCTGTTAAGTAACAAAATAAATATAACTGCAGCATCTAAGCTGAAAATAACTATTTCAATAATAAGTAAACATGACATCTTTTACAAAACACATATTAGAAATTACCTTATCAGTTTGCTTTTTTAAGCCTCTAAACCTTGCCTCCCGGTCAACTGGGAAAATTTGAAGTCCAGCAAGCATCAAGTCAATGCCAGGAGCAGGACCTTGTACATAAACCATAACTTTCGAAGGTTGCTTCTCAATTCTAAAGGAGCCACCAATTTCATGCCATCTTTCATCATTAATCTCAACTTGTCCCCCGTTAACCCATTGGTTGTCCACGCTAAGTGCCACATTCACATTTTGTGGGCTTGTGGCACCGGAACCAATCCGAACCCAGGCAGATACTTGGTATGTCAAATAGAGTTTGAGTTTATCTGTGATCATCTGTGCAGGACCCATCCAGTTCTGAGTGCGATTAGTCACTAGAATATGACGACTAGTAAGAGGCTCATGAGGTCCAAGGGAATCTCTAGCCATTGGAGGAAGTATATGTGGTGAACCAGTTCCAACACTCAAAGTGCAATTACCAAGAGGAAACCACACATTAGTGCCATTACTTAGATTACTGTTGTCTACTATATTGACTCCAAAAGCAGGATTCTGCATAAATAAAAACCAATACTCAATGTAAGTTTGCAAGTTTAAGGGGTTCAACTTTAAGATTGTAAGTTTAAAGTTACGTATCAAAATATTGAATAACCAACCTCAATAACTGGTGGAGGTGAAGGGGGCACTTTCTCTGCATGTTTAACAACTAAACTGTTGAGAAGAATATCAGTTCCTGGAGGTGGACCTTCTACATAAACAACCACTTTTGATGGGGAAGCATTTAGAAGAAATTTTCCCTGCATCCGTGACCAATCCTTGTCTGTTGCCTGGACACTTTAAATTAAATAGAATTTTCTTTCAGGCATATGAGATGAGATCAATGGACTGTCAAAATAATTTTTCAAAGACTAGAAGGAAATTTTATGCATTTTAATGGACTAACAATTGAGTAAAATGCAAATCCTATTTTTATCTATATGACTCAACACAAGAACTCTGCCTAATCTATCAATCCCATGTTTCTATACTGTAGAAGTATACATATTGCGTCTTGTATGCATCCACCACAGAAATTATCATGATAGTGAGATTAAAAAAAAAGAGGGAAGAGACTAACTTGGCAATGCCAATATACTGTTCCCGTTGATTTACTGTCTGTACCCATAAAGTAGCACGAACATCAGAATTAGTAACATTGTTCCCAAATATGCGAACTACAGCAGTAACCTCATAGGCAAGCTTCCGCTGCACTCTGCCCGTGATTTCCTGTTGAATCCCATTCCAACTCTGCGTGCGTTCTGTAGCAGCTGCAAAGACTTTCCCAGACTGGGGGACTATTTTTCCATCTCCTATAGAGTCATGTAGGACAATCTTGCATCCTCTTCCAGTCCAACTATTCAAGCCATCCTCAAATCTAGGGTTTATGATGATATCAACATCTTCAGTATTGAGACATGTTCTGCTTCCACTCTTTACAAATAAGAAGACAACATGGTCCAAATATAATCAGCAAAATATGATTTAAGCTTTTTTGTTGTTGTTGGTAGGGGGGGGGGATAGATTTTTTGACATTATTTATGAATTCAACTACATAGATATATCAGTCGTACAAGGGGTTACGATGCAAAATACCTCACAAGTGATCACTACTGATTTTATAAGAAGATCAATTCCAGGATAAGGCCCTTCTAAATAAAATACAATCCGAACAGGCCTTGTTGGCAACGAGAATGTGCCTTCCAATTTCTCCCACCTTTCCTTTGAGACAGAAGTTCTGAAAGTAGTGAATTAGCCATAAATTCAACTATTTATCCTGAGCTTTGAAAAGTTTAAAGTGCTGTCATCAAGAAAAATTAACCTACGAGTTGACTTAATGGAATGAACACAACTCTTACTTTCCAATAAAGAAATAACTAGTCGCTGAATCTTGATATTCTAGTTTTAAAGTTGCCAGGACATCAGTAGATCCCTCCAATGGCCCTGAAACTCCAACAAAAGCAGAAACATAATAAGTGGAACCCAGAGTGATTCTGGCAGTGATGTCTTGCTCCAACCCTTGCCAACATTCCTTACGATTAGTAACAACAGCATAATTGCCAGCTGATTCTGCTGCTATTCCTGTTGGATATACAGAATCAGCTGAAACAACAAAGCCTTCACAGCAGTTGGCATGCCAAGAATGTAGTCCTTCGGAGAAATCATGGTTCAGTATCAGGTTTGAAGCAAGGCTGCTACTGGGATTTATTATACTTTGGTTTGCAAGCTGTCAGAAAAACAGTAAGTAATCATAAAATAACACATATTTTGGCATCCTAAATCCAATAGAGACCAATAAAAAATTTCAAACTTTTCTATTGTCATCAGCCCATTACAGAGAGAAATGTATGTAAGAAAAAGAAGAGTAAAATCTGATACCTCAGATTCATTAGTGGCAATGTTAGTCTGCTTTGGATTCTCCATTATTTCTCCTTGGGGTCTCTAGTCCAGTGCAAAAAAAAAACAAAAATAGTCGTTAGCTGTGGACTATGGAGTAGAGAGATAAAAAGGGGAACTATTTAGTTATGGAGATAAATGTTTGTATTCTCAAATGAATCAAACATAGAATCTCAGATTCATTAGTGGCATTGTTAGTCTGCCATTCCTGTATTAATTTACCTGCGAACGCTTAGCTTTGTGTGAGGCAGCAGCGTCTGAGTCTATGTCATATATATATGCGCGACGTACAGAAAATTTACGAGTAAAGTCGACGAAAAGCAGGGGCCACCTAACCAACCAATCTGTGCAAACCCTTCTTCGAAGGCTGTCAGCTACTCTGAACCCCAGTCTCCATCTTGTTTGGTCGTTTTTCCCCTTCATTTATATAAATATAGAAATATAAAATAAATAAATAAATTAAAAAACCCTAACCTTAGAGCCTTTTATCTCTTTATATTATTGTTCTTGTTCTTCTATCGAAGCAATATTAGAAAAGAAAATGGCAATAATAGCACCACGGAGAGAGAAAATCAACAATACACAGAAGTTCCATAACAAGAAGATTTTAGGGATGTGGGTCCCTGTGCTCAGGCCAAAGAATTAAATATGGAAGACAACAGTACATATTATTTCGAAACCAAAAACAAATGTACAGTTTTGTTCCTTTCCTAATTTTCTATCTAATCTTTCCTCGTTTTTGGAGCAAGCTAAGACTCCAAGACTAGTTTTGTTTTGCTTTATCTTACAGATTGGAATGCTTAAATTGGAGTAGAAGTTTCATAGGTTATGATCTACACTCTCGGCTTATATAACATAATAGGCTCAATAATCCCTTCCTTGTCTTTGATCCCAAGACAGAACAAGTGAAAAAGTCATAGCTTTTATCTGAGCTATTGAGTTCAACTGATAACTTGTTATTTCAAATAGAAAACATATTTCAGGAAATCTAATCTGGACAAAAACCATATTTGTGATCCAAATTCCCACAATGTGGAATCATCTGCTTTAAGGTTTCGAATATTGTTTTATCGTCCACGTCACGCAGCTTCTGGACAAGCTCTTTTGACAGTAGGGTTAGAATAACAAACTAAAATAAAATAAATAAATGTGATTTGAATGTTTAGCGCGATTCACGTTGGTTCTCTGCCGCTTGCTATTGTTCATTACTGGAAAGAAAACATAAAACATTTTTCGATATTAAACTAAAATGTTACATTTTATTTGTAGATTACTACTGAGAAGTGAACATGCAACACATTTTTAAGTTCAGTGTACTGTAAAAATATAAACTAAAACAAAATCAAGAAAGAATGTGACCAAATACCTACCTGTTCGGCACATCACAATTCCGAATCCAACCCGCAATGACATTACTTGTCGATTGCTTCCCTTCGAGGAGGCGTTTCGTTTGGCAAGAGAGAAAGCCTAAGAAAACAAGCCCAATACGAAAATAAAATCCCCTTCCTGTAGTCCTGTGTATTGTATAGTGCTCGTAGTAGTTAGCTAGCATTTATTAGGGCGTTAAACCATTTCCCATTGCCTGGGAACGATTCTCATTTTTAGAGTGGTTTACAAGATGATTTTAGTTTGTGATGACGAATAATAATAAAAGGCAGGCTAATGAAACACATTTTTATGTCATTGTATTCATAATAAATTACTAATTATATTTGTCTGGCGAAGTAAATTTTAAATGATGAAGTTATTTTTTTTAATTATATGGTACATATATATATATATATATATATATATAATTTTTAAAAAAATAATATATATTTATTTTTTTTATAATATAAATAAATATATATTTTTATTGTGAAGAATAAACTAGTTAAATAATTTGGTAAAGTATAAAAAAAAAGAAAAAAGAGAATTTTTTAAGAAGCGGCGCCAACTATCTCTTCTCTCCTCCGACAAGTTCATTGAGATCTATAAGCATTCCACAACATGTTAACAATAGTGAGCTAATTTAAAATAATTTGAATTATTTTAGTTTGAATTGATCTAATTTTTCTTAAACACAAATCAAACACAAATAAATTATTTTAAATTAACCCAAATTTTTAATAATTTCTCTACAAATATTATTAAAACATATATATTTATCAAAAATTAAAGAATCCAAATAATATAGAATGTTACATCATAACACAATTTTTACTATTACATAATGCATGATTGAATTAGTTAAAAAGTAAATAGTACAACGTAGATCAAATTTTTTTTTGAAATTTTCTGCAAATTAAGGCTAATACCTAATCGATTTAGAAATAAAAACTTTATAATATTAATTAAAATTAAATATATATATATATATATATATATATATATATATATGCTCTCATAACCATATATTAGCTAAAAATCAGTTATGATTAATTTCACTAGGCTTTTTACATACTGTGATCAAAATGTCCATAATTTTTATTTGACTAATTATGATGAATTTTAATTGAATATTTATTCAATTAGGTCAGATTGAATTAGACAATTCTTTAATTAACTATAGTTTGGCTGGCTAGAGCCAGTTGGACACATATTCAACTAAAATAAATAATTGTCTAACTTGTTAAATTTTGATCTATCAAAAACTTCTTTTACAAGAGTTAAGTTGGTTACATGTTCAATTGAAATAAACAATTGTCACATTAACTAAATTTTGATTAGCATGTGACCAATCAAAACTGAACTAAACCCACGTTCAAATAATTGTAATTTAATTAGACAAGTGTCCAATTCCTCATAAATTTATCCTATTTTATCAAGTGCCGGAATGAACAAATACAACTTAACTTTTTTTTTTTAAAAATATTTTTTTTAATGAAAAGTTCTATCAGTAACAGTCATTCAAATTTCTTAAAACTTCATGTTTCTTATAACCAAAAGAACTTTCAACTAAATTATGTCAATAATTTAAGCAAAAATAGAGTTTACTATGTTTCTTTGCAATTTCATTGAAACTCTAAAGAAAGAAAGAAAGAAAAAAAAAACATTTTTAGATAGATAGAGAAGAGAAACAACTACCTGATCAAACCCAACTAGAAGGATTATGAATTTATGATTAGCAAAAAAGGAAAGAAAAAAACTTGAACAAGATAAATACAATGATTGAGTGGGGAAAAAAAAAACAACAACCTTTTAACTCAACACCTAGATTTTCAACGAACTGCTACTAAAATCAATACTCAAACAAAATTGGTTGTACTTTATCATTCAAATTAATGACAAACTGTTATATTATATTTCACTCTAAAACAAACAGAAACGAAAGTACTAACAAACTCTACTTGAGGACCATAATAATTAAACTCTTTTGATTACTGAGCAGAGCTTTTACAGTAACTATATTCTTTGGTTTTTATGCGATGGATAGAAGATGGAAAAAGCAAAGCTTAGTGCACGGGAGATAGAAGGTGTCTATTGTCATTGTTGTTCTCTAGAGATAGAGGTTGATGCTTAAAATAAGGTCTTTTTAGCTTTTTGCTTCATCAGCTGTACAAATTGCAATCGATAAAGGCCACTATGGACAACGTTGGCACAAAAGATGTGGCGATCTTATTTTGGAGGAAGGGAGGGGAGGCAAAAATTAGGATAAAGTCAAAAGAAAAACCTAATATATTAACGAGGGTAAAACTGGTATTTAAAATAACATGCTAGTGCGTGTCCAAATTTAAAATAAAATTAGTGAAAATGTTGTATTCTACTATATTTTTTCTATTTTTTATTTATTTATTAAAAAGATTGATAAATTTAAATATTAAAAGCATCAATTTTTAAAAATGTAACATAATCATGTAATAAAATAAATAAAAATTATTCATTATTTATCAATTTATTTTTTAAAGAAAAAATAAATAATATACCATAATAAAAAAGATTAAAATATATAGAATGTTGTTGTGATTTTAGTAGCATTTTTTATTTTTAGATTAAATTTTATTTTATATTGAATTAATAAATTGGTCCCAATTTCAATTGATTTTTTTATAGTTATTTAAACTAACCTAAATTTAACTAAATTTTAATTAGATTAAATTCAATCACATGAGTTATAACACAATTCATCAGTTATCTGGAAAGACATTTGGGCTCATATCTTCTTTACCCATCCATACAGCCCAGCCCACGAATCCCTCCTAGTCGCTGAACCCTCTTCGCTATCCCCTCTGTCCAACGCATCACCGACGAGTTTGTCCTTGAAGGCTTTAACTTCAGTGCTCGTTACGTTCTGATGCACCCTCTTTCTTTTATCTCTACGAAGCCAGTCGAAGACCCTTTAGTCTTATTTCTAAGGCTCGCTGCAATGTCGTTGTATATTGTGGATTCTCGTTTACACATGATGTGCTTGTGTTTCATACTTTTACTATAAATTGTGCTGCGAAGCGTATTGATTTGGGGGGTCAAGCTCTTACTAACGTTCTTATGGAACTAATGCCTTGTGTCTTATTGCTCTGTTAATGTCATGGATGAGACCTTTCTTATGGATGATGTTAAGGAGATGCTTTGCTTTGTCTCCCTTGATGTCCCTCGGGATCTTCGGATTGCTAGGTATGTTTTGAGCTTCACTATTTAATTTCAGATTTATTTTTCTCGTAGAAGAAAATGCAATTTCTTTTTTGAATTTTTCCTTATTATTATTATTATTTTATTTTTTTACTACTCTGTTTCTCGGATCTTAGCTTCCCTGAAGGTTTGTATCTGCGACTTCCTCTTTTTGTTTGCATGAAACACCATTCGAGTAGTAGCACAGATTGTGCAAATGACTGACAAACATTTGGATCATATTTTTAATGTAGACAAGCCTTCTGTACTTTTCCTCATAAGTTTTTTTTTTTTTTTTTTGGTCAAGAAGAAGAGTAACACACTCATTGAAGCAAGTAAAACAAGACTTGAAGACCAATTCAACATAAACCTTCCACATGCCCCAGCCAAACATAGGCAGCATTAGGGGCAGAAGAAACAGACCATATCAAGCAAAGCTAGAACAGAAATTCAAGACCTCAACAACACTCTCCAGTATCCAAGAGGAAAGGAAAAAAGCCCTCAAGAATTAAGTACAAAACTCACACAACAAAGCTAACGTAGAAAGACAAAAGAAATAGCAAAAACTAAAAAACAAACACCTAACACCACAAGCTTACCAAGCAAAACTAAAATTAAGTAGATAACAAAGTGAAAAAACCAAAGAACTCATAAGTTCAATATAGACTCATTTTAATTTAATTCATACGGTTTAAGTAGTACTTTTAGGATTAGCGATTATAACCCTTAGCCCATCAACAATAATAAATATTTCAATGATAACAATAATAGTAAATAAAAAAGGAAAGAACACTCGTGACATATTCATTGGACAAAAATTAAGAATTCCCACAATCTTGTTCCTTAATTTAAGCAATACAAAATTTCCTGTGAAACTATTAACGAAATATTTACACTTGAATATTTGGATCTGTTATGAAAATTTTCTATATATTCTGCACCTCACTATCAACAACATTCCAAAGGCTTTTAGCAAAAAAGGTAACTAAATAAAAGAACATTCCAAAATCACCTTTAAATTCCACAAACAGCTCCTATAGCATCCTTTTGTATTGGCTGTCACTGTGCTTGCACGTCTGTAGCATTCATCGCCCACAACACCAATAGCTAAATAATTATAAAATTCACTCTTTGCTAGTCAGCACCCAAAACACCTTAGCACACCCCCGTCCAGGCAGAAATCTAGTATTGAAAGGATCATATTTAAACAGGGAAATGAGGTCGACAAGCTGTGAACTGCTATAGAAAATAGGAATAATTCTAGCAATTATGGTATGATCTTGCACGAGCAATACAGCCAAATTATCAGTCAGAGTACGGCTGTGAGTCCATGCAGAGATGAACGAGCTTTTGCTGATATTGCCCATAATATTCACCAACTGCAATAACATCCTCATTCTTTGGATCTAAACCTGGCAAAATAAGCAGCTTATCATGGAGTGAAGAACTAGATTCATCATCTGCACTTGCTAAATTAGAAATTATCTCCGCATGGATCTCACGGCAAGCAAGGATGAACATGGCGGCTGTGTCAGGTTGTTGGGCCTGACGTAGTGCTGCCAGAGCCTCTTGCAGTGCACCCGCCGCAACATACATAATAAGAGCCCTGCATTGGAACTTGGTAAGCTGTCAAGTCACAACAAAACAAATATAAGTAGTAGAGTCAGAAACTAAAAGTTACCTCCATATGTTGTGTTCAATATGAAGGATATGCTCAGCCCATCTTAGCAACACCCTGCATGAACATATTCTAAATATCTGGTCAATGAAGTATTCCATATTAAGCACCTGAGGTATTTCTAAAACACTGAAGCAAATGGAAGGAATGGAATCCTATGTTCTTTTCATCGAAAAAGTTATCAGCATTGTGTGCATCTAGACCGTTGTTTTCAGGTTTTGGTAAATTGGTTTGCATTTGAGTTACAATTTACAAAATCCAATCCATATTGGTCGATTTCCAAATCCTGTACACATAAAATCCAGCAAAATCCAATCCACAAATGTATTTTTATTTTTATATTATCTCAATCTACTTATAATACATTTTACAACATATGTTGCACTCGACTCCTTAAAACTAAAAACATAACTCCAAACATAATAGATACATGGTTCAGCCTTTAGCTCTCGCTCTCCATCCTTGAAGTATCACCAAATGTTTTAGCCTCCATGTGTATTGAAAGCTTGTTACAAAATCTAAGATATTAAGAACTTAAGAATTGTAATGAAGGGTCATAATAATTGTTGGGAAACAAATTTCCAACCCCTAGGTCGTACAATATAATCAATATTGAAAGCATAATACAATAAATATTAAAAATTAAAAAACAGAATTGGCAACACTTTATCGTGGAAAAAAAAAATCCACAAATTACCCAAACAAACTGATCTTCAGTTAGGGTTGGTTTTATTCCCATAATGGTTTGGTTTTGTTCTTGAGCTGATTATATTGGTTCGGTTCTGGTCGATATGAATAGGTCAGGTTACTGATTATAAAGCCACTTACCCTGTGGCACGCACTATACTGGGAATCAACTCACCATATAGGGGAATCAAAGACCTCAGATAAGCATACTTGAAATACTAGTAAATGTCACATAACTTACAAGCTAAGCTTGTAAAAATACAGCTGAGAGCCTACGACTAAAAACGATCAATAAGAATGTAGCAAACAAAAGAGGACCAGAAAAAAAAATGCCATTCATCAAGGCTAATATTAGTGAAGAAAGCAAAAGAAACCTCGCATAGTCAGATCCTTTCAAATGTGTAGCAGCTAGAGTCGCAGCATCAGTCCAGCATCCAGCATCCTGTAGCTGCAGGAAAGATGAGGTTATAGTCACTCCAAGAAAGTCCAATGGAGTACTGTGACCAAAAAACCTACCATCATACATCACAAGCATCAACGCTTGTTTTGGAAAGAAAAAAAAAAAAACAAGAACTTCCATGACTCTGATCAAAACGAAGAGCTACATAAAACTCACCGTGAAATTCACTGTTTTTATAGAATCAAAGGCATGGCCCGTTTTTGGGCACAAAAACAACAGCAAAACCAGTCTTTTTGTCCAAAATATAGTAACTGCTTAAACTAAACGGAAGTACAAGAATAAAATATAACTATAAGCCATGATAGGTTTGTGAAATTGCAAAATGTAGAAAAAGTTTCAAGTCAATATTACAGCATATATGTTCCATATAAGACAACGACAGGGATGTCAATGGTCTACCCAATAGAAATATGTTCCAGAATTGTGAGACTTATTTCAGAAAAGTCCAATGGGGTAGATAAACTAAGGGATTTTAATTTTTTCACAAGGGAGCCGGTTTAAAAGAAAGTGTTTTTTTGGATAGGAGGTTTACTTGGTCCAATTTCAAATTTATTCCCACATGTTGCAAGTCAAACAGATTTTTAGCTTAATTACTTCAATAATTCTCAAACTTTAAGCGACTTCACATAGGTTCCTAAGCTTTAAAAATGTATAATTTCGTTCTCAAACTTTAAAGACTTCACAAATAAGCTCTAGAATTTTAAATCATATAATTTAGTACTCAAACTAAAAAAACTTCACATATAGGTCCTAAATTAACTACTAAAATGTATATTTGCGAATTAAAATTTTAGTACCTGTGTGAAGTCTTAAAAATTTGATAACCAAATCATACGTTTTAAAATTTTGGAATCAATGAGTGAATTTAGTCAAAGTTTGGGAACTAATGATATAATTTAGCCTAGATTTTTATTTTTATCCGAATGGAGAATATTTTTCAAATCAATGTTAGACAAGGGATATGCTAGAGAGAGTATTTCATATAGTTGTCATATTCTTCTGAACATGAAAACTAAGCAATGGGGTTCAACCCCGTTTAAGGTTGAGAATGTGTGGCTTGGGCATAAAAAACTTCAATAATAAGGTGAAACACTGGTGGAGGGGACTACCGTTCAGATATGGTGATATACATGAAAAATTATATTTCTTGAGAACATGATACTAAGAGCCTAACCTGAGAACAAGCTTCTTGGTGCCTTCCAACAGCACAGAGAAGATGGGTGCCAAAGAGTGACCTGTCAGTCCTGACCATGTTGGCTGCCACAACCTAAAAGCATAGAGTAAAATTGTCCAAAAGTTGTAGAGTTAAAACCGCTAAATCAGAAAATGGATTTTGATACATGAACAAAAGCAGTTCCAACCAACCTTCACTGCAAGTTCATGAAGAGATCTTGACACAGCAGATGAGAGAGCAACTGCACGTAAAGCATTTGCATAGAAGTACTTGCTCTCAGGAGGTGTCGAAAGCAATAAGCTAACAGCAGCTTCTAAGTTCCCAACCGATACAAGCCTAGATTATCAAAGGTGTAAAGCCTAATCAACTGGAAGTGGATATAGATCTTTAGGCCATATAATTCACAATTTATCTTAAAGCTCACTTTAAAAAAAAAAAATCAATGAAATCAACAAGCCTAAGTTTGTACTCTTCAAGTGACAAGGTACTTTTTTTTGGATTGAGGAACAAGGTGACTTAGGCATGCAATATATAGCAATTAGGCGAATAACCATAAGTTGCTCTCAGAAATTCGCTTCCAGTCTAACTAGAGAAAGAAAGCCCAAGACTATTAGAAAAATCAATGAAAGTCATGGAAGCTTACACAGTGGAATGTTAGATTGTATCTTGCACAAACAAAATATGATATGTTTAAAGGACATACTCGTGCACATGGTTCTGAACAGCCTCTTCTCCCTCCAAATTCTCATGCCACGGGATACGCTCACTCGCATTTGCCCACAGCTCTTCTTGTTCAAAAGCCATTGACCTAAGGCTACCATGACTCTACTAACAAGAAAGCTCAAGTTATTCTAGAGAAAATGGAAAACTTCCAAGTACCAAGTAAACAGTATCACAAATTATTAGCCTGGGAATTACCAACGCATCCCTCTTCCCCGTCTCAGTCAACGATTTTCCTTTGGAAGTTATCCTACTCAGAATAGATGTGTCATCAACCCCCGGATTCTCTGTCGATACAGAAGCCTTCATTGGAGGTTTATTTACTAGCTTCTTCATCAAATGATTGACAGCGCAAGGTAGTTGCAGCCAGAAAAGTGCTTCCGAAGATTCACCAAAAACAGCAGCAGCAAAAGCAAACCTTGCAGCACATCCTTTGTTCACCACTTTGGCATATAATTTTGCTCTCTCATCATCAAGCAAGGAACCTTGAGCAGAAGAGAAAAAATGACGGGGTAGAATAAAACATAAACAAGGAATACTCAAATGTAAGCAATTCCTCAACTGGAAAACCACAAGCATGCAGGACATACCTTCTCTTCGGTAAGGTTCTAGTATCTTAAGCAGTAACTCTGGCACTACAGGGTCACCAACAAGTGGTAAATCAATAAGGTAACTTCGAAGGTCAGCAATAAATGTAGAAGCTCGTGCAATAAGGTGAGGCCTCTTCTCTAAAATTGTACTGCAGGTGTTAAACCAAGAAGGCTTTACACCCAATTGCAATACCATCCTTAATGCCTGTCATGGCAAAATAAACAAATACATCAAGTCCAATTTGTAGATGGATGATGTCAATGCTCACACTAGATTCATTATAAGCAAAAATAAAAAACTAGAGTAATTTTATAATGAAATATAAGACGATTTATTCTTTTGAAGTAGAGAACCTACTGGTCTGCGACAATATAGTAAGTCATCCATATACAGAACATGCACGGATGTATAACATGCAAGGAACAAGATTGACTGTGACAACTCAATTAAATGGAAGTGTAAAAAATGATTTCTTCCACAAGGCATATTAAAAGAGAAGTATTTGTTACCAGGGCATGAGGTGTAGGAAGAAGTATGGGTGAAGACAAGGGCATTGGCCTAAACCTTTCTTTAATAGATCTGGGCGGGGGTATGCTACCGAGTCTTTTGTCAGTTCTGCATGAGATTAACAAGAAGCTTACAACAAAGCCAAGGAGCAGGGATTTAAAGAGAAACACTGAGTGCTTCACTCATGCATGCTTACAGATATAAAATTAATATTTATAGATTAAGATTAAAAATATATGATTGTAGGTCTGTGCTTTATTTAATATGTTCCAGTCTTTACTTTATAAACTTTCATGAAACCTGGTTTGAAAAAGAATTGAAGTCAAATAACCAATGAATCACAAAGTGCTATAGTTTCGTGACTTTTGTCGTCACATACTCAATGATTTTACTTCAATTTGTTTATTGCAAAAGAAACAGAATTAGTTAAATGCAGGGAAGCTTGTACCACTGATAAGAGGTGAAAAAATTAGATATTTAAATGGGTAATAATCTTTTCATACGGAAAAGAAAGCAAAGCAGAACACTTGTCACGTTACAGCAATGTACCATGTCGGATGCCTTTCGACCTAAGAAATTACCTAAGACAATTATTTAACGAGTGTGTACTAGGTACAACATCTTTTACCAAAGACTAAGAGGCTAAACATCAAATACTATACTTAGCCATACACTTTCAATTTATTAGAGACCACTTTGTTGATTAAAAAGTGATAATTCTAATTTATTAGAGTAAATATTATTTCTTATTTTTTGAAATTTGCTTGATCATGTGAAAATAGTTGCACATTGTGCTCATTTGAAAAATATGAGTGAATTTTTTGTTATTAAATCTGAAATTATCTTGCATTTCATTAAAAGACTTATATTTTAAAATTCACTCATGAGACTTTTATGTGTTCCTTCGTAGAGAACAAAAAGAGCAAAAAAGAAGCATTATTCTACCGCAGCAAAGCGCACCAGAATAAATCAACGTGAAATATGAATTTTGTTAACTTAGCTTGGGCTTTTAAATAAAATGACGATAATAGGCAAATAATAACTCACCAATTTAAAAGCAAATATGAAAGTTAACACAAGTTCATGTTAATTAAACCTAGGAGAAATATATATAAGAAATCAAGAGAACGTGAAACAGCAGCAGATTTTACACGCAGAATGGCAGAGAAAGAGAACCAAGAACAGAGGAATAGAACGTGACTGATTGGGAACTAGAAAGAGATCAATTGCTTATAATCTGCGAATGATCAATTCAAGAGAGTAATTTGCTAGGATTATTAGTGAGAAAAACAAAAGAATTAAAGAATTTTGTGACTCAATTGATTGAGATTTAATTAAAAAGAGTTTTAGTGATTTATTTCTTCTCTTATTCTCTAATTTTTTTTCAATTTATACAACTCAATGAATCTAATTTTAAATATTTATAAATTGATATTTAATTTCATGAATATGATTGGTTAATTTTCCTACAGTTAGAATTGTAGGCGTGCAATTGAATGTAGTTTATGTTCTTCACTTTTAAAAATATGTGCTTTGTTTTGGTAAGTAGTTGTTAGTTATTTAATGCTTGTTTTATTTATTCAATCTTATTGATTGATTGATCACTAATTGATAGAATAATAAACTGAGATTAATTCTGGAAAGATTAGTTGATATTGGATAAAGTTTAAATAATGTGTATTTAATTTGAATCTAAATATAAGAATTAAATTTACAATTCATATAAGAATATGTAATTGTTTTACATAACCTAAAAGAATTAGTACATTAAATATTATTTTTAGACTCAATTGTGCATAAGAATGTGTTTCATTGAGCTTAGGAAATTATAGAAATTGCAAATTCGGAAGAATCCATTGTAATTTTTGAAATTTGGTTACTATTACACTTTACCATAGCAATGCTGCAACAACACAATCTGACTGTATCATTTGTCATATTTGCATACCTAACTGATTTATCCACTTGCAATTCTTGCTATCCTTCTTGTTGAGCTTTGTTTTAGTATTTTTACTCTTATCATCTCGTGCTATTTATTTTATTTTGATACACAAAAATACCCAATATTGATTTTATTAGTTAATTTTTACAATACTTTCTAATATTACAATCTTCGTGAAAACGTACTTGTTGGCGATACGTGCACTTACGTAATATATTACACACATTTTAGAGCAAACAAGTTTTTGGCGCCATTGCTGGGAATTGGCGATGTTAAAAATTATTCGTAGAAATTAACTTTTATTTTTATTTAATTTTTGTTTATCTAATATCTCCTTTGTGTCTTTTGTATAAACAAATTTTGCGAAGAGGATATGTTACCCTTAAATATCGAGATTGAGCGTACTTTCAGACTAAGGATAAAATAAGATTTCGCTTAGATTAAAGAAATGGTAAATGAAGGCGGTAAAAACAATGCAATCAAGGTGATACCTTCAATGGATGATAGAGACAGAGCTTTAAATGAATATGCATTTTTTATGCTAAAGGGGTTGAATCCAGGCATCACAAGACCAAATATTCAGGCACCTTAATTGAGTTAAAGCCAATTATATTCCAAATGCTACAAATAGTTGGACAGTTCAATGGGTTACCTACAGAAGATCCCCATTTGCATCTCAAATTATTTATTGAAGTCAGTGACTCTTTCAAATGTACAGGTGTGACCGAGGAAGCATTTAGGCTAAAGCTATTTTCTTATTCCTTGAGAGATTGTGCTAGGGCGTAGCTTAATTCTTTACCACCTGATTCTTTTGCAACTTGGAATGATTTAGTTGAGAAATTCTTAATGAAATACTTCCCACCAACAAAGAATGCTAAACCGAGGAATGATATTACTTCTTATCAACAAATAGATAAAAAATTTATATATGAGGCATGGGAAAGGTTTAAAGAACTGCTAGGGAAGTGTCTTTACCATAGTATTCCTCATTGGATCTAAATGGAGACTTTCTACAATGGTCTCAATGCCCAAACAAGAACTATTGTTGATGCATCTGCTAATGGAGCTATTTTAGCCAAGTCTTACAATAAAGCCTATAATTTTCTTAAGGGATTGATTAGTAATAATTATCAATGGCCAATGAATAGAGTAGCAACTACAAGAAGAGTGGCTGATGTGCATGAGGTGAATGATATTACAGCACTTACAACTCAAGTTTCATCTTTGGTTAATCTTTTGAAGAATCAACATGTAATAGCAAATGTGAATTCAATCCAAGATTTAGGAATTTTATGTGTTTGACAATTGTCCTTCAAATCCAAAATCAACTTGTTTTGTGGGCAATATGAACCCAAAACTACAATTCATACTCCAACACTTATAACCCAAGATGGAGGCAACATCCCAATTTCTCATGGAACAATCAAGATGGTGGTCAAGCAAGTTCTTTCATACCCAACCGTCCTGTATATCCTCCAAGTTTTTAGCAATAGCTACAAAGAAACCAACCCACTAAATCATCTAGTTCGTTGGAATCTTTACTTAAAGAATACATTACCAAGAATGATGCAATCCTCCAAAGCCAAGCTGCATCAATGAGAAATCTAGAAAATCAAGTGGGACAGCTTGCTAATGAGCTAAAAAATAGATCACAAGGTACACTTCCAAGTGATACCGAAACTCCAAGGAGAAAAAAATGAGTTTTGTAAAGTTATTACTCTAAGGAGTGGGAACGAGTTAGAGGCACTAATGATTCAAAAAATGAGTAAAAAGGTGAGCACTTTAGTCCAAGATATGGAGAAAAATGAGTTGAAAAAATTTAGACATGTTTCAAAAAATGCAAAAAATTCTAGTACTTCAAATGCTGCAGCAAAGTTCCTAACAGAACAGATCACCTCCACCATTTTCTCAGCAATTTCAAAAACAACAGGATCTTCAATTCAGGAGATTTCTTGATGCTTTTAAGCAGCTTCATATTAACATTCCATTAGTGTAAGTCTTGCAACAAATGCCAAATTATGTCAAATTTATCAAAGATATTTTGACCAAAAAGAAAAGGTTTGACGAATTCAAAACGGTTGTCCTAACAAGTGACAGTAGTGCTATGCTACAGAATAAGCTTCCTCTTAAGCTCAAAGATCCTGAAAGTTTTACAATTTCATGCTCTATAGATAATTAATATTTTGACAAAGCTTTGTGCGATTTGGGAGCAAGTATTAATTTGATGTTTATGTCAATTTTTAAGAAGTTGAAGATTGGTGAAACAAAACCTACTATAGTTTCTTTACAATTGGCTGATCGTTCTATCGCTCATCCATACAGAAAAATTGAAGACCTTTGGTAAAAGTGGATAAATTCATCTTCCCAATGAATTTTATTTTACCTGACTATAAGGAAGATCGAAAAGTTATAATTTTGGAAAAATCATTCTTAGCTACAAGCTGAACTTTGATTGATGTTCAAAAAAGAAAAATTAACTATGAGAGTTTAAGATGAACAAGTCACTTTCAATGTGTTTAAAGCCAAGGAATTTTCCAATGATATTAAAGAGTGTTCATCCATCTCAATTATGGATTCTTTGGTATCTAAAGAACCTGAAAAATATTGCTATAATGATTCTCTAAAAAATTTATTGCAATATGATTCCGATTATGAAAAGGTGAGGAGAATTATCTTGGTTGAAAGCAAGTTCTAATACATACAGGCCAAGAAATAAATTTCAGCCCCTAAACTTGTCATCTCAAGATTTCAATCTTCTTAAGTCTTTAGTTGATGTGACATCGGTCTTGAAGCTCATAGAAGACAACGAGAAAGGGATTGAGAATCAAGTAGCTATTCATTCCTCTAGATTGGAGCAAAAGGAAAAAAAAAATGTCATGATTAATGAAGATCTTCTCAATTAGAAACTCTTTGTAATTTCTCAAGCATAAATGCCTTGGCATACCAACTTTGTAAATTTTTTAATTAGTAGATTATTGCCACCAGATTCAAATTTCCAATTTCACAATATGAAGTTCTACTATTGGGATAAGTTATTTTTATTCAAGCAATATACAAACCAAAAAATTAGGATGTGTATTCTCGAAGATGAGATGGTGAATATTTTGTAATAATATCATTCATATCGAAAAATTAGGAAGATCTTAAAGAAAATTGTTAGTCTAAGTCAAAAATATTAGATATGTTGGTCCAAGAGAACATTCTAAGTTAATGGCCAACGCATGAAGCATTATTGAGGAGGAAATGTTGACCAAGAGCATACCTCCATTTCACTCACAAAGCCATGATTGCAAGAGAAGTGGAGCTGTCAACTCTAAAACAAGCGCTTATGTGAGGCAACCATGTTTCTTACTTTTTCTTTCATGTTTTATGCTTTAATTTAGTTGATTTGAATTTTATTATTTTATTGAGTCAATTTTTTTTTCGCAATTTTAAGTCATTACAGGAATATGACAACATGAAGGAATCACAATAGAAACATATTCACAGTTTTAAAAACTAGGAAACTTTTGCTATAGCAATACTACAACAAACAGGGACATTTCTTTACCATTTTTCTATTTTATTTTTGTTTGTTGTCTGTTCTCTTTCTTTTTTTTATTTTATTGTATTCTTAAGCAGTAAGGATACTACCCGTCTTAAGTTTAGGAGAAGGTTGATTTATTTGCTTTTGATTTGAAATCTGATTTTGTGATTGTGCTGCAGTGATTTTGTAATTAATCAATGATCATGACTTGCTTTGTGGAACAGATATTACCTACCCTTAATTTCTTTGTGGTGTTTTTATTTTTAGGTTTAGTCGTTGATTTGTTAGAATAAATACCTTAGTTGATGAAAAGAATTGAATTGATCGAGTGTTAATTGCAAAATTTTGAGAACTTATTTTAAAATTTACGCCCTACAACTCATGTGCACAATCATTTTGTTTGCCTGTTTGATATGAACTTTAAATGAGGAAAATTTATGGGAGAGTTTATGCATATTCTTCGATTTTTACCTCATAAGTGTATTACTATTTTTATGAATTGTTTTAAAAGGGGTGGTACATTTTGAGAGAAATGAAGTTATGTTGTTTTAAATGGTTGGTATTGTGTTGAAAATTACCCCTGCCTAATTGTATTAAGCACCAAAAAAAATTGAAAATAGCTTTGCTATAACATTGCCACAGTAAAATTTCCAGCAAAACAGTTTCATGCTACAAAATAAGAGCAGTTTGATGCTAAAAAAAAAAAGAAATTGAAGAAAAGTTTAAAGGTGTCAATTCAAGGATAATGAAATTCTAAAAGAGTTCTAGAATGGTATTTGTGTTTGTGGAATATAAAGCCTAAATATGACATTTACCTCACCCTAACTCAAGTATTACATTTCAAGCTTTACTAAGTTCTTTTAATCTATGATTAGTGAATATCTACATTAGTGAAGATATATTCAAAAGACCAACTTATGGCAGTATGAGTTAAACTTAAGGATCATGATCTCCTTTAGTTTGAGGAAAAATGTCAAATGACAAATAATGAACATTACACACGCACATGGGATTATTTTGAAATGAGTTTGAAACATTTGAGCTAACATTTGAGAAAAATCAATTTGGATCATGAATTTGAGATTATTTCTTACTAGCTTTGAAACAACAAATTTAGTTTATTTATTAGTTTACATTTATGTTTTTAGCATAGGTTGAAGCTTTTGTTTTTCCTTGCTTTATCATGAATTTTAAGAACTGTTGTGGTTTTATTGTCTGTATTATATATATCTTATGCGTGTGTGGCTTCATAGCGACATAGCTCACCTTATGGAGGAACTACAACAAGGGGAAAATGGTCTTTTACATGTGTTAAGTTGATTTAAGTTTAGCTTTCTCAATTTAAAGTTTAGATTTTCATGAAATAGTTGCTACTTCCCATTATAGGTATAAAATTGTTGATTTTTTATATTTTATATTCATATTTTATAATAATTACAACTTTACCTTATGTTAGCTCACCATATCATATTTCTGCGTGTGTTTTTCTTTCAAGTGACTACACATTTCTTTTTGTTGAAAATGAACGCAAAATTCACGGTAAAGGAATGTCAAAATTTTATTTCTTTATTTCTTATCCTACCCTGTGGTAGTTAGCCAACTTCGAAACTCTAAACCTTCCGTTGTTCTTCTCATTTGCATCTCACACGAAATACCCATCCAACTTCTAGTTGACAAAGGAAGGAACAGCAGAAAAAATCTTACCTCCAGGAAGTTGCTTATAGTAAACCTCGAGGACCCTTTAAGATAATAAATAATAACACACATCTAAAAAATTAAATAAATAAAAAAGTTGTCGCATTTTATTGAGAAACAAAGGAGATAGTAACAAGAAAATAAATAAAAGTATTATCACAAAGAGAATTCTGGAACATACCTACTAAACTCAACCAAGCGGAAGCTACTATCAGCTCCTGCAATGCACAACACTACTGGATCAAATCTATCAGTCCGCAAATGCAACCAATCTAGTTCCAGCACAAGAGTTCCAGGTAATTGAGGTTGTAAAAGGGAATTGGCCAATGGGTCAGGTGAATCCTGAAATAAAACATGCAAACTTAGGAGCCACATCAAGTACATTGAGTGATTTCAAATTTACGTACATAAGAAAAGCAGTACATGTAGTCGCAATTTAAATTTCAAGACCTACCCAATATGGAATACAGCAAAAGCCAAGATGTGAAAACGTGTAAACATGAACAAAAATAAGGATAAAACTCATCACATATCTAAGGAGTAGCAGTTTCTATGTAGTTAATATTTTATACAGCAGAGGGGAAAAGAACATAAATATTTGTCCAGCTCATGCTCACAAGATCAAATATGGCAAATGTATTGTCATAAAACAACACAGCTACACGCCCTCTACTTCGGTCACCAGGAACAATAGGTGAGAATTTGATCCGCCTGATTCCTTCCCGATGCGTGCTAAATGAGGAAGAATGTCCACTCGTAACATCCCACCAGCGAATATTTCCAGACCTGTCTCCCATAACCTGAAAGATAACCCACAAGTTTAATCTTGCAATGAGTGCTGCAAATTAGCTTCTTCTTTCTTTCTTGTATTCATTTTCATTTGCTTATTTTACAAATCATTATTAGAAAGGGGCTGCTAAAGAGATTAGCAATTAAAGTACTCAAAGGATATGGTACGTACTACATGAGGCAACCGGTAGGCCATGGCCGTTACTAATCCATCAGATGAAACAAATGAAGATGAAGGCCATTTTGGCCTAGAAAGAAAATAAGTAACCTCTATCAGAAAACTAGTAGAAAGACAAATTAAATGAACTTTGATCATGAATGCATAAGCATAACCAAGTTCAAAATTTTCACCAAGTCATTCTGTAAGCAGACTGCAGCACAGATCTATTTGTGGGCTGGAAGAAGTAAAAAGCAATGACTAATACATATACCACATGTACAAATAGGCTCAGCACTTACAAGGGTCAATTGGGCAACAAAAAACAAATCCTATAATCATATATCAAGGATTAATACCTGAAGTCACGGATTCTTCGACCATGAACCTCAAAAACACCAACTGCACCATTTACTAATGCAAAAGCAAAGCTCTCGGAAAAATCATCTTGAGATGCATCAGAGGTCTCTGCATTTATAAACTTTACTTTAAATTCTTTTAGAGTTAAAATGAAGTAATTTGTACCAAAAAACAAGGAATACAAATAAGTAATATTCATATAAGCATATCAAGTTAACAACTTACTGGAATCAGATGATGCATTCGCTGGGGAAGATGAAACCTCTGGTTGTAGAGATGAACGATCTCTGGAGGATACTGAAGATTGCTTCTCAGCTACATTTTGATTAGGCCGAGGAACAGTTGGGAGGCTCCATTCCAACACCGTAAAGGGCAGAGCTAATGACCTAAGCTACATTAGACATTAGCATAATAAATAGAATGGCGACAGAAATGGAAAAGAAAAGAAAGAGAGATAAGAGAGTTAACCCATCAAATATAAATCAAGCCATGTTTTCTCAGTGGCTCACAGACCACAAAATTCCAAATAATATTTCTTTCCAGTCAGTACTTTCTCTAATGACTGAAAAAGAATCTGATTGTTCCAGTTGTAATTTTGAATAAGAACTGTTAGTCTGTTACCCTTAATTTCTTAATTTACTGAAGAATTTGTCAGCATCCAATTCTTCCACAAAGCGTATCAGACTATTTAGCAAAGACAAATATCCTTTCCATATGCTTCATGTAGTGAAAGATTTCATGTCATTTTGAATAACAGCTGTTACCTTTTAGTTTCTTGATAATATATTGAAGAACTATCAGTTAACAATTATTCCAGAAAGCATATCAACCTATTTAGCAAGGGCAATCTTTTTCCTAAATGGAGGGAGACTTAACGCGCATCAAGGAAAGACAACACTTAACTTTTACCTTTTCAACTAGTCAACTGCATGAATGCCACCCTACATCGACTCCAACCTCCAAAATATTTTAAAAATAATAAAAATGAAAAGAAATCTCAAGGACAATTCATTTTATATTAATTCCCCTTCCCACTTTTAGACTGGATTCGATTTACGTCCAAATTTTTCTAGACTTGAAAATTATTATCAACAAAGAAAGATACTGTTTATGTTATACACATTAAAAATAAAGTACAGTAACAATTATAGAAACAGAATCTGTACAATATCCAAAAGGAATGTAGAATCGCAATCAAATAGGAAAAAAATTCAGGAAATATACCTATCCATCTAACTTACCACTTCCAAATAGACTTTTATCCTCATTCCACAACTTTAGTGGTAACCTATGAAGCATGGAGAACACGTTTGACCAAACAAAATAAAATTTAAGAAGCATAAAGATAACCTTGACAACAAAAAGAATTTCACAGTGGTTTCATGTATTGAACAGGATGATGATGTCATCTAATTTTTAAGATAAGTATGTGATAATATTGTATCTACTTAAGGGAGAATTATGATCATAATAGATATACTTGCGCAAACAAAAAAAATAAACATATTCCAGCAAAAAGAAAGAAAGTTCTATTAGCTAACTGAGAATAAAAAAAGATAAATACTAGAAAGAACATAAAAAATAATAAACAAAAATACCATTATCGGGTTCTTTGTCATTGCCCAAACCTCTACAGGTGCATCACGAAACAAAATCAGAAGGTACCTGAGATTAGCATACAAAAATAAAATAATAAAAACTACTGCAAATAGCTCAGTTAGTCATGAATGATCAAAGCAAAATAAAGCTCTACAAGCAGGATGGGGAGGATGAAATGGATGCAAATAAATGCAGTCAAATTCAATCATATTGACATCAATAGGTTAATCAATATGGTGAGGGGGGGATATCCACGAGGTTATTAAAATTCAAAGTTGATTACTATATGAAGCTTATATGGCAATTACTGGTTAATATTTGGATATTTTACTAAAGAACATGAAACATCAGTCACAAATGGAAATGGACAGCAAGAGATCCAGCAGTCTGCCTCACTTGCAAACATCTCTCCAATATCATTTTTATAGTTTTTCTAGTTCCTCCTATTCAAGAAATCAACTGCATTTGCGGGGAAGAAAGACTTAAAAGACGTCATAGTTTTCTTTCTCCTTTAGTAGGTATAAACATAATCCAATGACATCAAATAGCTTCAGCTCCTATTTTCCAATCCTATCCTTCACGAGAAGTGTTCACCTTTAGTTACCCTTTTCTCTTGCTGCAAAATTTTGCTCTATAAATTTTCCAGCTACACATTTGCATCTTCAAACACAGTAAAACTCAACTGTAAAGCAAACCATTTTAGATCGGAGTGCAAATGCTCCACATAGATTTCAAGCAACCAATGTCAACCAACGAGCTTATAGCATTGTTGTTATCTTCAAATTACTAAATAATTGGAAGGACAAGATCCTGAAGAAGCCTCAACTCAAGCAAAACTACAAATTTTATGCATAGCTAAAAAATTTCAAGCAATTAGAATAGATATAATTTATTTCTACATTGGCCAATTCAGCATAGTCTTTGGTCTATAAGATGCAAGTAATATGTGTATAGAATGGCCATACCAGGATACATCAAATCTTAGCTGCTAAAAATTTTTAACGCATTTGGGAATAGTACAAAGGTTAAGAAGGCCACAACATTGTGAAGATATGGGGTTGTAGCAAAGTTTTGTGGATTAAGATTAAAAGTAGAATTTTTTAGGATATTGAGAACAATAGCAACCTTTTGTGGAATAAAGTTTTAGTTTTGACTTCCTCATGGGTATCAGTTTTAAAAGAGTATGCTATCTTATAGTCTTAAGTGAATTGTTTGTACACATTTTTGTATTTTTGTAACTATTTATAAATATGATATGATGTTTCTTATAAAAAATTATAGACAAGAAAAATCCAAATTCATAATTAACCTTCCCGAGGAAGAAGTTCTTAAAGCCCGTATTGGTGCACGTTCTGGTTTCTGTATAAGCCTGAATGGTTTATTAAGACCACTTCTGAGACAGGTGACGACAAGCTTGTTAATATAACCACCAGATTTCTCACTCACCTGATTCCACAAGTTATGGAACCATGTCAAAGAGCATATCAATTTAAATAGATACTTAACTTTAAAGAGAGAATACCTAATTAAAAAATCCAGGGATCATATCAGTCGAGCTTTTCAAACCAATATGATGAAGTAATAAGAATTGATAATTTTTTAACTCCCATATAGTGTACCTCAGTATATGAAAACGACACAAGTCTAGAGTTCCCCAGCCAACGCAATCCCCTAATCGTAGTGCTATGAACAGAGAAACTTGCAGCTATAGCATTGGCAGAAACATCAATAACATCAATTGTTCCATTCTGAGTACCCAAAGCAACCAATGGAACAGCTGCAGCTGGATAGCTTCCCCCACCTTCACATCAATCAAGTTTGACATCATTATGCATAATTACTAAAAAAGAAAGAAATTCAACGTATCAAGAAGACTGGAGACTAGGTTAACTAACGGGCCAAGGTAGCTGTTAAAGAAGGTGAGGGTACAGCTAGCATAGTCACTGTTGAAGAGAGAAGCTGAAGCTGCCCAACTAAATTAATCTGCATCAGTAATCTGACTTGTTAGTATGCTTAATGATCTAAGAAAAACATAGTGTGGCATTATTCATATGATACACCCATCAGAATGAAAGTAAAATTCAGTTAGGCACTAGCATCAACAAAAAGAAGTAATCAACTAGAAAATTTTAGAGATTGAATCTTGCATAGAACATAGGATCAGTTTGGTCTGATCAATTAAATAGTCAGAACCATCAAATTACAACATTAACAACTGTATAACCAAAAGCAGCCATTTGGTTTGCCCAACTGTATCAGAACGGGTGCATTGACTCAGAAGCTATTTTGCAAGTCATCACTTGTCAGAATTATCAGATGTCTGAGGCCTTTGAAAATGAAAAACATAAGATAATCATTTGTAAACAGTAAACCAACCTTAATTGGCATATCTGCTTGGCTGGCAGCAGAGTTTGAACGTCCATTTCTACCACCGTTCTTGTTCTCTTTTTCCCTACCCGTTTCCATGGCAAGTCCTCCAGTAGAAAGAACTACAATATTGCTATTTGTCCCAGGAACAGGCACTTTACTGACATCAGCAACAGTATCTAAGTTTGTGAAAGTTTTTTGTGAATCTCCATCCCCGTCTACAGTCAAGAGCCATTTCCATATTTTTCCATCATCAGAAATGGAGATCAATTGTGACTTAGAAACAACACTGGATTCGTCACAAAAATCAAAAGGACTGTCAAAATCCACGTCTGAGCAAGGAGATTGAGGGGAATCAGAATAAAGCTTGCCCAAATTTTCAAGAGTTGAATCCGATTGACACATTACAACAGTCAGAACCGAAGGAGACGGCACAGATATCCCAATTGAGGGCATCAACTCTTCCATTGAGCACATTACGTGCACCTGCTCTCCCCTGTACATAATAATAAATTTATATTTTACATTCTATTTAAGCACAAAACACTACCAATATCATGTCCATTGTTGCCTATTTTTGATAGGAGTACAAAATCAAATTTCTCCAATATCAATAGAAAATTCTTACCAGTTGATTACAATTAGGATTAACTTTTATTAGATAATGCTACTATTACTATTAGTACTGTTACTATTACTATGAATTTATCCCTGAATCACCTGCTTAACATGCCTTGATATAAATCCATAAACTAATAATCTAATACTGAAATTGAATTTTTGCAATAAACTTGCATTTCAAATTGAAAGCGAAGCAAATGAGAACATATTGCAATTTGCACAAGAAAAATCAATAAACAAACTAAAGAAGCGTAGATTAAAATATTGAATTGATACGTACTCTTTACGTCGCCAAGTACTAAGCTTCCCATCAAGGTGGGCACAATAAAGCAATTCATTATTCGGATCAGACAACACTTCCAAGAACTTCCCACAACCTCTTGGCAATGACGTCGTAAATAGAGCTGTATCATACTGCAAATCAAACACCACCAACTCTCTCGGAAACGTCACGTACACAATGTGCCTCCACTGCGGCGAGAACGTAAATCTCGCAACATAAAGTGGAAAAGTAGCCGATACCGGAGTAGCCGATGAAAGCGAAGACGTCGTTCCATTAGCATTATTAGCATCTTTCTCTAGCTTCTGCAACCCAGCACAATCAGTCCGAATCTGAAGCTCCTTCAAAACGACATCGTCTTCACTCTCTCCAAGGATCTTAACTGACAACAAAAATCCCTTAAGCCCAAGCACACAAAAACGCCTCGCATCAAAGGGATCGCGACGAAGACAAGACAAGTACTCCGGAGCGGCGTCGTATTTGAAAAGACAATGACCGGTCAAAGTATTGTAAAGAGAAAGAGAAGACGAACCAGATATTACAGCTAAGATATACATATCGGGTCGGGCTTGGACCCAACAAATATCTTGAATGCCTTGTTTGGGAGGGTCAGATTCGAACCATAGAACCGGTGATCGTAACCTGAGATCAAGTAGAGCTAACCGACCTTGGCGATCTCCGGCGGCAAGGAGGAGGTGAGAAGACGATGGTTCAGTGGTGAGAAGGTCACGGCAGAGAGGAAGTGGGGTCCATCGGACAGAAGTGACAAATGGAGACAGAGAATGAGAAGAAGAGGAAGAGATTAAGCTGGAGTTATTGTTCAACAAAATGCTGTTGTTGCTTTGGTGATTAGGAGGGGGCATAGGGATTGTGGTAATGAGCTGGAGGGAGCGAGAATCGACAACGGAGATGGAGCTGCCGGAGGGATAAGCTAAGAGGCCAGAGGGACTGAGGTCGGCGGAACCAAGGTTGTTGCGGCTTGGTGGGCCCGGAAGCATGAAGTCCCAGGAGTCATGTGACGAAGACGGCGACAATGGAGATGCAGGGTGTGGTGTTGTTGGGGAGGTTGGTACTGCTGGTATGGGGCCCGACATTGTTTTGGATTAGTCGTAGACTGGTTTTTGGGTGTTTATGCAAGCAAATGTTGTTTATGACATTGAGCGAGCAAGCGAGATCAATGGGAAAGACAGACAGGAATAAGAAAGAAAGGCAAGGAAAAAAAAAAAAAAGGAGAAGGAGGAGAAGAGGAAGACGAGGAAGGTTCGGAGTAGGATATGGGTCTGAATTGTGAAAACTTTGACGTGTTTTTTTTTTCTTTTTTTTCAATTTTTTTCTGAAAGTCTATTTAATTTGCGGAAAGAAAAAAATAAACTAAAATTTAAATATACCAATTAAAAACAGGTGAACGTGAATTGTATTACATTTTTAATCATATAGAAAATTAATATGATTATTATAAATTAAAGTTTTTTTATTTTTTAAAAAAGTTAAGAAATTTTAAATTAAGATTTTTAAGTTTTAAAACCATCAATAAAATATGAATAATTTTTTTTTAAATATGAACGACATATGTCTTTATTTTAAAATATATATAATTTTATTTAAATTTATATTATTTTATTTTATGTACACAAATAATTTATTATTAAATATGTTTTATTATATATAAGGGAAATTCTCGAGAAATCCTGAATTTTACTACGGGACATCCCGATAAATAATTAAATAATTAAAATAGTATGAAATGACAAATATACCCTTTTTATTTATAACTAAAAAAACTATACATCCCCCACCACACCCCACACATCCCACTCTCTTAAAATTTTTTTAAAAAAATTCTCATACATCCCACTCTTTCTTCTTCACTCATTTTCACCTCCACTTCCACCTCCACACCCACATTTACCTTCAAAATTTAACTCAAGAAATTAAAAATGGAAGATACATACATGGATAATGTAGAAGAAGTGGATTTTTATGAAGAAAATGGAATAAAAAAGCAAATCAAACAGGTATAAATTTTTTTTTTTTTCTGCAAATCGCGCAGTGGTTCGGTAAGGACCACCGAACGTTTATGATATGTTCGGTAGGCCCTATCAAACATATCTAAAACGTTCGGTGGTCCTTACCGAACCATACTAAAATGTTCGGTGATCCCTACCGAACCATACTAAAATGTTCAGTAACCCCTACCGAACCTCTGTGAAAAAAAATTAATTCTAATTTTGTACAGGATTCGACATACGAGTTACAAGATGGACAAAATATTGACTGCACTAAATTATTCGAGACAGATAGAGTGAGATATCTTATATATTTTTAATAAATAATATGTATTACATAACTTAAATATATTAATTTATGTTATTTTACTATAGGTGTTCATTTCAAAAGAAAAGTTGATCTCATGAACGAAGTCTATTGGGACAAGTAATGGGATTGTTGTTGTGATGAAAAAGTCTGACACGGGTTCAGATGGTAGGAGACCTAGGATTAATTTTGCATGTGAAAGAAGTGGAGTTTATCGTTCTAAAGCAAAGCCGAAAGATCCAAATGATAAAAAGGGGGATGAGAAGGAGAAACGGATTGGAACAAGAAAATGTAACTGTCCATTTTCTTTAAAAGGAAGGATGATCGAAAATAGTTCTTACTGGAAGTTGACAGTTAGTTGTGGTACACATAACCACCGATTGGCACGATATCTTGAAGGTCATCCACATGCCGGAAAACTCAATAATGAAGAGATGAATTTGCTTGTTGATATGACAAAGTGCAATGTTAGGCCGAAGCACATTTTGTATAGACTGAAGCAAAATAATGAGCAAAATTGTAGTACAATGAAACATATATATAATGCTCGTCAAAGACATAGACTTAAAGAACAAGATGGGAGGTCAATTTCACAACAATTGATGCATTTGTTGGTTGTTCACAATTACATGGAGTGGCATAGAAGCAATGATGTTCATGAGGTTATTACAGACTTATTTTTTGCCCATCCAGTCTCCATTGATTTGTTAGGAGCTTTTCCTCATGTGATTATCATGGATTGCACCTACAAGACTAACAAGTACAAATTGCCGCTTCTTGAGATTGTTGGGGTTACTTCTACAAATATGACATTCTCCATTGCGTGTGCATATCTTGAATTTGAAAAAGAGGATAATTATCGTTGGGTATTGGAGAGATTGAAATCGTTGATGTATACAAGCTGTATGCCGAGTGTCATCTTAACGGATAGAGAGAAAGCTCTTATGAATGCAGTCGCAGAAGTATTCCCTACATCAGCTCACCACCTTTGTAGATGGCATATCTCCAAGAATGTGTTAGGAAATACAAAGAAATTATTCAAGGATAAGGAAACATGGGAAAATTTTAACCATTTTTGGCATAATGTTGTATCGCCCAAGACTATTATGGAATATGATTTGAACATGGAATATCTGGAGAGAAACTTTTTTGAATGTAAAGAAGCAATACATTATGTGAAACATGTATGGCTCAATCCATACAAAACAAAGTTTGTTTCAGCTTGGACAGATTTACATATGCATTTAGGTAATTCAACAACAAACAGGGCAGAAAGTGCACATGCAGCATTGAAACGACAATTGAAAACATCACAAGGGAACTTAGTATCAAATTAGGATAACATTCATCAGTTACTTGAGCTCCAACATACACAGATTAAAGCTTCCTTTGAGATGAGCTTAACTACCAGACAACAACATTTGAAGCCCGAGTGGCTATACAAGGAGTTGAGAGGGTGTGTTTCACGTACTGCGCTAGAAATTATTTTTAATGAATCTGGGAGAGCAGATCATGTATCATTTGATGCTACAACTTGAGGGTGTGCGAAGCTTCGAACTCATGGACTACCATGTGCTCATGTCATTGACGAATACAAACGATTGAGTCATCTTCTTGCATTGTCTTTACTTCATTCTCATTGGAAGAAACTCAGTTTTGCACCCATTTCACAAGATGATGATTTAGATCTGGATTGCTACCATTTATATGAGAAGTTCATGAGACGCTTTCATATTAGTGACAAAAATGTAAAAATTCAGATGTACAAGGCGTTAGTATCTTAGCTGATCCTAGTACAACTAATTTGGATGAGCCACTCGTGAAACAATCTCATAGAGGTCGTCCTACTAAGGCTGAATGTTCCACACGACGGGATCCTTTAGGTTTTGAGTATGCTATAGCTAATAATACATTTGATGCAGATCATGGTTCACAAATAATTGTGTCATCTGATGGCGCCCAATTCACTTCAAAGAAGAGAAAGTTACCAGTTAAAAGAGCTCAAGTAATTGTCTCTTCGCCGTATTTGTCTCAATTGCTAATTCAAATCAAGCCATATGTAGTGAGATTTAATGATGTTTTAGGAGATGGTAATTGTGGCTTTAGAGCTGTAGCCATTGGACTTGGATTTGAAGATGAATGTTGGCCTCAAGTCAGGGCTGACATGCTCAATGAACTACAAAATCATTACGATGATTACACTTGCTTGTATGATAATCTCGAACTATTGAAGGAGCTCTGGGATAAAATTTCTCATTTCATTGCTAGTTGTGGTCCTGAAAAATATATGACATTACTAGACATGGGACATATTATTGCTTCCACCTACAATGTTGTGCTTAGATCATTCAGTTTACATGACTCATGGACTTTTCTTCCTCTTTGGACTGAGCCACCTATGGATCAGAAGATAATATCTATATGTTTTGTCGATGAGAATCATTTTGTGGAGGTACATTTGATTTTATTATTTATGATATAGTTGTATACTTAATTAGATATATATTGATTTCATTAATTTCATATAATACAGGTATTATTGCAACATGATGCTCCAATGCCACCTATACATTCAGTTTGGCATGCATTTCGTAATCCATGTGCACAAGGATGGATTACACCATATGCACGACAAATTGAAGATTACAATTCAGTTGTATCATCTTCTAGTAGCATTGTTACAAATCAGAATGTTGTATTTGACTTGGATTGTGATGATTAGTTTATATTATATTTCGAGTTATAACAATGTAAATTAATGCATTCACTGAATATAAATGTTGAAAGCTCCAATACATATCATTAAATATAAATAGTTGATATTAACAATGTCATTAAGCGTCATTTACAAACATAGGTTAACATTAAATCAACATGGCTGATGAGCATCTGTAGCTGCTGAGCTAACACATCCTTGCAATATTTTTTGAACCTTCTTGAATTTCTTGTACCATTTTCTAGATGGTTGCTCTTCTCCTTTTGACAAAGCACGCTCAACAATGCGTAATGCTTCTCGCACACCCTAACAAATACACAAAAGTATTAAAATAATCATTAATCTACAACCATTTAAACTTAGAAGTAACTATTACTTTAATGAATACTAACCGTCACATCTCGTTGTGAATGTTGGGTTGCACGGTGTGTTTGAGTCGTCGTCCTACCATGTGTTAATCTATGTATAGGGTTTTGCACTCTCACGTGTGATATTTCTTCATACCATTGCATGTAATCATTTGCACAATCACTTGGGAGATTAACAGTTGCACCTCTTGATTGTTGAGATAAGACATGACTATCCCAACTTGTCCAATACTGATCTGCGAAATGAAATTCCACCTTATACATCTTAGGGTTGGACCCTCTGTTTACTTTAAAAGGCTCAACTGGATCCAGTGGAATAGTCTGAATATGCTTAAATTGCCGCAACACCATATGGCTATGATAAGCTTCGACGACTTCCAGAAAACGAATGCATCCATGAAAAAAAGTAATCTCTGGAATATCTGTACAATATGGATCCCAATTAACCTGTCAAAACAAAGTATAAACATAATTCAATTAAGATATTAAACAAATAACTAAATTAATTAAGTAAACTTAAAATACATAAAATAAGAGTAACATACATCATCAACTGTTAGATCATCGAGTGTCTCTCTCAACTCATCCAAGAACTTCTTGTCTACGGAAGGACGGGTGTACAACCCCCAAAGCTGTACAAGAGGTAATTGACTACTGTAGTTTTGGTTTAGCGATGGAGCGCATATGGGAATATGCTCGTAAATCCATGCTTGTAGCAAAGTCAGATATCCAGATATTTGCTTTGCATCATATCGACTAGCTATCCCCAATTGTCGATACAAATAAGCCAATGCAGCTGCACCCCAAGCATACTCATGAATACTGTCTATATCTGTCAGCAATGTCAAGTAAGAAACAGGGACACTGTTTCCAGTTTTATCAACAAATAGTGTACATCCTAACAGATGTAGTAAGAATGCCCTAACTAGATGGGCATCTTCTCGGTCACTAGAAGAAGTAAACAAAGTCTTCAACCAACTTAGCTTCACATATAATCCTTTTGTACTCAGCTGGGACTTTGCTACATCTGTACTAACTCCTAATGCATCCACAATAAGTGCAACAGCATCACTCCTACTTAATTTACATCCAGTGCAAGCTGTTCTCGTAACCTTAAGACCTAATAATTGTTGTACATCATGCAACGTTATAGTCATCTCACCAAATGGCATGTGAAATGTATTCGTTTCTGGATGCCATCTTTCAACAAATGCAGATACCAATACCTTGTCTGCATGTTTGTATGTGGTATGGCATAACGAAGCTAGGCCTGACTGAAATATGAGATGCGCAATACGTTGATTATGGGGTTGGTCGAGATCCCAATCACTTTGCCCCACAGAATGACCAATAGGCCTTAAGAACTCACGATCATCCTAAAAATAAACAAAAATACAATTAGTTATAATAATATTTTATTTTTAAATCAATAAAAATATTTTATAAGTGAATTACTTACAGTCTTATTCCAGATTTTATACGCTATGTGAGTTTTAAAACTCTTCAGCACTGACAAATTCTTTGGACCAACTGTAGCTGAAGATGAGGGATCTTCGTGAATATCATCATGCTCTACCTCATGCTGTACAAACGTCTCAACAAATTCAATCTGATCTTCCGTAATCTCTGGGGAATGACCTACAGTCGTTTCAACATTTGACGGCCCAGCTGTGGACATTTGCCTATTTTTCCTTCTTCTATACACAAGTCCTTCCGCTTCATACAATAGTTTATTTCTTTTTCTATGTGAAGCGGTTTGAGGTTGTTTACTCATACCTAAAATGACAAATTAGTTGTTAAATAAATTAATAAATCACAACAAAATTATAAAAAATACAAGGAAACTATTATGTTGCAAATAAGGTAGGTTCGGTAGGCCATACCGAACATATCAGGTACGTTTGGTAGGGGGCTACCGAACCTACATAGAATGTTCGGTTGACCCTACCGAACGTACCTAGAATGTTCGGTTGACCCTACCGAACAAACCAAAAAAACTAAATGTCCCTCCTACCGAACATGAACAGTATGTTCGGTACCCACTACCGAATCACACTGTATTGTTCGGTTACCATTACCGAACACAACAGTGAGGTTCGGTTGGCCCTACCGAACCTACTGTTCGTCTTCTTCCCTCCCCCCCGTGAAATCCCAACACCCAAACTGTGTTAAACATCAGAAACCCAACTTTTAACCCATTAATAACCTTCTAAACCCATTAAATAACATCTAATACATTCATAAAATCAAAAACAAATTAAAATCAATACCTATATTTTCTGAGAACTTTCTGAAAAATTTTAATCGAAGATTGGCACCAGATGGCTCGAACGGTGGCACTGTGCTGATCGGTCGGTGGTTGGCGTTGGCGGACGTGGCCGGTGGACTGGTGGTGGATTTCTGAGTTTTTTTTTTTAACTGTTTGGTGAGTTTGGTGAGTGAGGGATGTGTGGGATGTGTAAGATACACTGAGGGTAATTTTGTAATTTCCCATTTTATTATTTATTTTGTAAATTTTTTCCCATTTAGTGGGATGTCTATGAGTAATATTTGAGATTTCTTCAAAATTTCCCTATATATAATACGTATTTGATAACTTAAAACTTTATAATTATTATTAGATGTTATCATCATATGTTAAAATCTTTAATGAATATAATTATTATTTTTAAATATTTTAAAATGGTAGTCAATATTAATAACTTATTATATATATATATATATATATAATTTTATTAAAATAATATTAAACATATATATATATATAAATATGTTACCATTATATAAAGGTGAATGTGCATTTAATAATGTTTGAATAATTGGATTTTGATCAACAAATCCAATTTTAATAAAATATATTTTTGCTATGTTTGTTTATTTCCTCTCCTGCAATTGAAATAATATTTTTTTAGTCATTTTTAACTAGTTTTTTTCATTTCTTCCCTTCCCCATATTTTAACTAATTCATACATTATAAATAATACATTATTTTAATTGGCCAATACTTACTTAATGTGTTTTTGTCCAATAATTTTTTATTATAAAATATAGTTTCTAATCGTAAAAATATTAATAAAACTTTCAATCTACTTTTTTAAGTGAAAAATATATAATGAGCTGAACAAAAATAAAAATATGGTATCACCCATTTTCATAACTATCTAATATCATTTGATTATTTCCAATATTTAGCTTACAATCTCTCTTTTTATCTTTTTTCTTTTTTTTTTTCAATGTAAATATCTTGTTTTATTTTGAACTTTAATAGTTAACTAAAATAACTTTTTTTTTTTGTAATCTGACTTATCAAATAATAAATCATCAAACAGTATTAACCAACTATAATAATATATTATTTATAAAGTATAAATTAGATAAAAATGTAGAGAATGAAAGAGACGAAAAAAATAGTTGAAAATGCTTAAAAATATTTTTTTAGTTATAGGAGAGGAAAGAGAAAAAAATTGACTAAAAATACTAAAAGTTGTTGAATAATATTGTTTCTTGGGGAGAAAATAGTAAGAAAAAATTGTTTAAAAATGCCAAAAATAACTTAAAAATATTGTTAGGGAAGATATGAAAATGCAAAAAATATTTTCCATTGTGAAAAATTACATTAAATTGATATTTTTTTTAAATATAAATATCACTAAAATATTAATTAATAATAAGGATAAATAAGGGTATTAAAATAAAATTAGAGTACTTCTAAGATAACAAACTCTAATATTTTAATTTAATTACAATATGTATATTATTAAATAGATATATATTAAATAAATAAATAATCTTTTATTTTATTAGAATTATAATCCTACTTTAGTTGAGATATATATATATTAAATACATATATATCAGATGGAACAAAAATCCTAGTTTTAACATAGTTCTGATTTTTTTTAAGTCTTTCAAAATTAAAATTTTAGAATTGAACGTATTATTTATTACATATAACAAAATAGAATGATTAATTTTCTTTGCATCAATCAATTTGTTAATACACATTATATTATAATAATTTTTTTTTAATTATAAATTTAATAAATATTTATTAAGATATATATTATATATATATAAAATACGTGCTTTTTACGTACATTTTACTAATAAATATACAAATTTAAGTAATACTTAAATTAATTTTAGATAAAAATATCCCTTAAATTTTATTATAATAACATATATTATAATTTATTATTTATATTAAATTTTGAATAAAAAATATTTCAAGGAGTTTAAAATTAACATTACATGTCATATCCATTTATATATATACATGAAATAAGTGCTTTTGTATATTCATTTTACTAATAAATATAAAAGTCTAAATAATATTTAAATTAATTTTAGAAAAAGTTATCCTTAAATTTTATTATTGAAAAAGTTTTTAATTACGGATCTAATAAGCCTAGAGGGGGGTGAATAGGTTATTTTCAATTTTCAACAAATATTATATAATCTAATCACAACGGCCAGACATGCAATCGCGTGTAAAGATAAATGCGGAATAATAAAACGACACACGATATTTTTAGGTGGAAACAACCTAGGCCACAACAATGACCTAAGAGGAAAACCACCGGTCCACCGGACCACCTAACTATCCACTATGAAAATAATGTTCAATTACAACCATAGAGTCCAGAAACTACCCGTCGCAGATAGATCCCCCTTTCTGTAATTTACTTACGAGCCGCTTGCTCCTTTCACAGCCTCCAATAGTTAGATGTCTGGATCCGGACCAACGTTCCGATCTACTTGAGTCACACAAGATCAACCGAACCCGTCACCTTCGGTAATTTCGAGTCACACGAAATACCGAACCTGTCACCTGTAACGTTAGCACAAAAACACAAGTGCAATGTGTGTCCTAGAGCGGATTCAAACAATAAACAATCCTAACTAGCAGATTCAATAACATGCGATGTAAAAACAGGATCAGCTAGCAAACTCTAGAACATTCAATATTAAGCTCAATATCATGCAAATCAATTAGGCATATGAATAAAACATGAAAAAGCCTAAGAACAATAGATGAAGAGAATAAGCACAATTCAGATGCTAGAAAGTATTAGTGCTGTATAATTCTGAATGCTCAAGTTGATTGATTATGCATAAACATCCCTTCACTTATATAGAGTCCAATCCTAGTTCAAATAGGATTTGCAATTCACTATAACTCTTTTCCTATCAGGATTTACCAATTACCACAATTATTCTCAAATAAGAATATTGTTCTTAACATTAAATGTGGTCAATTAGGTAAAAGAAACATAAGGGTCGAATTAAGAAATAGAGTTTGAGTAGGAATATAATACTGGCTCGATCGATCGACAGGCCGTCTCGATCGATCGAGAAGGTCTCGATCGATCGATACACAAAACTCGATCGATCTAACTCAAACAGAGAGAACCTGGATCGAAGTTGTTCTATACTCGATCGATCGAACATGGTTCGATCGATCGGTCCAATTGCTCGATCGATCCAGTCCAAACAGAGAGCACCTAGATCGAAGTTGTCTCAGTCTCGATCGATCGATCACTCGATCGATCGAACAATACTCTCGATCGATCGACCAACATGTGCACAATACATTTTTCGTTACGATCCATACTAAGTGTCGTGCTCAATTGTGTGCAGATGTATGCATGATGGAATATTATACCTGTCATATGGGCGTTGCAAGCTTGGTGACTCCATCATCACGTGTGGTCTGAATAATTGTTGAATTCCTATTCTAGATTACAATCAAACATTTTGTCCACGAAAATTGCCAATACAAAATAAACCTTACAATCTCCCCCTTTGGCATTTTCGTGTGACAAAATCACTCTCTCACTATATAACGCTCAAGGTTAAAATATCATTACATCAATTACATAGTGGACTGTCTATGATCTGGTGGACCATCTTCGCTTGATACTTGATACGCTCGGTCCACTGAAATTAGACAAACAAATAGCACACAAATGTGGCTTGAAAGCCTCATTGCTTATTAGTTCAGTGTACATAAAAGTGCGAAAGATATGTAGTGTATGTGGACATGAATCTTTCTCCCCCACAACTAATAAATGCAACATCTCCCCCTAAATTCGATCTCCATAGCAACATGAATCTTTCTCCCCCTTTTTGGCATACGAAATTGACAAATCATGAAACACTAAAGATGACAAGGGTCACTCTCAACAAGGTGGGCTAAAAATGCATAAGAGCACACATGTATATGTCCAAGGCATGTAGGAGGAATTGCATTAAGTCAAAAGAAGAATAATGAAATATGTATGCAATGACTCCCCCTAAGTTCTATGACTCTCTAGACGAAAAATAAATTCAAAAGAAATTTTTTTTTTTTTTTTTATTTACCACACAAAGTAATGAACTCATTTAACACGAATAAGCATACAACCAATTGAAAAAATTATTTTTGCTTAAATTTTGATTATTCATTGTATTAGCAAAATAAATAGGTCACATAAACACGCTAACACATATAATGACATATTGACATTCACTTAAGGTAGTATACAAATGTGAACTCCACTTGTATTCCAATAATTTCATTTATGACCAATTTTAAGAGACTCAAAAGAAAATAAGTTCATCTATCATGCTAAATCATAATTGAGTCATCAATCTTACATAATAAAATATGTCTATGAAAAAAGAGATTTTTTTTTTTTTTTTTTTTTTATAAATTTTTGCTCTTTCTTTTTGTACATGCCAAATAGAATTTCTTAATTATTTTTTTATTTTTTTTTTTTTAAAAAAACATGTACGAGCCATAAATCTAATACGATGACTTTCACACTAGTTATGAGGTAGCCCTCTCCGCTCACTGCGGTAGCTTCACACATCATAGTAGGTAGCCCTCTCAATACTAGTTATTTCCCTAAGATGAAATATTTAAAAAATAAGAAATAGGGCTCAATATGATTTCGCAATCAAGATTAGCTCAAGTCTTAGAGTCTTTCAAAATTAATCATAAACTTCATAGATGACATACATGAGTGTTCAGTGGGTGTGTGCATAAGTTCAGTCAATAGTGTCATCATATGAGAAAAATGCAAATATGTGCAGAATTTTGAGTTGTAGCATAGAATATACAATGAGAATCAAAATAAGCCACAAAAGATAAGGTTGTAAAAGTATAAGCATCATTTGAATCCAAAACCTTGTAGACCTTTTTTTTTTTTTTTTTTTAATCCAAAAAAAATTAACAATAAAAAAACGAAATATACCAAAAAAAATACTCACCTAGGGTCATTTAAGCACTCAAACAAAAGTACCTAGGTGGTCTAGCAATAGTGATCAATTGATAGGAAACATGCAATCTTTCCTAACCCAAATTTTCATGAATTTTGATTTCTTTATGTTTTTGGGTTGAGACTTAATTGCATTAGATTTTAAAGGCATACTCTTAGGCTCATATTTCCTATTCAAATTCAACATAGGCATGGTATGATGATAATTATGAGTTCTATACCTATAAGCATGAAGATGATCATTAAATCGAAAAGCATTCATCAAAAATCTACAGTTAGGTCGAATATGGCCTTTTCTACCACAATGATGACAAACAGGCACAAACTTAACAGTTTTAGCTACTGCAATTTTAGTGGGTGTTTGTGCAGAATTTGTAGCAGTAGAGGTAAAGTTAGATGACCTTACAAATGTAGTTTTTGAAGTGGAAGGTGTACAGTTTTCATCTTGGAAACCAAGTCCACGAGTATCACCGAAAGGCTTACCAATGCTCAACATCTTATCAAGTCGTTCAGCTCCAATTGTTAATCTCTTGACAGTTTCCTTTGATTGCTCCAACTCCTGCACAAGCTTTGAATTTTCCTGTTCAATACCTGCAAGACTTAAACTTAACTTGTCAAAATGCTCAGACAGTTCAACTTTTTCTTTTTCTAAAACTGATAAATTAAGGTCTTGCAAATTGATCTGTTCATTCAGCTTTGTTACAGTTATGAGTAGTTTATCTTTTTCTTTCTTGCATTTAATTAAATCAATAAATAACTCCTCAAAACTGTTTGCATTAAATTTATCAAGGATTCGTTTACTTCCCTCTTCATCTGAGTCAAAGTCTGACTCACTGGAGTATCCACCAACAGTTGATGTAAAAGCTACGTAGTTAGAGTTGACATTTTCTGAACCACTAGCTTGGTCTTCATCACTTTCTGTGTCACTAAGGGTAGCATTGAAAGCGTTTCTTGTTTTCTTCTTCTTGTTGGCACAATCTGCTGCATAGTGTCCAAAACCATTGCATTCAAAACATTTAGGACCAGTGGGTTTAGATTTCTTACCTTCTGAACTCATTGGCGTGAATTCTCTTCCCTTACGATATCTTGATTTTTCTTTAATCTGTAGATCCTTTTTGTTGAACATTTTCTTGAGTTTTCTAGCTAGAGTGGGTAGATCTTCATCTTCTACATCATCATCACTATCGTCAGCTTCGGTGGTTTTGAGAGCAATTCCAATGTTCTTTTTGGGTGCTGGAAAGTTCATCTCAAATGTTTGAATTGACCCAACTAGTTCTTCAATCTTCATGGTGTCAATGTCTTTGCTTTCCTCTATCGCTGTAACCTTTGCTTCAAAGCGTTCTGGTAATGAGCATAAGACTTTTCGAACCAACCTGCGTTCATCAATTTTATCTCCAAGATTTGAAGAAGAGTTAGCAATATCACATAAATTAGCATAAAAATCAGAAAACGTTTCATCCTCCTTCATTCTAAGATTTTCAAACTTAGTAGCTAGCATGCGAAGTTTTGTTCGTTTAACTTGGGACGTGCCCTCATGGGCAACCTCTAGAGTGTCCCAAGCAGCCTTAGCAGTTTCAATATCAGAAATACGTCGGAATTCATCCGGAGACACAGCACTAAAAATAGCATTGATGCCCTTTTGGTTCCAGCCACTACCAATTTTATCTTGAGAAGTCCAATCAATTCTAGGTTTAAGTGTGACTACACCATCCTTGGTAACCGTAGGTGGTTCCCAACCATAAAGCACAGAATTCCATACACTTTCATCTAAGGAACGTAAAAAGGCTCTCATACGAGCCTTCCAATATGGGTAGTTAGACCCATTAAAATAAGGTGGACGGATTGTAGAAGAACCCTCTCTAAAATGATCCATAATAAGGTCCTAGGCAACACTAAGTATATCTAGTGACCCGCTCTGATACCAATTGAAAAAGTTTTTAATTACGGATCTAATAAGCCTAGAGGGGGTGAATAGGTTATTTTCAATTTTCAACAAATATTATATAATCTAATCACAACGGCCAGACATGCAATCGCGTGTAAAGATAAATGCGGAATAATAAAACGACACACGATATTTTTAGGTGGAAACAACCTAGGCCACAACAATGACCTAAGAGGAAAACCACCGGTCCACCGGACCACCTAACTATCCACTATGAAAATAATGTTCAATTACAACCATAGAGTCCAGAAACTACCCGTCGCAGATAGATCCCCCTTTCTGTAATTTACTTACGAGCCGCTTGCTCCTTTCACAGCCTCCAATAGTTAGATGTCTGGATCCGGACCAACGTTCCGATCTACTTGAGTCACACAAGATCAACCGAACCCGTCACCTTCGGTAATTTCGAGTCACACGAAATACCGAACCTGTCACCTGTAACGTTAGCACAAAAACACAAGTGCAATGTGTGTCCTAGAGCGGATTCAAACAATAAACAATCCTAACTAGCAGATTCAATAACATGCGATGTAAAAACAGGATCAGCTAGCAAACTCTAGAACATTCAATATTAAGCTCAATATCATGCAAATCAATTAGGCATATGAATAAAACATGAAAAAGCCTAAGAACAATAGATGAAGAGAATAAGCACAATTCAGATGCTAGAAAGTATTAGTGCTGTATAATTCTGAATGCTCAAGTTGATTGATTATGCATAAACATCCCTTCACTTATATAGAGTCCAATCCTAGTTCAAATAGGATTTGCAATTCACTATAACTCTTTTCCTATCAGGATTTACCAATTACCACAATTATCCTCAAATAAGAATACTGTTCTTAACATTAAATGTGGTCAATTAGGTAAAAGAAACATAAGGGTCGAATTAAGAAATAGAGTTTGAGTAGGAATATAATACTGGCTCGATCGATCGACAGGCCGTCTCGATCGATCGAGAAGGTCTCGATCGATCGATACACAAAACTCGATCGATCTAACTCAAACAGAGAGAACCTGGATCGAAGTTGTTCTATACTCGATCGATCGAACATGGTTCGATCGATCGGTCCAATTGCTCGATCGATCCAGTCCAAACAGAGAGCACCTAGATCGAAGTTGTCTCAGTCTCGATCGATCGATCACTCGATCGATCGAACAATACTCTCGATCGATCGACCAACATGTGCACAATACATTTTTCGTTACGATCCATACTAAGTGTTGTGCTCAATTGTGTGCAGATGTATGCATGATGGAATATTATACCTGTCATATGGGCGTTGCAAGCTTGGTGACTCCATCATCACGTGTGGTCTGAATAATTGTTGAATTCCTATTCTAGATTACAATCAAACATTTTGTCCACGAAAATTGCCAATACAAAATAAACCTTACAATTATAATGACATATATTATCATTTATTATTTATATTAAATTTTGAATAAAAACTATTTCAAAGAGTTTAAATTTAATTAAGATTGCATATCATAGCCATTTTTTGATATATATATATATTCACACACACACGTATACATTAATAAATTTATAATCAACTCAAAAACTTAAATTAACGAATGTTTTATTAACTCAAAACAAACTTATTTATTTTTCATTGAATGACATTATTTTAAATATGGGTGTAGAAATTAAAAAAAAATTAAATATAATAATTAAATACATACATATATACATACATATATATATATATATATATTATCATGTTATAAAAATAATTATTAAGTAATTTTAAAATTGTTAGTAGTCAAAAAAATAATTATTGAATAATTAAAAAAATTAAGTAATAATGAGTTAAATTATTCGGCACATATTTTATTATTTCAAAAGAAAAATATTTACCTTAAATTTCATAATACTTTGCATTATCTTCTGTGTTTTCGAATATTTTCATAAGACTGCTTTTCATAATTTTAAATATATTAATATGTTTTCAATATATATAATATCTTAAAATTTAAATCATTATTTATATTTGTGAAATTATTTTAATAAAATTTTTAAAAGATCACATAAATAGAAAGAATATGTGTTTAAGAAAAAAAAAATATTTTTATAATTAATGTAATTTTAACTTATTATTTTCGATTTAAATTATATGAAACATGAGTACATATTGTCTTATATTAAAATTACTTAGATATAATATTTGAGAGAGTTTGAACCAAAAAACTATCAAGTTAAGGTAATGCAGATATTTTAGAACTCACCCCTCTTATATAAAAAGCCAAAATAACATAAATATAGTAAGACAAATAACAGAAATAGAACAAATTCATAAAAGCTTTACAATTACAGTATGATCTTTATATGTTGGCATATATACTACTTATATGATGATTGTACTAATGCATGCAACAAACCATACAAACACAATAATATAACATAATAAACTCACTTAGGATTCAATCTTAAGTGATAATATTCATGGGTTGCTTAAAATAATTACTTAACAACTGAATTCAATAAATGAAAATAAACATTACAACTTAATAAGGTAAAACGCCTATACTTCTATAAGTTGGAATCACTTGTCTTAATTGTCTATACTGCTCTTGCCAGCTATATCTACAGCTATTTTGATTTACATTGAATCTAAGTCACCTCTAAAGACACACCACCATGTATTGTTATGTAAATACCTACGATGATAAAGTGTAAAAGATAACACAATGCCCAATAATAATTTTATGAAAAACCACCTCATATAAATAATATAAAAAATACTCGATATATTGTTGATATAGTAACTACATTTATAAAAATAATTTATCTAACTCCAACTTTGTACAAAAAAATACTCAATATATTAGCTATATGAAAACACTATTTTAAAAATAATGTTTAGAATATCAGACTAATATTTATAATGACTCTGAATCACTAATACGAAAAAATACTTGATGATTAATAATACAAAATTTGTAAAATATTTGAAATAGCTAAAGAATATTTTTCTTCAAAAATTTAGAATTTTTATCACACAAAAATTACTTAAAAATTGGATAAATAATGGGAGAAGAGTTGAGTATTTATAATTGATTTTTCAATAGCCACTACCCTCGCCTACTCCTCATAACTCTCTCATCCTGTACCTCTACGAAACCTCATTGACTACCTTGACGAGACTCTTGCGAGCACCTCAACAAGGTTGAAGGAGACACAAATCACAATGTACACATTTGTTGACCCATCTTAACGAGCTACCTGCGAGGTTCTAGACGAGCCAATAAAAAATAAGTTTTTCAAAAAAAACTTAACAATTTGAAAAGCTCACAAATATAAACCAATAATAAAAATTAAATGCATTACACATAAATATGCAAACTAGGTAAAATAAAAGAGATTTATTATTTTGCACATAAAAATGCTAACAAAGACACAAAGGACTTACTTGACTTACAATTTTATTATTATTTTTACAATTATTTATTTATTTTTAAAAATTCAAAATACGTGTATTTAACTAATATGACTTACCTGACTTACAATTTTATTATTAATTTTACAAATATAAGTAGATTTTATTTATTTTTGAAAATTCAAAACACGTGTATTTAACTAGTGTCTATATATATATAATTTTATTTTATTATTACATCACTATATTGGCATTACATCCAACATATTATATTTCAAAAAAAATTTATTATACTAAGAATAAGATTAGATGGTTCCTAAGCCACAACATCCTCATAAATTAAAACCTTTACTAACATATTTTTAAGTGACCCAAGACATCAAGTACAGTTGGTAATAGTTGGTTAATTGAATTGGTGTTTAATAAAAAAGTATGAATTAAATTAAATTTAAATAAAATTTGAATCAATTTAAATAATTCGAAAAAAAGTCTAGTTAGGTTTTGACAAGTTTATTATCCTAAAATAAAATAAAATAAATTAAAATTTAATTTGAAAATAAAAAAAAATGTTTAATTATATAACATATTCCCTTCATATATAAAATTTCATTTTTAACCTCCTAAAAAAATATATGTTTATTTTTCTTATAACGTAAATGAACATATATTTTTTAGTATTAAAAGTATGTTTTTTCTACTGAATGGATGTTAATAATGAAACCATTTGAATAATTTGATCATTTATGCATAAGAGGGATAAAAAATGCCATAGTAAAATTACAAAAAAAATTTCATCTGTTTTAATATTTATTTACGATGTATTTGTTCTTTTTTATTTCGTCTTTCTTTGAAAAATAATTTGATAAAGAATAAATAGTTATAATTTATTTATTTTGTCACATTATTATGTTATATTATTTAAAGAAAATTGTAATGGAGGTCCATCGAATAATGTCATTTGTATCATTTAGTCACTTAGATTATAAATGATGTCATTTGGTTCTTTAATTTTAGAAAAAGACGTCACTTAAAGACAAAATACATGATTTTAATAATTTTTTAATTAAAATATTATTTTTTAAGAGGCCAATTAAGAACAAATTATATTATTTTAAATATTTTTTATATTAAAATATTAATTTAAAAAAAATAATATTTTAATTAAAAAATCATTAAAATTATGTATTTTACCTTTAATTGATCTATTTTTTTTAAACTAAGGAACCAAATGACACAAATGACATAATCTAAGTGACCTCTATAGAGGCCATGCTCTCTATTTTTTTATGTTGAAACTTTTAGCATTAAAATCTACTCATATCTTTGAACAAAAAATAGAAAAGAAATATAATAATCTTTAATTCTAATTAGTATTATAAAATTTTTATCTTTAAACTAATAAGGCTTAATCTGTTTACAATAAAAATTCAAACATTTATTTTTTATTAGTCTATATTGTGCTATTTTTTTAGCTAGTTTGATCATATGACATTTTATGTTATTTAAATTCTTCGATTTTTGATAGGTACTTATGTATTAATAATATGTGTAGAAATGTTATTAAAAATTTGAACTAATTGAATTAATTAATTTATATTTGATTTAAATTTAAACTTATTTTTATTAATTTTAATTAAATTAAATTTAAATTAAATTAATTTAAGTTAGATTATGGTTGAACTTAAACGGACAAAAAAAAGTAAAAAATAAAAAAAGAAATTCACTTAGTGCCATCAATATTGATAACTTGCATTTTGCCACTTATTTTACCTAAATTAACCTGTCAGCTTGACCGGAACAAACAATTTCGCCCTTTTCCATTCTTGGTAATTGATGTGTCAATTGATAAAAGGCTGCGTGGGAGGGAGAAATTTACAGGTACTTTTTGACCTCCATCCCAAAGTAGCTTTTTCTCGAGAAGCGATCTCCACAACATAAAGAAAAAAGATTGAGCATCAATTCATCAAACTATGGTAAACTCTTTAAATTATTGGGAAAGTAAAAAAAGAAATGGAAAGCTACCTTTCTTCTTTCCTGTGTACTACCGAGCAAAAACTATCCCATTGTGAACTGCGAATGAGTGTGGAGGGAAAGAGTCAACAACACTAGTGACCCATTAATGTCCATGTCGAGTACTCACTGAGATCTCAACAAATTTTGCATCTTTATCGTTCTCTTTGACAAATACTTATCAGGCAATAGCTGTCGCTGTCTTGTAAGAGATGCCACGGCCAGGGCCAAGACCTTACGAGTGCGTGAGGAGAGCTTGGCACAGCGATAGGCACGGACCCATGCGTGGTACCATTGTTCAGCAGATTTTCAGGTCCTGGGTTTTCTTTGGTTTCGTTTCCCTTTTCATCTAATGTGTTATCTTTTCACATTTTGTTGACTGCACACCATTTGTTTAATTTAGGGTTGCTATGGAGACTCATAGCCCTGTAACTAAAAAGAATAAGGAATGGCAAGAAAAGCTGCCCATTGTTGTTCTAAAAGCAGAGGAAATCTTGTATTCCAAGGCTAATTCGGAGGTTCTTCTTCTTGGTTTCGTTATGTATTAACTGGATCTTTCGACTTGTGTATTTTGTTCTGTTTTATTTACTTTGTTTTCATTCTTTTATTGCTTAGGCTGAGTACACGAACCCAGAAACACTTTGGGATAGAGTAAATGACGCTATTAACACAATCATCAGGAGAGAAGAGAGCACCGAAACAGGAGAGCTTTTGCCCCCCTGTGTTGAAGGTACAATTTTTATCCGTGTTACTGCATTTGTGGGACCGAATATTGAATTCATGATAATGGGTTTTTCTGATTTTAATGCTATTTACCATTTATAAGTAGCTTAGAGTGTAAGAGTTTAGAGTTATTAGCTTATGTTCGTCTATTTTTTGTCCAGCTGCTCTTAATCTGGGTTGCATTCCAGTAAGAGCTTCAAGAAGCCAACGTCACAATAACCCTAGGAGTTACCTTACCCCAAGATTGCAAGTATCTTCTATACCTAGAGTTTTAGACAAAACTAGCGATGAACGACAGCCCCAGTTAATGTCTATTAACTCCGGGAATCAAGTGAACCTTGCACGAAGCTCAAGTGTGAATGCTGCCCCTTTTCTTTCAGAACCTAGCAGCCATTTCAACCATAACAGTAGCTTTAGTGCCCCTCGTAGTTACCCATTTGCACTTGATAATGTTACCACTGGCCATGATCAGTTTATCACAGTGGATACTAACTCCTCAAACTTAGGTTCAGTATATCCATTGTACTATGGAGCCGATCATCATTGTGATCCTTCTCAAAAGACTAGTTATGTTGGAACACCAGTCATTACATCAAGTGTTGAGCTTCTTAAGCAGAATCCTTTCTTCTATGACAGAACTGACAATGCTTTGGATAGAACCTCACAAGTAGAAGCCATGAAAACCCAGGAGAAGCAACAGGAAGCAGAGTGTGATTTGTCTCTCAGGTTGGGTCTGTTGTCATACCCTTGTGTGGGCACTGAAAAAAGCTTGGTTAGTGAAACAGATGATGTTGGTTCTAGCAGTTCTCAGGAAGGGGATAAGTTGTGTGATATGCCATCAGTAAGCAAGGAACTCCTTTTCTTTCCAGGCAAGACTGCTTATGATCCATTGCAGTCGAATTTGAGAATGTTCAATTCAGAAGATAGAGGGCAGATTTTCGATGCAACTCCGAGGAAGCATAAAACTCCCTTTAATGGAAGTGACGAGGATGAGCGATTTTGTTTGCAACCAGTGGTCCCTTCCAACTGGTCAGGTCGTCGACTTTCAGGGCCAGGTTTGTAACTTGTTGTAGCCTATGCATTTTAAATCTGAGATCCCAGAGTCCTTGCATCCCCTTATAGGAACATGTATTCAATTGTAGTGGTGATGATAACACTTAAAAAAGTTGATCCCGAGATGCAGGTTTTTGATGATGGGAATGTGAGTTGTAAATAGTGTTTGTATTTTATTCAATATTTATGTGACCACTAACTATTAACAATTTAACATGACCTAAAAATGGAGTAATTGAAACCCGTACAACAACTGAGTATATTGAGATCATTTAAACATTTAGAGATACTTATTTAAAGTGAAAAACGATGTGCACTGTGCAGTAACATCATGAGTGAAAGGTCAATTTAGTTCATAATTCTCAAATTGTAGTCAATTTGGCTCAACTGTACAATTGATAATCTTGGTTGCAAAATTTAACTGCTAAAAAAGTCCATCTTGGTCAAATATCGGTCAAATTATTTGGAAATTCTGCAAAATTTTGACTAACGAGTGATGAAAAATTTCAAATATAAATTTTGCAACCAACATTATCATTTTGGGCATTTAGTCTTAAAAGTTTCATTGCTAAAATTTGTAACCATGTTTATAAATTTGGGCATTTTAGACTAAATTTTCTATAACTTGAGGATTCTAGGATGAAATTGAATAAATTGAGAGGTATGGGACCAAAATGATCGAGTTCTCATAAAACACCTAATTGGTCTTCTACTCTTAACATAATACAATGGTAATCTGAAACAAGGTAAAAACATTGTAACTACAATAATCACAATGCGGACAACACTGAACAGATCATGCAGAACTGAAATGCACTCTCACACTCTATGGATGGCTTCCTTATAGCATGTTAGAAAATCCTTTTATTTTTTGAACCCAAGTTGTTACCTACATTTCTATTTAAGTGATAAGATTCTTGGCATGGATTACTTTTTACAAATTGAATTTCTCGTACCTTGTCCTTGATTTGTTAGCTCAGCATCATGGATCGTAAATCTGCTTAATTTACATTGGGCTAAGTCCAGATTTCTTGTTTATTAAGGCTTTGCAGAAGATTTTGTCTCTTTCATATCTTTTGGCCAGCTTTGTTGGATATATTTTCTCACTAGATGAACTGATGAAGTGATTTTTAAGATATTAAAAGGGTAATAAAATGCCCTTGGAGAAGGTTATATTTTGCCAAGTAGACTGCAGCAGGTGTTTGGTTTCATAGGGTTGGGGGAAAGATACAGGCATATGCTTGAATGTGATTTTTTTTTTTTATGGTTGGAAATCTTGTAGGGGTTTCTAACCACTCAAAACATCTTAGGCTATAATTTGGAGAACATGCTCCTTGACTTGATTTGAGTACTCTGCAATTGTTTTTCTATGAAATGATTCTTCCGGTGTAACGATTATGGAATTGTTCAACTCTTCTGGTGCATTTTCCTGGTTGTACTGTAACGATTTTGTTATTGTTTCCTCATTATGGGCAATTCAGAACCTACAAATTTAAGTTCATACTTCTGGTGCATTCTCCTGGTTGTACTGCTGCTTTTTTTATTCACGTAGCTTACAACAGGAATTACACCATTCAATTTTATATTCTTTATTGTTTCTTTATATCTACATTTTGTCACATAATTATGTTTTGAATTGATATAGTAATCTTTCGATCGTTACTCTTTCCCAATTCTTGTTGGCCGTATAGTTATGCCTTACTAAACAGATCACGCTTTGGTAATTTTTACTGTTTAATAAACCATCCATCAAAATACAATAGGACCAAGGAAAAGAGTAGGATTTTCTATGATTTGATGAGATCTATAACATTGAAAATGCTAGTGAAGAACATTGATGAGACACTGATGATTTTCACATCTTTGACGAAAATTTCAAATTTTTGTCATGTTCACACCATTTCAAAATATCATACATTGAGATTTAAGGAGACAAACTTTAACATCAGAAAGGAAATATTGGTGCATGTGTGACACTATTGATAGTAAATTTAAAAAGTATTAATTTGGCAATGGATGGGACTTGTTCAGCAGATTAGGTTGATGTTATATTTGTTGAAGGTCTAGAAAAGAAACGCTTTAGCTTGATAATATTGGAATCAATGTCCGAGAATTTTTGACCAGTCAGCAAAGAGATTTTTATTTTTTTATTTTTTATGACAGTCTTTATCAATGTACTAAAAAGTGGCTGGTTGCTATATAAAGATAATATATTAGGCACAGGCTGTACTTTTTTTGGGTTGTCTTTAATTTAAATTGAATGTGATGAGAAATTTTTTGACCCTAACTTTTTTATAGACCAAATTTACTTAATTTAAAAGTTAGAGAGCAAAATAACTAAGGGATTCAATGATATGAATTTCATTTGTTCAGAGTAGAATTGTAGAAGGTTTGGGATTCCATTTGTTCAAAGTAGAATTGTTCAAATTCCAACTCATTGTGAGTTTGAATTGTGTCAACGAAAAAAAAGACCATGGTATTAAATTTATCTTTTACCCTAGTAAGTTAAATATCACTCACATTTTAACATTCTCTCATAAATGAGGTCACTTTTGTTTTCCTTATGTGTGTAAAAAAAAAAATTATGAAAAAAGAAGAGTTTTTAAGTGTTGAGCATATATGCAGGCAACATAAAGTATAGTTACAGACGATGAGAAGAAAAAATATACTTAATTTGATACTTAGGAATCAATTTGTTTTATTTGTAATAATAATTCTATCAACAATAAGCATATATGTAGCTCTTATTATTACAGGTAAAGGAATATGAAATGAATAGTTATGACAACCTAGACAGTACTGAAAGTGAAATAATAACACGTACAATAATAACTTAGAAATAATTGAAGAAAGAAAAGCCTATGATAGCGAAGACAAGAAGGGAGACTCCAGTCTTGAGCGTTGAAGCAGAAAAGGGCGGTGGTGCAGGGAAGTTACTTCAGGTGTTTGTGGGTGATCCAACGGTGATGATCACTTTCTGACCACGTTCACAATGATTACTAACTGTGCAGACAAAGAAGCGGGAACCATCTGAACCAAGACTTATAAGTCCTGGGCTTCCTAAAGTGATTCCTGGTTTGGTGCAATTCTCATGCTCAGCTAATGATCCTACTTCTGCCACATTGTGTGTGCCAGTCCAATTGAATGCTGTTTAGTTATAAAAGGCATATCCATATATAGTTAAAATAAAAAGTAGTCTCTTTGTTGTATTATTTTCACTTCTTAAAATTGTAAAGCATTTTGAATGCATGTACATGGTCCCTTTTAAAAGTGTTTTTTTTTTTTTCCTTTCCCCCCAACTCATTTGTTTCTACTATATGATTATGTAGAACTTCTCATGACAACAAAAAATTGTTCAAAACCAAATAAGAAAAAAAAAATTGTCAGAAGTGCTTTTAAAAATCAAAAAATACATTTTGTGGTTGCTGACAGATATTATGCGCCTTCTCTTAAAATTACTTTCTTTTTAAAGGACTTTTATAGAAGCACAAGTAAACATGCACTTTCTAAAAGACACTATTCTTAAGTCACTTATATTCGAAGTCTTTTGCATCCAAACACATACACCCTTGGCAATGAGCTTGTAGCTCAATGACATGTAGAATGTTTGATGCTCGAGTATCAGTTACGAGTGTGTGAGTAGTGTAGTTATTAAAAAAACACACATACTCTCTTAATTAATATGTATATGAATGCATAATTTTTGAAAATAACCTAAGCTTGATTCTAAACAACTGAAGTGCCTACAAATTGTACGTGTCTATAACACAATTTGACGATAAATGTATGATAATAGGAATCATATACTACTTACAAACGATGTCACCAATCTGAAAAGTCATTGAGTTAGTCCATTGTGAGTAACATGAGGTGTTTGGAGGAACAATCCATTCAAATCTATCTCCCACATCATATATAACATCAGCTGCATTCTTTTGTAAAGCAAAAACAATGAACAAGCTATAAACCATAAAATGCAAGTGGTTGGCCATTTTCACCAAGTTGAACTTGTTAGCTTCAGTACAAACGATGTCGCCAATCTAAAAAGTCATTGAGTTAGTCGATTGTGAGTAAAATAAGGTGTTTGGAGGAACTGTCCATCCAAATCTATCTCCCACATTATATATAACAGCAGCTGCATTCTTTTGTAAAGCAAAAAACAATGAAGAAGCTGTAAAACATAAAATGCAAGTGGTTGGCCATTTTCACCAAGTTGAATTTGTTAGCATCAGTCGTGTAATTAGTATGAGATATCTTGTAATTAGTATTTGCCTATCTTATTATGATTAATACTTATATTTAGTAGAGACATAAATTACACAGGATTAGATTTTACACTTGTAATCTCTTATATATACCTTCATTATGAGGTGTGTAATAAAAAAAAGGAACGTCGTCTTTCTCTCTTTTAGGCCTTGCTGCAGTTGTCTCGCTGTCGCCGTCATTAGATCTGCTGTCAGTGCCATTTGTTAGTAGCGTTGTTCACTCTTCAGTCACTTGCGTAGCTCGTCTTTCAGCCAGCGCCGTCCACAGCTCGGCACTCAAAAAGCAAAGCTGCCTCCATCATGTCAGTTCATCAGTCACCAGTCTACCTTTCGACCTCTGTCATCGCCACTAGTCTACTAGGACACATATATTCGCAGCCATCATATAGCAACCCAGCCACCACCATTCTGCCTCCGAATTGCTTCGAATGCCAGACCCTCCGAGCTTGACCACAACTTTTACATACATCCGTAAGGACGAATCTCAACAAGAAAGTCTTCGACAGGCACAAGTTGAAATATCTAGTCTAGCCATTCAATCAAAATTAGAAGTACCTTTCCTCCGGTAGCAAAGTTCAGTTTCACTCCATCAGCAAGGGCCTCCACTAGGCTTTGCCAATCGCTCTCATCCTTAATGCTCTTATTACAATAATGTTGGGCATCTCTAAGAGACTTGTTAGAAACTGAACCCACACCTGAAACCTAAAAGGCAGAATCATCGTCCTAAAGCGAAAGACACAACAGTGCAATTAGTCTAAGAACCAGATTTCTATGGAGTGGCTAAACAGGATCATCATGCGACATGTGGAGGTACTCCTACAACTTCTATAGTTGGTCGTGGTAAGATTGGTATGGCCTTAAACGTTTCTCATTTTGTTGGATCTAATACTTGGATTATTGATTATGGTGCATTTGATCATATGACTTATGATAAATCTTATTTTATTGAGTTATCTTCACCGCCAGTGTTTTATGTTACAAATGCTATTGGTGAGCTTTTTCTATGTCAGGGACATGGTAAGTTCATATTACCCCAACCTTACAGCTTCATAATATTTTATATGTACTTGATTTATCTCATAATTTAATATCTGTCCCACAATTGAATATTGAGTTTAAATATTATGTAATTTTTTTAATCCTATATATGTGATTTTTTAGGACATTTTTATCAGGAAAATAATTAGTCGGGGGTATCTGAGGGGCATATTGTTTCATTTGGATCAGACCTATGCAGGAGAGAAACCAGTAGCATCGTCTCGTACTGTTTTGACTTAAAGTTCTGACCAGCTAAGTGAAATTTGGTTGTGGCATCGCTGATTAGGGCATCCGTCTTTTAGTCTAATGAAAAAATTCATTCCTACTTTATTTATTGGTATGAGTGAGTATATTTTACGTTGTGAGACATGTGTCTTGGTCAAGAGCCATCGTACTACTTATTCTCCTAGTATTTCTAATAAAAGTATTATTTCTTTTGAATTAATTCATTATAATGTTTGTGGACCGTCTAAAGAGCCTACTATATCAGATATGAGATATTTTGCATTGTTTATTGATGATTGTACAAGATTTTTATGGGTTGCTCTTCTTGCAACCAAAGATGAAGTTTTTCTAGCTTTTCAAACTTTTCGTACTCTTGTTCAAACACAATACAATACCACCATTAGGGTTTTCTGCTCTAACAATGGGGGAGAATATGTTAATCATGTTTTCTAAGATTTTTTCCAAACACAAGGAATTGTTCACCAAACTACCTGCCCGCAAACACCAGAACAAAATGGGGTGTCCGAAAGAAAAAACTTTCACTTACTTGATATGGCCCGTGCCCTTCTATTTAGTGTTCATATGTCGAAATATCTTTGGGACGATGCTGTATAAGCTTCATAACATCTCATCAATCGTCTCCCATTTAGTGTCCTTCATGGGTGAATCCCATTCGAGGTTCTTGTATCTTATGTATCCTTGCCATCATTTCATAATATTTCTATCCGTGTTTTTAGTTGTGTTACTTTTGTCCATGTTCCTAAAAATCAGAGGTTTAAGTTAGATGCCCAGGCAATTAAGTATGTGTTTGTTGGGTATAAAAGTTATCAAAAAGGGTACAAGTGCTTCCATCAACCTATTAGAAAGTATTATGTCACTATGAATGTTACTTTTTTTAGGATGAGCTATTTTTTCTCATCTGATACTGTTCTTTATGAGGAGAATTAATATTTCGAAGAGCTGTATTTTGGTAAGGGAGACGAATTAAAAAAGTGAAGAAGTAACTCAATCACCTACTGATATTTCGATGGGTCCAGTTGATATTCTTAACCCATTGAATCCAGTAGTCGAAGAAGCAAATGCTCCAAATATCCAAGCATCGGTTTCGATCACTAAAAATGAAAATGAAAATACAACTGTTCTCTCAAGCATCACTCCTACCCTTGATCAACAGCTCCCCGGTACTGAAGGTCACTCATTTGAGGTATATACACCTACTGATACTAATAGCATTGAGTCTAGCGTTGGACAGTATGTGTTACCAAATAGGTTTACTCGAGATCAACTAGCTAAAAGATATGAACCAAATATTCATGTAAAGTCAAAATATCCAGTAATTAACTACATGTCCACTAAAAGATTGTTTGAGCTATATGAATCATTTATAAATCAACTGTTGTATCAGTACCTAACAAAGTGTAAGATGCGTTGAGAGATCCAAAGGAGGATGACAATGGAGGAAAAGATAGAGGCATTACAGAAGAATAATACTTGGCAACTTCTGCCTCCACCACAAGATAAGAAGGTAGTTAGTTGTCGCTGGATGTTTATTGTGAAACATAATACTGATAGATCTGTGAATCGGTATAAAGCCCGCCTTATAGCAAAAGGGTTTACTCAGACGTATGGTATAGACTATGATGAGACTTTTGCTCATGCTGCCAAAATGAACACTATTTGAGTTTTGTTCTCGCTTATCACTAACTTAAACTGGTCATTTCAATAGTTTGATGTCAAGAATGCATTTCTTCATAGAGAGTTAGCCGAGGAAGTGTACATGAGTCTTCCACTTGGGTATGTAGCTACTTCTCCTGATAATTTTGTATGCAAATTGAGAAAGTCTTTATATGGTTTCAAGCAGTCCTCTCGTGCTTGGTTTGGAAGCTTTTCACAATTCATACAGAAGGTTAGTTACAGATAGAGTAATTCAGACCATACATTGTTTCTCAAACATCAACAAGGAAAGGTAACAGCTCTAATTATTTATGTTGATGATATGATAATTACTAGCAATGATACTGTTGAGATTGATAGATTACAGAGACAACTAGCATCTGAATTCAAGATGAATGACTTGGGTAAACTGAAGTACTTCTTAGGGATTGAAGTAGGTAGGGGGAGAGAAGGGATTTGTCTGTGTCAGAGAAAGTACATTCTTGACTTGCTAATTGAGACAGGTATGTTGGATTGCAAATATATTGACACCCCTATTGAACAGAACCATTACTTAGCAGAGTATCCAAATTAGGTACCGACTGATCGAGCTTGTTATTAGAGATTGGTTGGGCGCTTAATTTATTTGGCGCATACTAGATCAGATGTTGCATAGGTAGTAAGTGTGGTAAGTCAGTTCATGCATAACCCGAGTGAGAGTTACATGGATGTTGTTGTGAGAATTTTAAAGTACTTAAAGTTAGCTTCAAGAAGAGGAATAATATTTTCTAAACACAACAACACTTTTGAAGTTTGTGGCTTCACAGACGCAGATTGTGTTGAAAATATTATAGATAGAAGGTCGACATCAGGTTACTTTACCTTTGTGGGAGGTAATTTAGTTACATGAAAAAGTAAGAAACATAAAATTGTAGCACGATATAGTGCTAAGGCTGAGTATAGAGATATGACTCATGGGGTATGTGAATTACTGTGGATAATAAACTTGCTATCTGATTTTGGTTTTGAACTCAAAAATACTATGTAATTGTATTGCAACAACCGAGCAGCAATTGATATATCATAAAATTCAATACAATATAATCGCACTAAGCATGTAGGAGTTTATCGTCACTTTATAATAAAAAAGCTAGATGCCAAACTTATTAGTTCTCTTTTGTTCCCACTGAAAAGCAACTTACAGATGTGCTCACCAAAGGAGTTTCTAGGAAGGCGTTTTATGACTTACTAAGTAAGTTGGGCATGGTCAAGTTGTATACTCTAACTTTAGGGAGAGTATTAACATGAGTCATGTAATTAGTGTGTGATATGTTATAATTAATATTTGCGTATCCTATTATGATTAATATTTATCTTTAGTAGAGACCTAAATTATACAAAATTAAATTTTACACTTATAATTTCTTATATATACTTTTATTATAAAATATGTAATACAATAAAAATAAAAATAATAATTTATTCTTATTATATTTAACTGAATTGCTTTTTCTATCATTCTCGAGCTAAATGACTTTTTTTTAAGGCATTGTAATTTATTATACAATTTTTTTTAATGATAATTATGCTAAAGATAACCAAGACACTTTTAATGAGACTCCATCTCATTATTTTATTGCAATTTTTGTACTATAAGTTATTTTAAAAAACATATATAAAAAAAAAAAAAGAATTTTAACAAAAAAAAAAAAAAAAAACACAGATTACAGAATTAATTTAACCTTACTAAAAAAATAACATAACTAAATTACTCATTTCATGAATAACCAAACTATTTCAACCAGTCGCCTATTCTTTTTCAATAAAACAAACGAAGCTTTTTACCATTTATTCGTTTTCTAATAATAATAATAAAAAAAAAGGCTTTTAACATTTACCATTTCTTAATATTTTCAAGTAACTGTTATAAAAAATGAAAAAAAAAAAAAAAAAAATTCAAGTTACGTTACGTACCTTAACTAGACACGTACGCTTAATGGTGGTTCTGTCATTTGACCATCGTCAAAATATAACTACCACATGTTAATTAAGAAGGTATATTAATTCCAGCAATACTAAAATAACTGCTGAAAAGTAAAATATTTAAAGGGAAATTCTGAAGAAATTCCAAAAATTACTCAAAGACATCCCACTAAATAAGAAAAAATTTACAAAATAAATAATAAAATGGAAAATTACAAAATTACCCTTAGTGTTTCTTAGCCATCCCACCCCCACCACACCCCAACCCACCACACCCCACACATCCCACTCTCTTAAAAATTTCTCATACATCCCACTCCTTCTTCTTCACTCATTTTCACCTCCACCTTCACCTCCACACCCACATTTACCTCCAAAATTTAACTTAAGAAATTAAAAATGGAAGATACATACATGAATAATGTAGAAGAAGTGGATTTTTATGAAAAAAATGGAATAAAAAAGCAAATCAAACTGGTAAATTTTTTTTTTTTTCTGCAAATCGCGCAGTGGTTCGGTAAGGACCACCGAACGTTTATGATATGTTCGGTAGGCCCTACCGAACATATCTAAAATGTTCGGTAACCCCTACCGAACATGTCTAAAATGTTCGGTAACCCCTACCGAACATGTCTAAAATGTTCGGTAACCCCTACCGAACATGTCTAAAATGTTCGGTAACCCCTACCGAACCTCTGTGAGTGAGGGATGTCCGGAATGTGTAAAATATACTAAGGGTAATTTTGTAATTTCTCATTTTATTAAATTTTTTCTCATTTAGTGGGATGTCCATGAGTAATAATTGGGATTTCTTCAGAATTTCCCATATTTAAAAGAGCATGAATGCTTTAACTGGGTCCAACTCCGACCAGTTCTCTCATCAAAATAGGTCTAAGAATGCTGCTAAAACAACCCACCATTTTGTTAAGCCCTGTACATTACTCAAGTTTTGTAAGTACTAAGTAAAACTTAGGGAAGAAAAGGTGGGTTAATCAAGCCTGTAAGATATTTTTTCAGGGAAAAGAAAAATTCAAAGTTAATAGAGTTATAGTTGAGCTTTTATCTCAGACCGAATCTTTTTCTTATTTTTGGTAATATATCTCAGACTGAATCTTCTTGTTAAAAAAAGAAGATTTTAACCAAGACCCAAGTGAGTTGGGTTAAGGTTGAACCATTATTCGAGCCCAAAGTTTGAATTTAAAGCTCCTTTAAGTAACATCGAGACATGGATGGCCTGCTTGTCTTCAAGGCAAGTGACGCAAGAATAGTGTTAGATGTATGACATGTCCTTTAAATGAATAAAAATATTTTTAATTGCCACAATTTTTTTTATCCAACTTTCAATTTGATGTTCAATAAATAATTGATACAATGATACATGTAAAATTATTATTAAATAAATAAGCTTTATTATGCATAAATTTGCTAATTTAGTAATATTCTAATTTTATTTTTAGTAATTTTTTTTATCCTTATTATTAATTAGTACATTAATAATACGCATTTAAAAAAAATATCAATTTAATATAATTTTAACATATAAACAACACATGTAATTTTAATGAGAGATATTTTAAACATTTTTCTCTTTCTTCCCTTAAAAAAAAAAGTATTTTTTGAGTCATTTTTTTTTGTCTCTTCCCTCCCTTGTTCCCTTGTAATAGAAACAATATTTTTTTAGTTATTTTTAACATTTTCAACCAGTTTTAGAATATATTTTTTTTAGCCAATTTTGGCATTTTTAGCCAATTTTTTTTTCTTTTTTTTTTTCTCTCTACATTTTTAACTAATTCATACTTTATAAATAATATATTATCATAATTGGCCTATACACTTGATGAACTTTTATCTAATATATTCAAATTATATAAAAAAAATAAATGATTTTAACTAACCGTAAAATACAAAATAAAATAAGATATTTGTATTAGTAAAAAAAAGTTATAAGCTAAATATTTGAACTAATTGAATGATTTTAACAAATTATGAAATTAGATAGTAACATATTTCTATTTTTGTTCAATTCATTATATATTTTTCATTTAGGAAAGAGGCTAAAGGTTTAATTAATATTTTTGTTATCAAAATTATATTTTATAATTAAAATTTATTAGATAAGAACACATCAATTAAGTATTGGTAAATTATAATAATGCATCATTTATAAAGTAATAATCAATTAAAAATGTAGGAAAGAAAAAAGGTCAAAAAATGGCTTAAACAAGAAAAAAATGGATGAAAAAAATATAGTTTCTTTTGAGGGAGAGGAAAGACAAAAAGGTAAAAAATACCCTTTATTAAAATTATATATGCTAATCACATATAAAAATTTCACAAAAATTGTAATTTTTTTTTAAAATGTGAGTATTAGTCACTAAAAATTAAATTAGAGTACTATAGCAAACCTATTACGCACGAAGATAATAAAATTGCACCCAGGCCCTTGGCATTGGTGATAAGCATTGTGGGTTCATGTAATAAAATTTGATCATATGTACCAGAATTATCCCAAGTCAGAATGTTTAGCCTTTTTCGTGACGCAATCAACTCCACTAAAGCTTAAATCATTGAATATTAAAAGGTTTTCTTTAACGCACCGATGAATTCAAGCCATAAATTGAATGCATAATATATACATAATCAAATTTATTCAAAATAATATATTAGTCGTAAATTATATGTATATATAATATATAAACACGCAATAATATATCAGAATTAATTCAATTATATTTAAATTAATATGCTATGTTTTTTTTAAAATCTATTGAAATTAATATGCTATTATGATACTCTGAAAATTTAATAAGCTTACAATTAACATAAAATTTAAAATCAAAATATGTTTTTATCCATTCAAAAATTTACCAGCAACTTAACTGTTTTTGGATTTTGAAATTGTAAGTGGATCTACCACCCTTGTCTTTGTTGGTATTTCTAGACGCACGAGTTTTTGGAGCCCCACGCACTGCTGATATGGCATGCTTCCTCTGCTTATTTAAGCGTTTTTCAAGTTTAGCACCGTCTTCGTCCACAGCCTCATCTTTCTCCTGGAGGACACAATTAGGATGAGGACTATGTGTCGAATCAGAGTAATATCAAATAACGTAGCATCTTTGATAGATAAAACAGAAAATCAAATCAGAGCATGTCCAAGTAGAGTTAGTTTCAAGTGTGTACAGGGCAGATTCATAGTGACATGAAACATAACAATTATAAAATCCAGATCATTAGTTCTAAATTCTAATCCATGAAACAGCACTAGTTAGTTTTTATAATAAGAGAGGTTAAATATTACATTTAACATATTACAAACTAGAAAATACCCCTCAGTTTAAAAATATAATTACTTCTGATTACTTATAGAAAAACCTTTAGTGACAAGAGTGATTTTTTTAATGCTAAACCATATTATTAGTCCTAAAATTTTTACTAGATTCACAAATAGGCCCCAAACTTTTAAAAAGATATAATTTAATCCTCAGATTATTAAAAAATATGATTTAATCTTTAAATTTATAGAACATCACATAATTTCCTAAATTTTTAAAACTTTTAAATTGTATGATTTAGTCCCAAATTTTAACACATAGGTACTAGTTTTAATAAAATACATGATATAGTTTAGCTTCTTTTAATTTGTTGTTTTAGAGGAAGGAGACAAAAATACCTCGCCACTTGCACCTTTAGCATCAGATTTCCTGTTTTCCTCGTTGCTTTGAACTTGAGTTCCAGGTTGACTGTTTTGATTTGTTTCATGGCTTTGAATATTGTCCTCTGCTTCATCTACCTTGCCAGGATCTGAGTTTAACTCCTGTGAATTGCTCATGGTTCAAATAATAAGAAATAATAATCGCAAATGAGAACCGAATGAAGCAATCATATACAGCACAAATGATTTTTTACTCTACGGAGAATTATTCTAAATTATCAGAATAAGCGCTTAACGTGAACTGGTGGTCTATAGTCTATTGCAAACATAAGAGCAGTTCAATACAATTTTTTTAAAAGAAAAACCGTAATAACAAATGCATATTAGAACTACAAATTCTAAACGCTTTATTGTATAAGAACCCTGTCTCTGATTGTAAACATGAATGGTTTTGAATGTTTTCACTGGTTACATGGTTTTTGTGGACCAAACATAACGTTTAAGAAGAGCTAACATTCAATAACAATGTACCTCATCCACCAATTGCAAAGAACAAACGTTTCCTTCTTTTAATGATAAGCTGTAATTGTCAGTCAGTTCCTTCTTCATTATCACTGGAACGGTGGAACCTTCTCCATCGTCATCACTGTCACTCTTCTCACTACCTTCAATGGGCTACTCATCATAGCAGACATAAACTATAAGTACACTTGGAAATATTTAGTGTCTAATGTAATGATATTAAATTCCAAAGAAGAAAATATGAAAGCAACATCCAGTAACACCAAACATAAAAACACTTGGAGGTTGACAATGAAGCCACTAGCAAGAAATTTTTTCAACACATAGATACACTTTGGCTCACTTATTTAAATACAAGTATAAATGCTTGAAACACTGGCGCATCCAAAGGCAAGGAAATTGTTGCGTTTGTGGCCAACAACGCAAAATTCTTTATTAATCAATTAATGGGCTAGGCCCAAAAGATTAATTACCCTATTTTGACCATATTTATATCTATATCTACGAGAGTTTGACTTTAAATAAAAAAAAATAAAAATGTCCTTCTTATTAATACTTGGATAATAATATTCTTAATATCCTATATAGTTAGCACAAGCAACGATTAAAATACCCCACAATGTTATTAAAAATATTTATAAAAACAAAATGCATCAATATTTATTATAAACATTTATTTCAAATACTTTAATTACAATTAAGCTTCTAACGATTTAATGTTATTAATGTTTTCAATTAAAAATTAAAAACCGATAATTTATTAAAAATAATTATCTATTAAAATTAAAAATCGATAATTTATTAAATTAATATAATATAGACAACTTTTTAAATTATTATAATTAACTTTATAACAGCTATTACAATGATTATTATTGTTATTAAATCTATAATTTATTAAAATTAAAAAATAATATTTATTAAATTAATATAATACGGATAATTTTTTAAATTATTACAATTATCTTTCAAACGATTATTGCAATTATTATTATTGTTATTACTATTCATCACTAGATTATTATTATTATGACTATGATTATTGTTAAAAAACCTCATCTATATTTGTCCAACATTTTTAATTTAACACACATATTATATATTAATTTAATATTTTTTATACCCAATCATAACATAAGCCATAATAAAATATAAAAAATAATATTAATTCTAATTATTCAAACAATATTTTTTATATTTATTAATTTATTCAAATTTATATGTTGTGTTATTATATTTATTAAAATAATAATCATAATTAATTTTTATATATAAACTAATGATTATAATTCTTTAAATTATAATTGTAAGTGGTTAATTTTATTTTAAAAATATATTATTATTAATAAATTTAGTATTAATGTGTAACCTTTGTATTAATAAAGTTAGTTTTTATTATCTAATAATTATGTTTGTAACTCCTATAACTTAAAAATATTATTAATGTTTTTAATTAAATATTAAAAATCAATAATTTATTAAATTAATATAATGCGGATAATTTTTTAAATTATTGCAATTAACTTTGTAACGGTTATTACAATTATTATTAGATATTTGGCAAGCACATGTGATTGTGGCATAATGTTCGATAAAAATAGTGCGTCTAATGTTGCTATGAGTTATATGAATTTTGACTATGTCTGTGATGTTGATACCAGAAGGTCGATGATGGATGATGTCTTTAGTTTTAGTGGTAGCTGTATTAGTTGGAAATCAAACTTACAGGATACAATTGCATTGTCTATGACAAAGACCGAATATATGGCTATGACTGAGGCAGCAAAAGAAGTCATATGTCTTATGAGTTTGTTAGAACAACTTGGTTTCAAACAAAAGAGTGTACCTATTCTGTGTGACAGTTAGGGTGCTATTCACTTAGCCAAAAATCAAGTTTTTCATGCGAGGACTAAACACATTAGTGTGAGGTATCACAAGATTAAAGAATGGATGAATCAAAGGTTGATCAAGTTGTCAAAAGTTTATACAAAAGAAAATGCAGCTGATATGTTAACAAAGTTAGTACCAAGAGATAAATTCGAACATTGCTTGGACTTGATCTATATTAGTTCTTGTTGAGAACCTTGAAGAGGGTGGAGCATTTCTACCCATAAATGGAATGTAATTTTGGTGCCTAATGAGAGGTACCTTTAGGTGATGATATTGGTGGCTCGGCATTTAAAAACTTGGTACGAGTTTTTAGTCTAAGGTAGAGATTGTTGCATTTGTGGCCCAAAATCCTTTATTAATCAATTAATGGGCTAAGCCCAAAAGATTAATTACCCTATTTTGGCCATATATATATATATCATTGTTATCAATTAAAGTAGCAGAAGAGCAGCATAATAGAAGTAAAAGAATAGACGCGACAACTGAGGAAGAAGAAAAAGAAGTTAATGGCAATTTGACAAGAGAACAGAGGCAGTAACCTACAACAACGATCAACTTTCTTTTTCTTGATCTGTTTGAAGAACCCAGTAAAAAATATCATTTATCTCTTCATTTATTTGATAACAGATTTATAGTTTTTGTTTTTAATTTATTTGTTGTTGCTAAATTAGCAAGACATATTTATTTATTGCTTTTGTGAGAGAGATTGATTTAGGTGTAATTGAATATTTGAGTGATTTGACTAATTAACTATTGATAAATCTTATTCTACTCCCCTTTGACAAATATAGTGGAATTTTTCGATACCGACCTCAGCAGTAAATTAAGTAGTCACATTGACTACTGAACCACTTAAATCTTTGTATCATTTTTTGTTGATTATTTTTCTTATAATTTTTTTGTGGGTACTCGTTATTATTATTTTATCATTTCCGAATTATTATCTGATCTTGGGCACAACAAAAAGCATGCAGCACTAAAAATACCGTATGTTATCCGAGCATAAGATGAGTCCAAGGAAAATACATTTCCAAAAATATGCAACCATAATGTTACAGAGCTGAAACTGTCATTTTATAGTGTATTACATACTTCTTAATGTCTTCCTGACCCTTTTTAGTGAATCCACTGGCATAAAGTTCCTTGTCTAGAAAAAACCAACATCTTTGGAATTGAAGAAAAGCATGGCCTGCCATTTTCATCCGTCTGCATCTCGGTGCCATCATTTTGACAGTGTATTCTTGAAAAGAGAAATTAACCCTGGAGAGGGAAAAGAACAAAAATAAAGATCCTAAGTTGAAGCAAACTTCTTAGCAAGAAGATTTAATCTATATTGTTTTTCAATTTGCAATATTTAACAATTGATTTCACGTCTCAGATAGAACAAATAATTCCCTCAGACAATTTCTAGTAAATCCTCTCAAAGTTAGATTTATTTAGCTTAATTATAACTTTATAAGCCTTACAAAACACATCGGACCCATCTATTTACATTAGAATGTGAAGAGTTTATCAGTAAAAGTATAGTTTAGTGGATATATATGCCAACTTTTTTGGGTCCTTCATGCAGATTGCCTTGTATTATTCTTTGTAAAATAGCATCTAAAGTATTTTGTGCGCCATGTATATTATCAAAAGTTACGGCAGCAGAAAACATTTCATAGTTGGCCAATAAAAGTATAGGCTGTTCGTTGTTTTACAATATTTGATTAAACACAAAATGTCAAAACTGTTGTGCGAGACCCACTTGAATACTACTATTATAAGAAAGCTCCCAGGAAAGACTAGAGGGTCACACCGGAGCCACTTAAATTCCAATCTCCTTAGACAGAACTTTTCTAAATAGTAAGTACTCAATTGAGTAACAAACAACTGCGGTAACCAAACGTAGAGAAAATAAATAACAAAGTGGACACACAAATTTTACGTTGTTCAGCGTAAGGCCTAATCCACTGGCAAAGACGAGGAGAATAATTCACTATTCAAATAGTATTTACAAAGTGGGTATAAACTCTCAAATACCCCAATATCCCAATACACCCAATTTAGAAATTTCTTTCTAACAAACAAGAGAGATCACCAAATATGTTATCTTTAACACTATGAAGCTATTAGAATAGACTTCCTAATTTTGCTCTCTCTTTCTCTCAAATGCAACTCTTGTTGTGAATTGCTAGGGATGATTTCAAATGAGCAAATACTTGCTCTATTTATAGAGAAGAAATTTCACTATTAAGAGCTAGTTCATGTATGAACACTTCTTTGCAATTTCTTCTTTTGTGGGCTTGATGACATAAGGGATGAGCTCACCCTTTGAATGACATAAGCAATGAGCTCACTCTTTGAATGACATAAGCAATGAGCTCATCTACTCCTCCATTAAATGGCTCAATTAAAGCCACACTATTTCAACAAAAACCAATTCTAAACAGCTTAAAGATGTCAGTTTAAATAGTCATATAGAAAACTCACCTCTTGCCAGAAAACTTAAAGATGCATTCAATGTCACGATCAAAGTACCTGAAAATAATAACTTATTAGAAACAGAAACATAATGTATCAAGCATTGATTTTATAGAAGTGTCTTACATTTGTGCGTTACAATTTGACACATATACCATTTGTGGAAAATCAATCATGGTTACCTTTTCATCATTGTCGATCTGTAACACATGCAACAAATAAATTATTGCCAAAATTTACAGTGAATAAACAAGGAGCTCATAGATGCTCAGGAATCTTATTGAAAGTCACATGTGGCTAGTGAATGCACCAGACAACATAACAAAATTGGAATTAATAATGAGGAACCCTAAAGTTGCAAAGTTATGGCACCCCAAAATGGCTCTTAAGGTATCTATAGTTGAATATAATGAAATAGAAGTATTTACAATGAATTCATTCAAAGAAATTAGGAGTATATATAAATTACATTTCATTTATTAATACTAACTAACTAACGCCTAACACCTAAAATTTATTACTCACACATCACATTTATTACACACTAACACTCCTTCTCAAGTTGGCGTATATATATCAACCATGCTCAACTTGCTTAATGAGTTATAAAACAGTTTTTTGGAAACTCCTTTAGGGAATACATCTGCAAGTTGCTTCTCAGTGGAAACAAAGGGAAGGCTAATGAGTTTGGCATCTAGCTTCTCTTTTATAAAATGACGATTAACCTCTACATGCTTAGTGCGATCATGCTGTACTGAATTTTGTGATATATTAATGACTGTCCGACTGTCGCAATACAACTACATATTATTTTTGAGTTCGAAACCCAAATCAAATAAAAAGCTTCTAATTCATAGCAATTCACAAACCCCAGAAGCCATACCTTTATACTCAGCTTTAGCACTAGATCGCACCACAACTTTCTGCTTCTTACTTTTTCATGTAACTAAATTATCTCACACAAAGGTGAAGCAAACCCAATGTTGACTTTCTATCTGTAATACTTCCTGCCCAATCTGCATTTTTGAAGCCACAAACTTTAAGAGGATTGTTATGTTTAGAGAACATTACTCCTCTCCTTGGAGCTGACTTTAAGTATCTTAAAATTCTCACAACTGCATCAATATGACTCTCACTCGAGTTATGCATGAACTGACTTACCACACTTACTGCATATGCAACATCTGGTCTAGTATGTGCCAATAAATTAGGCGCCCAACTAACCTCTGATAGCGAGCTCGATCAGTTAGTACTTGATCTAGATACTTTGCTAAATAATGATTTTGTTCAATAAGAGTATCAATAGGTTTGCAATCCAACATACCTGTTTTAGTTAGTAAGTTAAGAATGTACTTTCTCTAAAATAGAAAAATTCCTTTGCTCCCCCTAACTACCTCAATCCCTAAGAAGTACTTCAGTTCACCCAAATTCTTTATCTCGAACTCAGAGGCTAGTTGTCTCTGTAATTTCTCCATTTCAACAACATCATCTCCAATAATTACCATATCATCCACATAAATAATTAGGGCTGTTACCTTCTCTTATTGATGTTTGAAAAACAGCTTTTGGTCTGAATTAGTCTGTTTGTAATCAACCCTCTGCATAAACTGTGAAAACCTTCCAAACTAGACTCAAGGGGATTGCTTGAGACTATACAAAGACTTTCTCAATCTGCATACAAAATTACTAGGAGAATCAATTACACACCCAAGTGTAAGACTCATATACACTTCCTCGACTAACTCTCCATGAAGGAACGCATTCTTGACATTAAATTGCCAAAGTGGCCAGTTTAAGCTTGCGGCAAGTGAAAGTAGAACTCGAATAATATTCATTTTGGCAACTAGAGCAAAAGTCTCATTGTAGTCTACACCATACGTTTGAATGAACCTTTTTGCTACAAGGCAGGTTTTATACTGATTCACAGATCCATCAACATTATATTTTATAGTAAACACCCATCGACAATCAACTGCCTTCTTGTCTTGCGATAGAAGCACAAGTTGTCAAGTATCATTCTTCTATAATGCCTCCATTTCTTCCTCCATTGCTTTTCTCTATTTTGGGTCTCCCAATGCATCCTACACTTTGTTAGGTACTGATACAGCAGATATTTGATTTACAAATGATTCATATGACTTAGACAATTTTTTAGTGGACATGTAGTTGACTATTGGATATTTTGATTTTGCATGGATATTTGGTTCATATCTTTTTGCTGGTTGACCCCGAGTAGACCTATTTGGTAACATAGATTGTCCAACACTAGACTCAATGCTATTAGTATCAGTAGGTGCACATACCTCAGATGAGTGACCTTCAGTAACAGAGAGCTGTTGATCAAGGGTATGAGTGATGCTTGAGGGAACAGTATTATCTTCATTTTCATTTGTTGTGAGCGGATCTGGTGCTTGGATACTTGGAGCATCTGCTTCTTCGATGACTGGATTCAATGGATTATGAATCTCAACTGAACCCATAGAAACATCAGTTAGTGATTCTTCTAATTCCTCCCCCTCATCATGATACAATTCTTCGAAATATGAATGCTTTCCCTAACAAGCTGTATCAGGTGAGGAAAATAACTCATGTCCTCAAAGAAGGTAACATCCATAATGACATAATACTTTCTGATCGGTGGATGGAAACACTTGTACCCTTTCTAATAACCTCCATAACAACAAACACACACTTAATTGCTCGAGCATCTAACTTAGACCTTTGATTTTTATAAAAATGTACAAAAACAACACAACCAAATACACGGGTAAGAAGATTATGAAGGATGACAAGGAGACATAAGATGCAAGAATTTGAAATGAGATTTGTCCGTTAAGGACACTAGACGAGAGACGATTGATGAGATGGGCGGAAGCTTGTACAGTATCACCCCAAAGATATTTTGGCATATGAGTACTAAATAAGAATGCACGAGCCATATCAAGTAAATGACGATTTTTTCTTTCAAACACCCCATTTTATTCTGGTATTTGTGAGCAAATAGTTTGGTGAACAATCCCATGTGCTTTGAAAAAGTCTTGGAAAACATGATTAACATATTCTCCCCTATTGTCATAACGGAAGATCCTTATGATACTATTGTATTGTGTTTGAACAAGGGTATAAAAAGTTTGAAAAGTTGAAAAAATTTAATCTTTTATTCTAAGAAGAGCAACCCATGACAACCTTGTACAATCATCAATAAACGAAACAAAATATCTCATACCCGATACAGTGAGCTCTTTAGATGGTCTCCAAACATCAGAATGAATTAATTCAAAAGAAATAGTACTTTTATTAGAAATACTAGGAGAATAAGTAATACGATGGCTCTTGGCCAAAACACATGTCTCACAATGTACTCATTCTGATAACCTTCATAACCAACAAACACACACTTAATTGCCCGGACATCTAACCTAGACCTTTGATTTTTAGAAACATGTATAAAAACAATACAACCAAATACACCGGCAGGAAGATTATGGAAGGATGACAAGGAGACATAAGATGCGAGAATGAGATTTGTCCTTTAAGGACACTAGACGGAAGACGATTGATGAGATGGGCGAAAGCTTGTACAGCATCACCCCAAAGATATTTTGGCATATGAGCACTAAATAAGAGTGCATGAGCTATATCAAGTAAATGACGATTTTTTCTTTCAGACACCCATTTTGTTCTAGTATTTGTGGGCAAGTAGTTTGGTGAACAATCCCATGTATTTTGAAAAAGTCTTGAAAAATATGATTAATATATTCTCCCTCATTGTCAGAACGGAGGATCCTAATTATGCTATTGTATTGTGTTTGAACAAGGGTATGAAAAGTTTAAAAAGTTGATAAAACTTCATCTTTTGTTCTAAAAAGAGCAACCCATGATAACCTTGTACAATCATTGATAAACAAAACAAAATATCTCATAACTGATACAGTAGGCTCTTTAGATGGTCCTCAAACATCAGAATGAATTAATTCAAAAGGAATAGCACTTTTATTAGAAATACTAAAAGAATAAGTAATACAATGGCTTTTGGCCAAAACAAATGTCTCACAATATAAAACAGACTCACTAACACCAATAAACAAAGTAGGCATGAATTTTTTTATAAGACTAAAAAGACGGATGCCCTAAACGGCGATGCCACAACCAAATTTCACTTAGCTTTTCAGAACTAAAAGTCAATGCAGTGCATGTCTGTGCTCCTAGTTTCTTCCCTGCGTAGTTCTAATCTAAACGAAACAATCTACCCCTTAGATACCTTTGACCAATTATTTTCCTAGTAAAAAGATCCTAAAAAATCACATACATATGATAAAAGGTTACAGAACATTTAGACTCAGTATTCAACTATAGGACATATATTAAGTGATGAGATAAGTCAGGCACATATAAAACATTATAGAGCTGTAAAGTTGAAGTGATACAAACTGTCCCCTTCCTTAAGACAGGAAAGGTCGCACCGTTAGCATTCGTAACATAAGACATTGGTAGGGAAGATAACTCAGTAAAATAAGATTTATCATAAGTCTTATGATCAGATGCACCAGAATCAATAATCTAAGTATTAGACCCAACAAAGTGAAAAATGTTTAAAGCCATACCAATCTTACCACGACCAGCTATTGAAGCTGTAGGGATACCTCCACATTCCATATGATGATCCTGTCCAGTCACTCCATAGTAATCTGGTTATTGGACTTTTTGCGCTGTAGCTGCTTTTGCTCTAGGACGATAATTTTTCCTTCTGGGTTTCAGGTGTGGGTTTAGTTTCTAACAAATCTCTCAAAAATGCCCACCTTTATTGCAATAAAAGCATTGAGGACGAGGGCGATTGGCAAAGCCTGGTAGAGTTCCTTGCTAATGAAATGGAATTGAATTTTACTGCTGGAGGAAAAATGCTTTTGATTTGGCCTAAATGGCTAGGCTTTATACCTCAACTTGTGCCTGATTAAGACTTTCCTGTTGAGATTCATCTTTACAAATGTATGTAAAAGCTGTAGTCAAGCTCGGAGGGTCTGGCATTCGAAACAATTTGCCCTTAACACTATTATGTTTGATATCAATTCCCCTCAAGAATGCATGTACTCGCTCCAGCTCCAACTCCTCTTTTTGGTATAATAGAAGGTCCTTTTGACTTTTAATTTTGTACAGACACTTCTGATCAATTTCAGCCCATACATTATTCAGTTTTGTATAAAACACAGATATTGGTTGCCCATTTTGCTGCATGCCAACAGCTTTGCACATCAATTCATGAACTTGAATAAAGTCAAATTCATTTGTATAGAGTTCACCTAGGGTATTCCAAATAGCCTCAACGGTTTCACACTCCTCTACCATCTGTAATACATCATCAGTAATAGCTTTAAATAGAATTGACATTACCAAGCCATCATAATTTTCTCACTTAGTATAAGCCTCTACATCATCTTGACTAGGAGCCTTGATTGATCTAGTCACATACCCCATCTTATGCATTTCTCGAAGATAAACAAACATAACCCTTTTCTATGTTCGAAAATTGGTACCATTGAGTTTGGTACCCCCAAAATAGCCACTTTTTGAACTCTTGACATAAACTTCAAATTTTGAAAGTTCATTAGTCTTAGAACTCTGATGTTGCCTCAAATCTTCCATTGAAATAGAAAAATAATAATGTGCAGCGGAATAATTTTTTTTTTTTGAATGAGCTTACTGACTGAGCTAAATTTAAATTGACTGTGCTGTTGTTGAAAATTGGGCTTGGACTTAGCTACGGTTTTGACAAATGTTTAATTAAAACTTGGGTGCTTTAATGCTACTTGTGCTGACTTCACAGATGACAAATGGTGAGGCATTGGTGTGGCTGCTTTGAGGCTTTGATGTTCATTGCAGTGGCTGATAGAGGCGTTGGTGAGGTTCAAGACGCTGGGCCGCGTGGTGATTAGTCTGACGGTGCTTGTGCTTATATTATAAGTGATTTCAGCCAAAAATAATTTTAAAAAAATGCTTTAAAGAAGAAGCATATAATATTTATGCCTTTGTCTGAAAGCATTTGTTGCAATTTTTTTTTTAACAAAACAATTTTTATTATTTGAAAGTACTTTATTTCTTTATTTTTCTCTATTATTTCTAAAGAAAAGCAAGCATAGCTTAAAATAAAGTTGATGTTTTATAAATGTGTCACATTTTGACTCACTTTAATTTATTAAATAACATAGCTAGATAACTTGAGGAGAGGGAGTGCAGGCTTAAACCCGGGATGAAGAAGTTTAAAAATCTATATTTGATAAGAAAGAGTCAAAACCAAATAATATATAAACATAACCAAATAAAAATTAGGTAAGCATATTAACAGCTTAAAAAAACTTTATCATTGACTTGTAGCGTTGTAAGATATATGCTTATTGTGGACCTTGAAAAGGTGTGTAATGGACGCTTAAGAGTGCAAATTTTTTTATAAAAAAAATTAAAGTCTTTTTTGTCTTTTTAATGGAAATAAACTTTTCATAAAGTTTTCTATGAATTGATTTGCTCTTAAATTAATCATATAGATGTAGGCAACTTCAAGAAAGTAAAGTTGGGCAATAACTCAGCGATTAATTTTTTAATGATGAAAGTAGATACATGTGTCTTAGTTATGATGTTAATTTTCATTACTACACGTCACAGGAGAAAAAAAAATTATATATGGGTCATTCTAGCAATTTGATAACCGGTAGTGAATTGTCTAATTGATAATGCAATTGAGCTATTCGCATGAAATCATAGATTCGAAAGAAAGATTTCCTTGAAATTGTAGGTTTTTCTACCTAGTTTCACTTTTTCCTTTTCTCGCGGAACAACCGCATTTTGATACCAAATTTTTACACTTTTACCCTTTCAGCTTTCTTTTATCTTCTTGCTCCATAACTTTTAGGTTTTTGATATTTTTCTTTTAGTTTGTTGTCAAGGCTGAAGCTCTACCATAGCCTCCCAAAGTTTGTCTTGCTATTGATTCTCCTCCTCCTTTCCATTTTTCTAATGGGTATATGCTTCTCAACCTTTTTTCTTATTTTTTTTTTTCCCGTTTAGCATTTTTTTTTTTTTTGATTTCTCGATTGAATCTAACGCAAGAATGATTTATTTTGTTTAGCTTTGTGATTTCAAACTCATAGAGATTCTAGTTTTTAGGTGTATAAAATGTTACATATATTTTTTTATTGTAAGTATCACGTTACAGACACAACTGTCATTGTATGTAACACATTACATACCTATCCGGCGAGTTTACCGGAGCTCCGATGATGTCGCTGACCTAATTTTTTGAACTCCGGTCAATTTACTTACAGAATCGCCGAAGCTCTGGTTATTTGTTTCTAGTCCTAAAGGATATTTTAGTAATTTATAATTTTTATGTAACTAAAATTTACAATTTTGGACATATTTTTTCTAATTTTAAAAATATTAACTGATAATTTAAATATAAGCTATTTAGGTTCAAAATAGAGGTAAAAAAAATTATAATTATGTAAAAACAAATTAATGAAAAAAAAAAAAACGGATGTTATTTTATGCAAGCAACGTTCACAAACCTATTAATAAATTTAAAATAAAATCTAGGTTTTCGGGGTGGGGCAAACGGAGTGCTCTATAAACAAATTAATAATTTAGGTAACGAAGGTAACCCCTTTCATAATTTACAAATTTATCATTATAACAAATATTGTGGCATGATTTGACTCAACAAACTGAAACTATATCACACGTTTTAAATAAGTGGCCAATTCGTAGCTTATTTATTAGAGAAAAAACGTTACACTGGTTCTGATAATATTTGATAATTTAAATTATAAGTAATATTATTTAATTTTTTTAATTTAAAAAATAAATTAATTAAAAATAAAATAGATTATTTAATAATTTTTATTAAAATATTATTTTTTAAAAAGTGAATTAAGAATAAATTATACTATTTTTATATTTTTTATATTAAAATAATATTATAATTAAAAATCATTAAAATAATATATTTTGATGGTTTTAGTTGGCTTCTTTTTTTAAAGGCAAATGACTAAATGATATTATATATAATTTAAAAAATTAAATAATATAAATAATTTAATTTTTTTTATAACACCGCATTCTATTTAAATATCACAAATATGATATCAGCATTGTTGATACAAAACTAGCCACCAATTTTGATAATTCATATTTTAGTTTGAAATATATCAAATATATATAAATTTATACGTATGTTTATATTTATAAGTAATAAGTATTAATTTTTTCTTAAAAAATTAATAACAAAAAGAAAATTAATAAGTTTATTATTTTGAAAGTTATTTTAACTGATAATAAATATAAAGTTCAAGGTGTGAGATAAAAAAAATATTTATAAAATTTCTTATTAATAAATGGTCAATAATACTATTTAAGTAAATTATAATATGTTGAAAAAAAAGTTATTCTAATTTAAATAACCAGGTCAGCATCGATTGATTTCCACTTTAGAATGAAGTGTGGACGTGTATAGTGTCGATCCAACGTGAAAACCTATGTTAACATTTAATTTTTTTTTTAACTCAATCTTATGATTTTAAATTAGAAAAAAATACTCTAGAGTTCACTTTGTTCAACTAAATGATATATTTTAATCAGTTATTTTTTATATGATATTCTAAAAGACTTTCAAAATTTGTATACTCTCAATTCCTTATTTATATTTATGTTAATTTTAATACTTATAATATTTGATTCATTATATAAGAGTTAATTATTATCTTTTTTACTTAAAAAATTAAAAATTATTTTTTAATTCGTATTTATTTTTAATTACATATTAAAATTTAAATTTAGTATTCCTTTATTTTCATTAATTATTTGTTTTTAAATTGTTTTCATAATGTAACTTAAAAGATAACCTTCCCACGGCAAATGTAGCCAAATTTTCTGTTTTAACTGGAAGTGAAACAGGCAACAGCATTCAGCCAAATTTTTTTTTTGCCACTGAGGAACAGGAATTGATAAATATTGAATCATCAAATGAATACATTTATAGCTTTTTAGTTGTAAAAATCTATAATAATTATGAGCACTATAATATCAAAAAGTTAACTTTAATGAGTAGAGATACTCATATTTTTTATAAACTCTTTCATAATATTATTTTTTATCAATATAGAAAATTTTTTCCAACATTAGCCAACCACCGAGATATTGAGTATTTTTTTTTGTGAAGAAGTTATATATTTCTAATAGTTAATAATGAGATTTTGGGTAAATTTAGTCTTGTGATTTTATTTAATTGATATATTAGTCATGTAACTATTAAAGTAAGTTTATTTCGTCTTATAATTTTAATTTTGGGTCAAGTTAGTCCAATTTTTTTTTAAAAATATCTGTTTTTCAAGAGTAATATTGAATTTTTATTTTTTATTTAATACAAAAAATAAAATAAAACTAAAAATTTCTATCTCCTTCTTCATCTTTTCAATTCACTCTCATCCATTTTTCTCTTTACATTCTAAATATGCTTATAATATATGAGTTTACAATTCTCTCATTCATAACCAATAATCTAAATAAGATATTTATATACACTTATTTATTTCTATTTACAGTTTACTAAATATTAATTTTAGATACAAATACAAATGAATGGGGCTTGAAGTTTTCATTAATTAATAAATTATTGTTTAGCAATTGAAAATTAAAGTCATAATAAATTAAACAAAACAAAATACTTAAAAACACACAAAGAATTATAGAAAAAAGGGATGGGAGAGTGAACTGAGAAAATCGAGGTGAAAGAATTTACTTTTGTTTTTGTCTTAAATAAAAAAAGAGAAATATAATATTACACTTGAAAAAAAATATTTTTAAAAAATTTGGACTAACTTGGTCTAAAATTAAAATTACATGATTAAATTAACTTAACTTAATAATTATATGACTAATGTACCAATTAAATGAAATGGCCAAAAACCCATTAATAATGTATAGATGTCATATGTACAATTTCTTCTAAGGTCTGTCAAGATAAGCTCCATGCCAAGAATTTTAGGCGTTGTTCTTTCCATTTAAGCTTAAAAGTTTTTTTTTTTTAATTTATAACTTTATTAATCGACTAAAATACCCTCATAATTTTTCTGCATATCAATTCTGTTTCTTTTAATGAAAAATTAACCAAAAAGTTAGCAGATAGATTAATAATATACTATTTTTAAAAGGTAGGTCTTCTAAGATATCATGTAAAACACGATAAACTAGAATGTATTACTAATAAAGTTAGTGGACCAATCCGGCACCCCACCTTTTAATTATCGTATAATTAAACAACTTTAATTTTGAGTTAAAACCTCAACTTTGTAGAAGTGAGAAGTATATAAACAACAAGGCTTCAACATTATCGAAATCCTTTAGGGGGCAAAATGCGAGAAAACCCTACAAGAAACCAAGTATCATAACTTCAAGACAAGAAAAACATTGTAATTCCCATTAATTGTATTGTTGATAGCGCCTGCAGAAAAAATTAATTACTAGGAAATATGTTTCTTTAATTCATTACAATGAAATCTCTCTATAAATAATGACCACAGCCACAAACACAATTCATCCTCTTAAAATCAAAGAAATTAGCAAGTAATTAAAAAAAAAAAAATGGTCTCAAAACTGACCACCCTGATCAAACTCTTCTCCTTATCACTTCCTTTACTTGCCTTTGCCTTGACAGCAATGGCCGGAGATCCTGACATAATCTCAGATTTCATACTTCCTTCAAATCTAACCACAGTTGATGGAAATTTCTTCACATTTACTGGATTTAGACCACTTGTTCAACCAGGCCCAATCCCGGCCTTCAAGGTCAACAAAGCAAGCATGGTTGAGTTTCCAGCACTTAATGGACAAAGTGTTTCACATGCTGTCCTTCAATTCCCCTCTGGCTCTACTAACCCACCTCACACACATCCTCGCTCCGCCGAACTCCTTTTTCTTCTTTCAGGATCACTTGATGTGGGTTTTGTAGACACAACGAATAAGCTTTATACACAATCTCTTCAAGCTGGTGACATGTTTGTTTTCCCCAAAGGACTTGTTCATTATCAACACAATGGTGATCCACAAAAGTCTGCTGTAGCAATTTCTGCTTTTGGAAGTGCTAATGCAGGAACTGTTTCTGTTCCAAACACTTTGTTTACTACTGGCATTGATGATAATGTCTTGGCTTTGTCTTTTAAGACTGATGTTGCCACCATTAAACAGCTCAAGGCTGGTCTCGCCCCCAAACCATGAAAGCTAGCTAATTAACACTTGAATTGATTGCACCACTACCAGTTTGATTTACTCGCTCTCTAGTGTCGTTGTTTTATGAATTTTTATGGTTTTTGGTTTTCCATAAAATAATTACATTATTATTTGATATACAAATTTTTTGTTTTTATTTATATAATCCATAATAAACCTTTGTTAAGTAACAACGTATACTGTTGGTTATATTTGCAATACAATAAGCTTTTGCATGTCATATGATGTAACTATGAGCACGCTATTGGTAAAGAAGTGGACATGGAAATGATTCAGTAGGAAAAGTCATGAAAAATATGGTAATGTTTTATCAGGAAATAATAATAATAATAACATACATTTCTGAGATGTATAAAACTATTAAGCTATATCTAACAGATATTACAAAAAAACAAAAAAATACTAATGATGTATTATTTGCAATCTTACATGTACTCTTTTAGGATACTGGATGTCGTAAAATTTTTGGATACGTATTCGGCTTGAGGACAGCTATTTTTCCCAAATTTCCATAAATTTCTTCCCGCCAACATTCATGTTGTATTGTTTAGATAGGGTAAAAAATGAAGAATTGATGTAACATACATTATTTGTATTATGGGAATGGTATGAAGTTTGGCATCCAACATTGACGTACAAGCCCCAGGAGAGGAGCTTTCATGCTATAAATATCTCAACAGCAAAAGCGATTGGTAATAACAATAAAAAAAAGGGTCCTTGACCAATGACCAGTACCAACCTCAACCACTCTAAAAGCAGAAAAAACACATAACAAGGTAACAAAGAATCTCAAATGGAATAATAAGCCGATCATTTAGACAAGATGGTAAAATTGATTTAGGAATCTGGAAAGTATGCTAATGCTTTCTTTTCCCACAATAAAGTTAAATATGGTAAAAGCAATTTTTTCCAGCAAAATCAATGCATAGTTCGAAGAGTAACAGGACAAGTTTTAGGAGAAAAGAGGTGTTTCTATCTTCTTTGCAAGCCTTTTCCGCAGGTTAAAAATGTATGTTCTTGCATTATCTGGATTTGCTGCAACTTCATTGCAGTCTCCTTGTGAAGCCCATCCTGTTTCGGTAACTATAACTTCCATTTTCTTAAATCCACCATCTTCCAATGCTGCATGGGCAGCACCAATATGAGCATCAAGCATGTTGTCGTAATGAAGGTCAGTCTTTGGATCATAAATCCCCTTGGTTTTCTTGAAAAGAGTGTAAGGTTTATTTTGTATTGGCAATTTTCGTGGACAAAATGTTTGATTGTAATCTAGAGTAAGAGTTCACCGTTTAATCAGACGATACATGATGATGGAGTCATCAAGCTTGCAATGCCCATATGACAGGTAAAATATTCTATCATGCATACATCTTCACACAATTGTGCACTACACTTAGTATGGATCGTAACGAAAAATAAATTGTGCACATGTTGGTCGATCGATCGAGTGTATAGTTCGATCGATCGAGTTATAGATCGATCGAGCGTGAAATGACTTCGATCTAGGTGCTCTCGGGTTGAACTAGATCGATCGAGAAAATTGATCGATCGATCGAGTCATGCGTTGATCGATCGAGGCATGTGCGATCGATCGAGTATAGACCGACTTCAATCTAACTGCTCTCGGGTTTGAAATTGCATGATCGATCGAGTCTCTTTTTCAGTTCTTCTACAACTCTTTTTAATTTGACCCATATGTTACTTTTACCAATTTGACTCATTTAATATTAAATGCAAAATCCTTATATGAGTTGAATTGTTGTGAAAGTTGGAATCCTTGTATGAGTAGAATTCTTGTGAAAGCAAAATCCTGATATGAATAGAATCATTGTATGAGTAGAATTCTTTTGAGAACTAAATCCTGATATGAGTAGAGTTGTAGTCCATTGCAAATCCTCTTTCAAGTTAAATTGGACTCTATATAAGTGATGCTTGTTTGTGCATAATGACCACCACACATAAACTAATATTTTTGATATATGATTTGAGCTTCTAAGAAAAACATTTTTCTCTTCATCTTTAAGCTTAGGCACTTTCTTATTTTAATTGTTCAAACATACTGTGTGGTTATGTTTGAATAATTCATGTGCCTAATTGTCTTTCATGATATTTAGAATTGCATGATAGTTCTAGAGTTTACTAGCTGATTTGTTTTTACATCATATGCTGTTAAATCTGCTAGTTAGGATTTTTCATTGTTTGAATCCGCTCTAGGACACACTTTGCACTTGTGCTATTTGTGTTAACGTTTTAGGTAACGTGTTCGGTATTTCGTGTGACTCGAAATTACCGAAGTTGACGAGTTCGATTGATCTTGTGGGACTCAAGTAGATCGAAACGTTGGTCCGGATCCAGACACCTAGCTTGTGGAGGCTATGAAAGGAGCGACGGCTCGTAAGTAAATTACAGAAAGGGGGATCTATCTGTGAAGGGTAGTTCTAGGACCTATGGTTGTAATTGAACATTGATTTTCATAGTGGATAGTTAGGTGGTCTGGTGGACCGGTGGTTTTCCTCTTAGGTCATTGGAGTGGCCTAGGTTGTTTCCACCTAAAAATATCGTGTGTTATTTTTTATTCCGCATTTTATCTTTATACGCGATTGCATGTCTGGCCGTTTTGATTAGGTTACATAATTAATATTTGTTAAAATTGAAAATAACCTATTCACCCCCCTCTAGGTATATTTGATCCGTAATTAAAAACTTTCAATTGGTATCAGAGCGGGTCACTAGATAAACTTAGTGTTGCCTAGGACCTTATTATGGATCATTTGAGAGAGGGTTCTTCTACAACCCGTCCACCTTACTTTGATGGGTCTAACTACCCATATTGGAAAGCTCGTATGAGAGCATTTTTACGTTCCTTAGATGAAAGTGTGTGGAATTCTGTGCTTTATGGTTGGGAACCACCTACGGTTACCAAGGATAATGTAGTCACACTTAAACCTAGGATGGATTGGACTACTCAAGATAAAATTAGTAGTGGTTGGAATCAAAAGGGTATCAATGCTATTTTTAGTGCTGTGTCGCCGGATGAATTCCGACGTATTTCTGATATTGAAACTGCTAAGGGTGCTTGAGACACTTTAGAGGTTGCCCATGAGGGCACGTCCCAAGTTAAACGAACAAAACTTCGCATGCTAGCTACTAAGTTTGAAAATCTTAGAATGGAGGAGGATGAAATGTTTTCTGAGTTTTATGCTAATTTATGTGATATTGCTAACTCTTCTTCAAATCTTGGAGATAAAATTGATAAACGCAGGTTAGTTCGAAAAGTTTTATGCTCACTACTAGAACGCTTTCAATCAAAGGTTACAGCAATAGAGGAAAGCAAAGACATTGACACCATCAAGATTGAAGAACTCGTTGGTTCAATTCAAACATTTGAGATGAACCTTCGAACACCCAAAAGGAACATTGGTATTGCTCTCAAAACCACCAATGCTGATGATGGTGATAGTGATGATGTTATAGAAGATGAAGATCTACTCACCCTAGCTAGAAAAATCAAGAAAATGTTCAACAGAAAGGATCTACAGATTAAAGAAAAATTAAGAGATCGTAAGGGAAGAGAACTCGTGCCAATGAGTTCAGAAGGTAAGAAAACTAAACCCAATGGACCTAAATGTTTTGAATGCAATGGTTTTGGTCATTATGCAGCTGAGTGTGCCAACAAGAAGAGGAAAACAGGAAAAGCTTTCAATGCTACCCTTAGTGACACAGAAAGTGATGAAGATCAAGCTAGTGGTTCAGAAAATGTTAACTCTAACTACGTAGCTTTTACAGCAACTGTTGGTGGATACTCCAGTGAGTCAGACCTTGACTCAGATGATGAGGGAAGTAAATCTATTCTTGCTAAATTTAATGCAAACAGTTTTGAAGAATTATTTATTGATTTAATTAACTGCAAGAAAGAAAAAGATAAGCTTCTCATAACTGTAACAAAGCTGAATGATCAAATCAATTCACAAGACCTTAATTTGTCAGTTTTAGAAAAAGAAAAAGTTGAATTGTCTGAGCATGTTGACAAGTTGAGTTTGAGTCTTGCAGGTATCAAACAGGAAAATTCAAAGCTTGTGCAGGAATTTGAGCAATCAAAGGAAACTGTGAAGAGATTAACTATTGGAGCTGAACGACTAGACAAGATGTTGAGCATTGGTAAGTCATATGGTGATACACGTGGTCTTGGATTCTTAGATGAAAGCTGTACACCTTCCACTTCAAAAACTACATTTGTAAGGTATTCTAACTCTACTTCTACCTCCACTAATTTTGCACAAACACCCACTACAACTGTAGTAGCTAAAATTGTTAAGTTTGTGCCCATTTGTCATCATTGTGGTAGAAAAGGCCATATTCGACCTAACTGTAGATTTTTGATGAATGCTCTTCGATCTAATAATTATCTTCATGCTTATAGCTATAGAACTCATAATTATCATCCTACCATGCATATGTTGAATTTGAATAGGAAAGATGAGTCTAAGAGCATGTTATTAAAACCTAATGCAATTAAATCTCAACCCAAAAACATAGAGAAGTCAAAATTCATGAAAATTTGGGTTAGGAAAGATTGCATGTTTTCTGTCACTTGATCATTATTGCTAGCCCACCTAGGTACTTTTGTTTGAGTGCTTAAATGACCCTAGGTGAGTATTTTCGTAGGTTTATTTTGTTTTTGTTGTTAGAATTTTTTAAAGATTGTTTAAAAAAAAAAAAAAAACTACAAGGTATTGGATTCATATAATACTTATACTTATACAACCTTATCTTTTGTAGCTTATTTTGATTTTCATTGTATATTCAATGCTACAATTCAAAATTCTACACATATTTACATTATTCCCATGTAGTGACACTATTGATTTAACTTATTCACACACTCACTGAACACTCATGTATGTCATCAATGAAATTTATGATTAATTTTTAAAGACTCTAAGACTTGAGCTAATCTTGACTGTGAAATTATATTGAGTTCTATTTTTTATCTTTTAAAATATTTCATCTTAGGGAGACAACTAGTATTGAGAAGGCTACCTACTATGATATGTGCAGCTACCGTAGTGAGCGGATAGGACTGCCTCATAACTAGTGTGAAAGTCATCATATTAGATTTATTGCTCGTACATGTTTAAAAAAAAATATAAATAATTAAGAAATTTCATTTGACATATACAAAAAGAAAGAGCAAAAAAGTTAAAAAAAAAAAAAAATAAGAAATCTCCTTTTGATAGATATATTTTATTATGTAAGAATGAAGACTCAATTATAATTTAGCATGATAGATGAAATTATTTTCTTTTGAGTCTCTTATAATTGGTTATAAATGAATTTATTAAAATGCAAGTGGAGTTCACATTGTATACTACTTTAAGTGAATGTCAATATGCCATTATATGTGTTAGTGTGCTCGTGTGACCTATTTATTTTACTTGCTAATACAATGAATGATCAAAATTTAAGCAAAAATAATTTTTCAATTGGTTGTATGTTTATTCGTCTTAAATGAGTTTATTGCTCTGTGGTAAAAAATAAAAAATAAAAAAAATAAAAAAATAAAAAATAAATAATATTTTTTGTTTTCTTTTAAATTTGTTTTACGTCTAGAGATCATAGAACTTAGGGGGAGTCATTGCATACATATTTCATTATTCTTCTTTTGACTTATGCAATTCCTCCTACATGCTTTGGACATATATATGTGTGAACATATGTATTTTTAGCCCACTAAAATAATTGTTAAACTTTGGAGAGAGTGATCCATATCATCTTAACTGTTTCATGATTTGTCAATTTTGTATGTCAAAAAGGGGGAGAAAGATTTCATGTTGCTATGGAGATTGGATTTAGGGGGAGATATTGGATTCATTAATTGTGCACATACACTACATTTCATTCGCACCTTTATGTACACTGAACTAATAAACAATGAGGCTTTCAAGCCAAGTTTGTGTGCTATTTGTTTGTCTAATTTCAGTGGACTGAGCGTATCAAGTATCAAGCGAAGATGGTCCACCAGATCATAGATAGTTCCACTGATGTAATTGATGTAATGATATTTTAGGTATGAGCGCTATGTAGTGAGAGAGTGGTTTTGTCACACGAAAATGCCAAAGGGGGAGATTGTAAGGTTTATTTTGTATTGGCAATTTTCGTGGACAAAATGTTTAATTGTAATCTAGAGTAAGAGTTCACCGTTTAATCAGACGATACATGATGATGGAGTCATCAAGCTTGCAATGCCCATATGACAGGTAAAATATTCTATCATGCATACATCTTCACACAATTGTGCACTACACTTAGTATGGATCGTAACGAAAAATAAATTGTGCACATGTTGGTCGATCGATCGAGTGTATAGTTCGATCGATCGAGTTATAGATCGATCGAGCGTGAAACGACTTCGATCTAGGTGCTCTCGAGTTGAACTAGATCGATCGAGAAAATTGATCGATCGATCGAGTCATGCGTTGATCGATCGAGGCATGTGCGATCGATCGAGTATAGACCGACATCAATCTAACTGCTCTCGGGTTTGAAATTGCATGATTAGATCGATCGATCGAGGCTTTGGATCGATCGATCGAGGCTTTGGATCGATCGAGTCTCTTTTTCAGTTCTTCTACAACTCTTTTTAATTTGACCCATATGTTACTTTTACCAATTTGACTCATTTAATATTAAATGCAGTGCTAACTGGTTTGGTATTGCTAGCTGGTTCTGTAGTGGATAAACTCACCATCTCATTAAGCTCAATGTTATCCCGAAACATCTTCATCCAATTCAACTCTTCAATAGTGCTCTCCCCCATAAGAAGAGAAGTGGAAATAGGTTGAGCAAAATACATCTCATATTAGAAAAATGTGGCATCCATAGTAACATAAAACTAGCTAGTCTGCAGATGATAGCAACGGTAACCCTTTTGATGAGGATGATAACCAACAAAAACACACTTTAAAGCACATAGATTTAACTTGGTACGTTGATGTTTCTGCAAGTGTACAAAAACAACACACCTAAAAACCCTGGTTGGTAAGGTAAGATGTGATGGCATTGAAATATAAATCACCAGTTTATCCAAAGGAGTCTTAAATTGTAAGACACTCGTAGGAACACAATTGAGAAGATACACTGTAGAGGTGATAGCTTCCTCCCAAAAGTGTGGTTGCATGTGAGCACCAATGAGACAAGCACGTGTAATCTCAAGAATTTTTTGATTCTTCGTTCAGCCACGCCATTCTGCTATGGTGTGTATGGACATATAGTCTCATGAATAATACCATGATTTTGAAAATAACTCTGCAATGTTCGATTAACATATTCACCTCCATTATCTAAGCGTAACATTTCAAAGTAGCAGAAAACTATGTTTGAATCATCTTGTGAAACATGCAAAAACAATCAGACACATCACTCTTATTTTTCAGTAAATATAACCACGTCATACAAGTGCAATCATCCACAAAAATCACAAACCAACGAAAACTAGAAGTTGTAGTAACCGGGGCAGGGCCCTAAACATCATAATGAACTAAGTCAAACGGGACAAATCTTTTATTTAAACTAGGAGAATAAGTAGTACGGTGACTCTTGGCCAATATGCAAGTATTGCACTTAAAATCAGAGGGGTTACAACCCGAAAATAAAGAAGGAAATAAGTGTTATAAATATCCAAATGACACATGACCCAAGCGAATATGCCATAACCAAATTTGATCGTCTTCGAATGCACGATTTGAACCCTTGACTGACAGAGATCTTCTCGCACATACATAATCCACATAGTACATCCTTCCTCTCTTAGTACCACGCCCAATAATTTCCCCGCTACTAAGATCTTGAAGAATACAGAAAGTATGATAAATTAGTACTAAACAATTTAATTGTGTTGTTACTTGAGGAATAGATAACTGATTATTTGAGAGTACAAGATCCAATAAGGTATGGTCTAAGGTCAGAGAGGGATTAAATCGACACTTCTAGTAAAAGTAACCGGATATGGCACACCATTAGCATTAGCAACATTAGAGCAATTGGGTGGACTATGACTGTGAAGAAGAGAATCATCAAAAGTCATATGGTCGGTTTCACTAGAGTCAAGAATCCAAACATGACCCCTTTTTGAATCAGTGGCAAGTAAGGCTAGTCCAATATTACCTAACTATTGGAGAAGTACAGTTTCTACCACAGAGTGAGACGAAATAGTATCCCCATTTGTAGTAGTAGGTGGCATCGGTGATGTAAGAGGTGTTTCATCACTGATACAAACCGCTGCCTTTCCTTCCTTGCTGCCACGACGATTATCATGTCCCTCACGAGCCTTCTTCTACTGATAACTATCCCACCACTCAGGATATCCATGCTTTTGGAAACAATTTTTCACTGTATGTTTAGTGCTCTCACAATGTGTGCACCGTCCATTATTAGAACTCAAAGACGAGTGTTGAGTCAACTGTTGAGTACTATTCTTCTTAATAGCCATTGCCATGGTGGAAGTATTTTCATGGTTCAGCATTGTACTATGACGTTGCTCCTCACGTCTCACAGTAGCAAAGGCCACTTTCGGGTTAGGAAAGGGTCAATACGAAGGATTTCTTCTTGAATAAAATCAAAGGTATCAAGACCAGTCAGAAACAAATAAACACATTCCTCATTAATTTATTTTTGGTGTGTCTTAACCACATTTTCCTGGGTAAAAGTAATCGGCTTGCAGTGATTAAGCTCCTGCCATATAGCCTTCAGTTTAGTAAAATAATTTGTAATCGGTCTTCTTACTTGCTTACTCTCCATAGGCTTGCATGATAGATCGTATATAATTGATTGATCAACACCTTCATAGTAAGTCACCGCTATAGCCTCCCAAACACCTTTGACCATAGGAATACGAATGAAAAATTCATCACACTATGTGTCATGGCACCCATGAGCCAACCTTTCACAATAACATTATCCATCACCCACTTCTCATAGGTAGCAACAGTAGGAGTGGGTTCCATAATAGTATTAGTAAGATATCCCATCTTTCTATGCCCTATAACAAACATGGAAAAAATTTGGAACTAAAACGTATAATTGGTGCCATCCAATTTGACACCATAAGGGATAAACGTTGGTTCTGACACAACTATCATCACTGGTGTAGATGCAGTAGTAGTAGCATTCAAAATCTCGTTGGTCGTCATAAGGTAGAGTAATTTAGAGGAATAAGACACGACAACGATTTTAGGGTAATGTTATAGTAAGGAAAAGGTAGGGTAAGATAGCAGCGGTAAGGTAAGGGTAGCAGGATCCTATAATCATTGCTTTGATACCAACTCAAATAGAATTAAGATTTGTATAATTCAATGTGTTATATTCTTCTCACGAGGAGGTATAAATAGTGATACAATATAAGCTTGATTAGGAAACGAATTAAAAAGCTATCCATAAAAGTCTATAGCTAGAAAAGGAAAATATCTGCTAGTTATGGCTAGAAATAATTACAGAATCAAATATCTAAATTGATTATAAATAGGATTCATGCCAACAATTTCATGATCCTCATTAGTACTCATGTCTTTAAGGTTTCCATTGGCAACTAACACTAGTACACGTTTTTTTTTAATAATGAATAGTGTTATATATATTAAGTTGTAATATGCATCAAGTGACGTATCAATTATTGATTGAATGCAAAATTAAAAATATGGAATGAATAAGTGATTGTGAGACCCTTTAATAACATGAGTAAATTAAATTGTATCATATTAATTGATCAATGCATTAAGTTATGATAAAAAAATATTTTTGTTCTATAATTTAAAGAGTAGTGTTATATGTAGGGATGGAAGTAGGTTGGTTGGTTAAATTTTTGGCCTAAAAAACTAACTGAACGGACTTGGTTGATTAGGCATTTTAATAAACCAAAACCCATCGATTTATCAAAACTAACCGAATTGCAAACCAACTTACTTAATCGGTTAGTTCGGTTTTGACCTACTATATTTATTAAAAAAAAAATTACATAAGAATATCAACTTCACTATTATATCATATTTAATTGAATAAAATTATCAAAATTAAAGTCATGTAATAAATTTTAAGCTTATATAAATATATTATGATCATAATATGTGAATATAGTCATATATAAATGCTAATAAAAATAAAAAATATGTTATTTTATATATAAAAATATTATTTATGTAAGTTCGGTTCGGTTATTAGTTTAACTTAGTGAACTCTAGAGTATTTTTTTCCTAATTTAAAATCTTCTGATAGAGTTAAAAAAAAAAAAATGTTAACATAGGTTTTCACGTTGAATCGACACTATACACATCCACACTTTGGAAATAAATCAATGCTGAACTAGCTATTTAAATTAGAATAATTTTTTTTATCTCACATCTAGAACTTTATATTTAATAACACGTCACTTGATGCATATAATTAGAAATGGACATATATTCAAAAAAATCGACCGAACTGAAACCGAACCTTACCTGAGATAGTATTATTGACCATTTATTAGTAAGAGGTTTCACAATTATTTTTTTATCTCACATCTCGAACTTTATATTTAATGATACGTCACTTGATGCATATAATTAGAAATGGACATATATTCAAAAAAAATTGACCGAACCGACTAGACCGAATCTAAACCAAACCTTCTAAGTCAATTTTTGTTAGTCCAGTAGGTTCAATTCAGTTTAACTTTCTAAAAAATCAATTAAATCAATTCAGTTATGATTTTTATTTGTCTGCCCAATGAATAACTTTTTATGAACTTATTCTTAATGATTAATCTAAGTTAAAGAAAAAAAATGTTAAAAACTCCTAATATATACATATTCTTGCAATTATTATCAGTTAAAATAACCTTCAAAATAAAAAAGTTATTAATTTTTTTAAAAAAAATTAATACTTATTGCTTATAAATATAAACATATTTGTAAATTTATAAATATTAGATATATTTTAAACTAAAATATGAATTATCAAAATTGGTGGCTAATTTTGTATCAACAATGCTGATATCACATTTGTGATATTTAAATAGAATGTGGTGTTATAAAAAAAATTAAATTAAATTATTTGTATCATTTAATTTTTTAAATTATATATGATATTATTTAGTCATTTGACTTTAAAAAAAGAAACCAAAGCCATCAAAATATATTATTTTAATGATTTTTAATTACAATATTATTTTTTAAAGTAATATTTTAATATAAAAAATATTAAAATAATATAATTTATTCTTAATTAACTTTTTAAAAAATAATATTTTAATAAAAAATTATTAAATAATATATTTTATTTTTAATTTAATTATTTTTTAAATTAAAAAAATTAAATAATATTATTTATAATTTAAATTATCAAATATTATTAGAACCAGTGTAACGTTTTTTCTCTTATAAATAAGCTACGAATTGGCCACTGATTTAAAAAGTGTGATATGGTTTCAGTTTATTGAGTCAAATCATGCCACAATACTTGTTATAATGATAAATTTGTAAATTATGAAAGAGGTTACCTCCACGTTACAAATTTTGAAAGTCTTTTAGAATACCATATAAACGGTAACCGATTAAAATATATCATTAATTTAATTTAGTAAACTCTAAAGTATGTTTTCCTATGTTTTCCTAATTTAAAATCATAAGTTAAGTTAAAAAAAAAATTACCAAAAATAGCACCCTTAAAATTTATAGTAATAAAACTAACACTCTAATAATATTGAACGTTCACTATTTAATTTGAACGTAAAATATTGAACGAGTTTAAATTATCGTCGTTTAATTCTAATTAGATGGATGTTCAAAGAAAAATGACATATTATTTATTTTTCTAATTGTGAAAATATAAAAAGGTGCTAGTTTTGTTATTAAAAGTTTTGAGGGGTTTTGTTGTTGTTATTTCAAAAAAAAAAAAAAATAATAATGTTAACATGGGTACGTTGGATCGACACTATACACGTCCAAACTTCAATCCAAAGTGGAAATCAATCAATGCTGACATGGCAATTTAAATTAGAATAACTTTTTTTATCATATTATAATTTACTTGAGATAGTATGATTAACCATTTATTAATAAAAAATTTTGCTATTATTTTTTTATCTCACATCTTAAACTTTATATTTAATGACACGTCACTTGATACATATAACTATGAATAAACATATATTCAGAAATTAACATATATTTATGTTAATTTTAACATTTATAATATTTGATTTATTATATAAGAGTTAATTATTGTCTTTTTTACGTTAAAAAATGAAAATTATTTTTTAATTCGTATATATTTTTAATTATAAATTAAAATTAAAATTTAATATTCCTTTATTTTCATTAATTATTTGTTTTTAAATTGTTTTCCATAACAATACATGTAACTTAAAAGATAACTTTTTTTTTTTGCTAAAAACTTAAAAGATAACTTGCCACCGCAAATGCAGCCAATTTTTTTGTTTTAATTGGAAGTGAAACAGTCAACAGCATTCATCCAAATTTTTTTTGCCACTGAGGGACAATAATTGACAAATATTGAATCATCAAAGGAATACATTTATAGTTTTTTAGTTGTAAAAGTCTATAAAAATTACGAAAATTTTAATATCAAAAAATTAACTCAAATAAGTAAAGACATTTTTATTTTTTATAAGCTCTTTCATAATATTATTTTTTGTCAAAATAGAACATTTTTTCCAATACCAGCCAGCCACTGAGATATCGAGTATTTTTTTTTTTTTTTGAAGAAGTTATATATTTATAATAGTTAATAATGGAATTTTGGATCAAATTAGTCTTATAATTTTATTTAATTGATACATTAGTTTTGTAATTATTAAAGTAGGTCCATTTAGTCTTATAATTTTAATTTTGGATCAAGTTAGTTCAAATTTTTTAAAAAAATATTTGTTTTTCAAGAGTAATATTGAATTTCTCTTTTTTATTTAAAACAAAAAATAAAATAAAAGTAAATTTTTTTATCTCCTTCTCCATCTTTTCAATTCACTCTTATCCATTTTTCTCTTTACATTCTAAATAAGCTCATGCTGTTTGAGTTTACAATTCTCTCATTCATAACCAATAACTTAATAACATTAATTTAAGATACAAATACAAATGAATGGGGCTTGAAGTTTTCATTAATCAATAAATTATTGTTTAGCAATTGAAAATTAAAGATATAATAAATTCAACATAACAAAAAAATTTAAAAGCACAAAAAGAATTATAGAAAAAAGGAATGGGAGAGTGAGCTGAGAAGATAGAGGAGATAAAAAATTTTACTTTTGTTTTTGTTTTAAATAAAAAAAGAGAAATATAATATTACATTTGAAAAAAAATATTTTTAAAAAAATTTAGACTAACTTGACTCAAAATTAAAATTACATGACTAAATTAATCTACTTTAATAATTACAGAACTAATGTATCAATTAAATAAATTGACCTAAAATCCATTAATAAGGTATAGATGTCATCTGTACAATTTCTTCTACAGGTCTGTCAAGATAAGCTCCATGCCAAGAATTTTAGGTGTTGTTCTTTCCGTTTAGGCTTAAAAGTTTTTTTTTTATAACTTTATTAATCGACTAAAATATCCTTATAATTTTTCCAATTTCATAATTCCCTTTCTCCACATATCAATTCTGTTTATTTTAATAAATAATTAATCAAAAAATTAACAGATAGATTAATAATATACATTTTTTAAAAGGTATCGAACTTATAAAGTACCATACAAAACATAATAAACTAAAATGTTACTGCTAATAAAGTTAGTGGACCAATCCAGCACCCCACTCTTTAAATTATCGTACAATCAACGATCACGAAGTATAATTTTAGGTTGGTTTTCAAATTAAACAACTCTAATTTTGAGTTAAAACCTCAACTTTGTAGAAGTGAGAAGTATATAAACAACAAAGCTTCAACATTATCGAAATCCTTTAGGCGGCAAAATGCGAGAAAACGCTAAAAGAAACCAACTATCATAACTTCAAAACAAGAAAACATTGGAATTCCCATTAATTGTATTGTTGATACTTGATAGGCCATACAGGCCTGCAGAAAAAAATTAATTACTAGGAAATATTTCTTCAATTTATTACAATGAAATCTCTCTATAAATAATGACCACAGCCACAAACACAATTCATCCTCTTAAAATCAAAGAAATTAGCAAGTAATTAAAAAAAAAAAAAATGGTCTCAAAACTGACTACCCTCATCAAACTCTTCTCCTTATCACTTCCTTTACTTGCCTTTGCCTTGACAGCAATGGCAGGAGATCCTGACATAATCTCAGATTTCATACTTCCTTCAAATCTAACCACAGTTGATGGAAATTTCTTCACATTTACTGGATTTAGACCACTTGTTCAACCAGGCCCAATCCCAGCCTTCAAGGTCAACAAAGCAAGCATGGTTGAGTTTCCAGCACTTAATGGACAAAGTGTTTCACATGCTGTCCTTCAATTCCCCTCTGGCTCTACTAACCCACCTCACACACATCCTCGCTCCGCCGAACTCCTTTTTCTTCTTTCAGGATCACTTGATGTGGGTTTTGTAGATACAACGAATAAGCTTTATACACAATCTCTTCAAGCTGGTGACATGTTTGTTTTCCCCAAAGGACTTGTTCATTATCAACACAATGGTGATCCACAAAAGTCTGCTGTAGCAATTTCTGCTTTTGGAAGTGCTAATGCAGGAACTGTTTCTGTTCCAAACACTTTGTTTACTACTGGCATTGATGATAATGTCTTGGCTTTGTCTTTTAAGACTGATATTGCCACCATTAAACAGCTCAAGGCTGGTCTCGCCCCAAAACCATGAAAGCTAGCTAATTAACACTTGAATTGATTGCACCACTACCAGTTTGATTTACTCGCTCTCTAGTGTCGTTGTTTTATGAATTTTTATTGTTTTTTGTTTTCCATAAAATAATTACATTATTATTTGATATACAAATTATTTGTATAATCCATAATAAACCTTTGTTAAGTAACAACGTATACTGTTGGTTATATTTGCAATACAATAAGCTTTTGCATGTCATATAATATAACGATGAGCACGCTATTGGTAAAGAAGTGGACATGGAAATGATTCAGTAGGAAAAGTCATGAAAAATATGGTAATGTTTTATCAGGAAAAAATAATAATAATAACATACATTTCTGAGATGGATAAAACTATTAAGCTATATCTAACAGATATTACAAAAAAACAAAAAAATACTAATGATGTATTACTTGCAATCTTACACGTACTCTTTTAGGATACTGAATGTCGTAAAATTTTTGGATACGTATCCGGCTGTTGGGGACAGCTATTTTTCCCAAATTTCCATAAATTTCTTCCCACCAACGTTCATGTTGTATTGTTTAGATAGGGTAAAAAATGAAGAGTCGATGTAACATAGATTATTTGTATTATGGGAAAGATTATTTGTATTATGGGAAAGGTATGAAGTTTGGCATCCAACATTGACACGTACAAGCCCCAGGAGAGGAGCTTTCATGCTATAAATATGTCAACAGCAAAAGAGATTGGTAATAACAATAAAAAAAAGGGTCCTTGACCAGTACCAACCTCAACCACTCTAAAAGCAGAAAAAACACATAACAAGGTAAGAAAGAATCTCAAATGGAATAATAAGCCGATCATTTAGACAAGATGGTAAAATTGATTTAGGAATCTAGAAAGTATGCTAATGCTTTCTTTTCCCACAATAAATTTAAATATGGTAAAAGCAATTTTTTTTCCAGCGAAATCAATGCATAGTTCAAAGAGTAACAGGACAAGTTTAAGGAGAAAAGAGGTGTTTCTATCTTCTTTGCAAGCCTTTTCCGCAGGTTAAAATTGTATGTTCTTGCATTATCTGGATTTGCTGCAGCTTCATTGCAGTCTCCTTGTGAAGCCCATCCTGTTTCTGTAACTATAACTTCCATTTTCTTAAATCCACCATCTTCCAATGCTGCATGGGCAGCATCAATATGAGCATCAAGCATGTTGTCGTAATGAAGGTCAGTCTTTGGATCATAAATCCCCTTGGTTTTCTTGAAAAGAGCATAATTAATATCAATATTTTCTGGATCACTCATGTATGCAAAAAATGGATAAGCATTTAAGCAGAAGGGAGAACCACTATCTGAGAACAGCTCCAAAAGTGGCTTCATGTAGTGAGCAACGTTATCTTTGAACGTACGGGAAAAGGGAGGGTAAGAATTTAGCAAAAACTGCCTGTGAATGTGCTGTAGTAATCTGTACTACATCATCTAAATGAAGTTTCTTTGTAGCATTATAGATATCTTTCACAACTCCTAAAAGTGCCTCCCATAATTCATTATCACTGTCACCTAAAACTTCATTCACCACGACAATCCCACGAATGCGTGTTTCAGGTAGAAACAATTACACATTTTCTTTCACCTATGTCATTGCACTCAAATAGAATTAAGATTTGAATAATTCAGTGTGTGAGGAGGTATAAATAGTGATACAATACAAGCTCAATTAGGAAACAAATTAAAAGCTGTCCATAAAAGTCAGTAGTTAGAAAAGAAAAATATCTCCTAGTTATGACTATAAATAATTATAGAATCAAATCTCTAAATAAGGAAAATAAATCTCTAAATAACACATGGTCAACAAAATCTTCCACATTTATTTTGATTATAAACAGGATTCACGCAACACTTCACTCAAGATGGTGTATAGATATCACAGATCCCATCTTAACAAGTGAATCAGTAAAAGCTTGATTTGAAACGGCCTTAGTTAACATATATGCCAGTTGTTCAATAGTCTTGACATATGAAACTTCAATAAGTTTCTCCTCTAATTTCTCATAGATGAAATTCCTATCTATCTCCACATGTTTCATCCTATCGTGTTGAACAAGATTTTCAGCAATTTTAATTGCAGACTGATTATCACAATACAACTTCATTGAAGCCTCTGTTGGAAAACCCAACTCTCCCATAAGCCTTTTCAGCCACAACAACTCACAAATACCTTTCACCATGGTACGATACTCGACTTCAGCACTAAATAGGGACACAATTTTTCGCTTCTTGCTCTTCCAAGTGACCAAGTTACCTCCTATAAATGTACAATAACCAGAGGTAGATCTCCTCCTATCTCCCTTTGCCATCCAATCTGAGTCTGTATACCCCATAACTTGAGCGTGTCCATGTTTGGATTATGCATAAACCTATCGCTGGCTCAGACTTTAAATACCTCAAAATTCGCATTACAACATTCTTATGTCGTATACTTGGATTATGTATAAACCTACTCACAACACTTACTACATACGCGATGTTAGGTCTAGTATGAGATAGATAAATCAAACAACGAACCATCCTTTAATATTGCCCTTTATTAGTTGGAACATGATCTATACTCTCCTCCTCCAACCCATGATTCTGTTCAATAGGAGTACTAATGGGTTCACACCCACGCATACCAGTTTCCTTCAGTAAATCGAGAACATATTTTCTCTGTAACAAAAAAATTTCCTGTGCTAAGCGATTCACTTCAATGCCCAAAAAATACTTTAAACCTCCAAGGTCTTTCATATCAAATTCAGAAGCTAGATAACCTTTCATTCTGCGAATCTCATCAAGATCATCCCTAGTTACAATCATAGCATATACATAAATAATAAGAGCTGTTAGCTTACCACTTAGTCTTTTAAGGAACAAGGAATGATCGGCATTGCTCTGTTCATAACCATACTTCTTCATGGCAAGTCTAAACTTCCCAAACCAAGTTCCTGGAGACTGTTTAGACCATATAACACCTTCTTCAGTTTACACATAACATTAGAATTATTAGGAGCATTGTAACCAAGTGGTAAAGACATATAAACCTCATTTTATAAATCTCCATGTAAAAAAGTATTTTTTACATCATACTGTTATAATGACCAATCAAAATTTGCAGCTAAAGATAACAAAACTCGAATAGTATTGATTTTGGCCATAGGTGTAAATGTATCCTAATAAACAATACCATACGCCTGAGTAACACCCCTAGCCACGAGTCTAGCTTTATACTTGTCAATAGAACCATCTGAATGATGTTTAATGGTATAAACCCATTTGCAACCGACTGGTTTCTTTCCTTCTGGAAACGACACTAACTCCCATGTTTGATTTTTCTCAAGCGCACACATTTCTTCAGTCATAGCATTAGTCCATTTTGAATCAGACAATGCATCCTCTGCTTTGGTTGGTATCGCCACTATATACATTTGATTTAAGAATGTATCACGAGCTCTAGATAACCTGTGGGTAGACACATAATTGGCAATCAGATACTATATTTTTTTCAAAGGTTATCGTGAATACCTATCTGGTGGCTTTCCACGAGTACTCCTTAGTGGTAACTAATACACATCATGCTGAAAAAGTTCATAATTATTGTTAGTATTAATAAAATGTTCTATACTTACCTCAAGAACGTCAATAGGAGGAGAATTGAAACTAGGTACTAGAGGGGTAATAGAGAGAGAGGCCAGTTTTGCAGTGCTAACTGGTTCGGTACTGCTAGCTGGTTCTGTAGTGGATAAACTCACCATCTCATTAAGCTCAATGTTATCCCGAAACATCTTCATCGAATTCAACTCTTCAATAATGCTCTCTCCCAGAAGAAGAGAAGTGGAAACAGGTAGAGCAAAATACATCTCATGTTAGAAAAATGTGGCATCCATAGTAACATAAAACTAGCTAGTCGGCAGATGATAGCAACTGTAACCCTTCCGATGAGGATGATAACCAACAAAAACACACTTTAAAGCACATGGATCTAACTTGGTACGTTAATGTTTCTGCAAGTGTACAAAAACAACACACCTAAAAACCCTAGTTGGTAAGGTAAGATGTGATGGAATTGAAACATAAATCACCGGTTTATCCAATGGTGTCTTAAATTGTAAGACACTCGTAGGAACACGATTGAGAAGATACACTGTAGAGGTGATAGCTTCCTCCCAAAAGTGTGGTTGCATATGAGCACCAATGAGATAAGCACGTGTAATCTCAAGAATTTTTTGATTTCTTCGTTCAGCCACGCCATTCAGCTATGGTGTGTATGGAAACGTAGTCTCATGAATAATACCATGATCTTGAAAATAACTCTGTAATATTTGATTAACATATTCACCTCCATTATCTAAGCGTAACATTTCAAAGTAGCAGAAAACTATGTTTGAATCATCTTGTGAAACATGCAAAAACAATCAGACACATCACTCTTATTTTTCAGTAAATATAACCTTGTCATACAAGTGCAATCATCCACAAAAATCACAAACCAACGAAAACCAGAAGTTGTAGTAACCGGGGCAGGGCCCCAAATATCAGAATGAACTAAGTCAAATGGGACAAATCATGACCCCTTTTTGAATCAGTGGCAAGTAAGGCTAGTCCAATATTACCTAACTATTGGAGAAGTACAGTTTCTACCATAGAGTGAGACGAAATAGTATCCCCATTTGTAGCAGTAGGTGGCATCGGTAATGTAAGAGGTGTTTCATCACTGGTATAAACCGCTGCCTTTCCTTCCCTGCTGCCACAACGATTATCATGTCCCTCACAAGCCTTCTTCTGCTGATAACTATCCCACCACTTAGGATATCCATGCTTTTGGAAACAATTTTTCATTGTATGTTTAGTGCTCTCACAATGTGTGCACCGTCCATTATTAGAACTCAAAGATGAGTGTTGAGTCAACTGTTGAGTACTATTCTTCTTAATAGCCATTGCCATGGTGGAAGTATTTTCATGGTTCAGCATTGTACTACGACGTTGCTCCTCACGTCTCACAGTAACAAAGGCCACTTCTGGGTTAGGAAATGGTCAGTACGAAGGATTTCTCCTTGAATAAAATCAAAGGTATCAAGACCAGTCAAAAAAAAATAAACACATTCCTCATTAATTTCTTTCTGGCACGTCTTAACCACATTTGCCTGGGTAAAAGCAATTGGCTTGCAGTGATTAAGCTCCTGCCATATAGCCTTCAGTTCAGTAAAATAATTTGTAACCGGTCTTCTTACTTGCTTACTCTCCATAGCCTTGCATGATAGATCGTATATAATTGATCGATCCGCACCTTCATAGTAAGTCACCGCTATAGCCTCCCAAACACCTTTGACCATAGGAATACGAATGAAAAAATTCATCACACTATGTGTCATGGCACCCATGAGCCAACCTTTCACAATAACATTTTCCATTACCCACTTCTCATAGGTAGCAACAGTAGGAGCGGGTTCCAGAATAGTATTAGTAAGATATCCCATCTTTCCATGCCCTGTAACAAACATGGAAAAAACTTGGAACCAAAAAGTATAATTGGTGCCATCCAATTTGACACCATAAGGGATAAACGTCGGTTCAAACACAACTACCATCACTGGTGTAGATGCAGTAGTAGTATCATTTGAAATATCGTTGGTTGTCATAGGGTAGAGTAATTTAGAGGAATAAGACACGACAATGATTTCAGGGTAATGTTATAGAAAGGAAGGTAGGGTAAGATAGTAGCGGTAAGGTAAGGATAGCAGGATCCTATAATCATTGCTCTGATACCAACTCAAATAGAATTAAGATTTGTATAATTCAGTGTATTATATTCTTCTCACGAGGAGGTATAAATAGTGATACAATATAAGCTTGATTAAGAAACGAATTAAAAAGATATCCATAAAAGTCTATAGCTAGAAAAGGAAAATATCTGCTAGTTGTGGCTAGAAATAATTACAGAATCAAATCTCTAAATTGATTATAAATAGGATTCACGCCAACAATTGCATGATCCTCATTAGTACTCATGTCTTTAATGTTTCCATTGGCAACTAACACTAGTACACGTTTTTTTATAATGAATAGTGTTATATATATTAAGTTGTAATATGCATCAAGTGACGTATCAATTATTGATTGAATGCAAAATTAAAAATATGGAATGAATAAGTGATTGTGAGACCCTTTAATAACATGAGTAAATTAAATTGTGTCATATTAATTGATCTATGCATTAAGTTATGATAAAAAATATTTTTGTTCTATAATTTAAAGAGTAGTGTTATATGTAGGGATTAAAGTAGGTTGGTCGGTTAAATTTTTGGCCTAAAAAACTAACTGAACCGACTTGGTTGATTAGGCAAATTAATAAACCAAAACCTACCGATCTATCAAAACTAACCGAATTGTAAACTAACTTAATCGGTTAGCTCGGTTTTGACATACTATATTTATTAAAAAAAATTACATAAGAATATCAACTTCACTATTATATCATATTCAATTGAATAAAATTACCAAAATTAAAGTCATGTAATAAATTTTAAGCTTATATAAATATATTATGATCATAATATGTGAATATAGTCATATATAATTGCTAATAAAAATAAAAAATATGTTATTTTATATATAAAAATATTATTTATGTAAGTTCGGTTCGGTTTAGATATGTTTTTTTTATTATAGAAATTGTAACAAACTGATTTAATCAATTTTTTAGAAAGTTGAACATAACCGAACCTACTGAACCAACAAAAATTGACCTAGAATGTTCGATTTAGAGTCGGTCCAGTTGGTTAGGTTGATTTTTCTAAATATATGTTCATTTATAGTTATATGCATCAAGTGACGTGTCATTAAATATAAAATTTAAGATGTAAGATAAAAAAATAATAGTAAAATCTCTTATTAATAAATAAATGGTTAATATACTATCTCAGGTAAATTGTTATACGATAAAAAAAAGTTATTCTAATTTAAATTGCCATGTTAGCATTGATTGATTTCCACTTTGGATTGAAGTGTGGACGTGTATAGTGTCGATCCAACGTGAAAACCTATGTTAACATTAATTTTTTTTTTTAACTCAACTTATGATTTTAAATTAGAAAAACATACTTTAGACTTTAGAGTTTACTAAGTTAAACTAATGATATATTTTAATCGGTTACCGTTTATATGGTATTCTAAAAGACTTTCAAAATTTGTAACGTGTAGGTAACCTCTTTCATAATTTACAAATTTTTTTTTATCATTATAACAAGTATTGTGGCATGATTTGACTCAAACAAACTGAAACAATATCACACTTTTTAAATCAGTGGCCAATTCGTAGCTTATTTATAAGAGAAAAAACGTTACCCTGGTTCTAATAATATTTGATAATTTAAATTATAAATAATATTATTTAATTTTTTTAATTTAAAAAATAATTAAATTAAAAATAAAATATATTATTTAATAATTTTTTATTAAAATATTATTTTTTAAAAAGTTAATTAAGAATAAATTATATTATTTTAATATTTTTTATATTAAAATATTACTTTAAAAAATAATATTATAATTAAAAATCATTAAAATAATATATTTTCATGGCTTTGGCTTCTTTTTTTAAATTCAAATGACTAAATAACATCATATATAATTTAAAAAATTAAATAATATAAATAATTTAATTTAATTTTTTTTATAACACCACATTTTATTTAAATATCACAAATGTGATATCAGCATTGTTGATACAAAATTAGCCACCAATTTGATAATTCATATTTTAGTTTAAAATATATCTAATATTTATAAATTTACAAAATATGTTTATATTTATAAGCAATAAGTATTAATTTTTTCTTAAAAAATTAATAACAGAAAAAATTAATAACTTTATTATTTTGAAAGTTATTTTAACTGATAATAAGTGCAAGAATATGTATATATTAGGAGTTTTTAACATTTTTTCTTTAACTTAGATTAATCATTAAGATTAAGTTCATAAAAAGTTATTCATTGGGGAGATAAATAAAAATTGTAACTGAATTGATTTAATTAATTTTTTAGAAAGTTGAACTGAATTGAACCTACTAGACCAACAAAAATCGACTTAGAAGATTCGGTTTAGATTCGGTCTAGTTGGTTCGATCAAATTTTTTTTTTTTGAATATATGTCTATTTCTAATTATATGTATCAAGTGACGTGTCATTAAATTTAAAGTTCGAGATGTGAGATAAAAAAATAATTGTGAAACCTCTTACTAATAAATGGTCAATAATACTATCTCAAGTAAGGTTCGGTTTAGATTCGGTCCAGTCGGTTCGGTCGATTTTTTTGAATATATGTTCATTTCTAATTATATGCATATATGCATCAAGTGAAGTGTTATTAAATATAAAGTGATGTGAGATAAAAAAATAATTGTGAAACCTCTTACTAATAAATGGTCAATAATATTATATCAAGTAAATTGTAATATGATAAAAAAAAAGTTATTCTAATTTAAATAGCTAGGTCAGCATTGAGAATTAATTCCGTGAAATGATACATATATGATGAAAACTGATTTTTTGTCCAAAATAACAAAACGACTATGTTTTAGAAAAATACAAATGACACTTTAACCTTCAAATCCTTCAAAGGTAAAATTGATATTGCGCTTTGTACATTATATCCTTGTCTCTGCATAAATTGATAGTAAGATTGATATGTTACTTAATAGCACACAATTATGTAAATTGTTTGAGACAATTTGAGAGAGAAAACACACTTACAATGTCAAAGGAGTATATAATCGAGATTCTTCTTGGAGAAGCATACAAGCAAAGCTCTGTTCTGTCAGTTGCTAACAAATGGAGTTTTCCTTGATATTGCATCCTCTGTTCCTTGTTCTTCGTTACAGGAAGAACAGTTCGTTGCAAAAGTGGAGGTAGTGATGGATTTTGTATGTACATGTATGTCATGAAGTTACTAATAGCAACTCAATAATTTCTCTGAAAAATGTGGATAAAAGCAAAGGAAAAGCCGTACTTGAATCTGATGAATAGTTTGGTATTGAAACTTAAAGGTAAGGTGTACATACAAAAATGTAAGGTGTACATACAAAAATGTAAGATGTACATACAAAAATATAAAGTGTACATACAAAAATATAAGTTATACATACAAAAATATAAGGTGTACATACAATAAAAATATATTATAAAATGGCAAAATTTTAAGAAATTAGTTGAATCTGATGAACAGTTTTTGTGCTGAAACTTAAAGGTAAGGTTTACATACAAAAATGTAAGGTGTACATACAAAAATATAAGGTGTACGTACAAAAATGTAAGGTGTACATACAAAAATATAAAGTGTACATACAAAAATATAAGTTGTACATACAAAAATATAAAGTGTACATACAATAAAAATATATTGTAAAATGACAGAATTTTAAGAAATTGGTATCAGAGAAATAAATATAAAATATAAAAATAAATATAAATTAATAATTAAATTGAAATCAACTTAAGTATATAAAAATTGAAATATCATAACTTTTGTAAGCCTTACAAAAATTTTCAGAAAATATTATAAGCTTTACATACTTATAAATTAAAGAAATGAACAAAAAGAATATTTTGATAAAAATTATATCTAATACCTAATTAAAACTCACTGTTTTAATTTAAAAAAGTGCTATATAGAAAAAATTGGTACTTTTTGTCATATATTTTCTATTTGAGTAAATCAGTCTAGCATTGATTGATTTCCACTTTAGATTGAAGTGTGGATGTGTATAGTGTCGATCCAACGTGAAAACCTATGTTAACGTTTAATTTTTTTTTTAACTCTATGTGAAGATTTTAAATTAGGAAAAAATACTCTAGAGTTCACTAAGTAATGGTATATTTTAATTTTTTTATATGGTATTTTAAAAGACTTTCAAAATTTTTATACTATACTATCAATTCATCATTTATATTTATGTTAATTTTAACATTTATAATATTTGATTTATTATATAAGAGTTAATTATTGTCTTTTTTACTTAAAAAAATGAAAATTATTTTTTAATTCGTATATATTTTTAACTATAAATTAAAATTAAAATTTAATATTCCTTTATTTTCATTAATTATTTGTTTTTAAATTATTTTCCATAACATTACAAGTAACTTAAAAGATAACTTGCCACGGCAAAGGCAGCCAATCTTTTTTTGTTTTAATTGGAAGTGAAACAGTCAACAGCGTTCATCCAAATTTTTTTTTTTGCCACTGAGGGACAATAATTGATAAATATTGAATCATCAAATGAATACATTTATAGTTTTTTAGTTGTAAAAGTTTATATAAATTACGAATACTTTAATATCAAAAAATTAACTCAAATAAGTAAAAACACTCTTATTTTTTATAAGCTCTTTTATAATATTATTTTTTTGTCAAAATAGAACATTTTTTCCAACACCAGCCAGCCATTGAGATATCGAGTATTTTTTTTTGAAGAAGTTATATATTTCTAATAGTTAATAATGGAATTTTGGGTCAAATTAGTCTTATAATTTTATTCAATTCGTACATTAGTTTTGTAACTATTAAAGTAGGTCCATTTAGTCCTATAATTTTAATTTTGGGTCAAGTTAATCCAAATTTTTTAAAAACTATTTATTTTTCAAGAGTAATATTGAATTTCTCTTTTTTATTTAAAACAAAAAATAAAATAAAAGTAAAATTTTTTATCTCCTTCTCCATCTTTTTAGTTCACTCTCATCCTTTTTTCTCTTTACATTCTAAATATGCTCATGCTATCTGAGTTTACAATTCTCTCGTTTATAACCAATAACCTAATTAAGATGTTTATACACACTTATTTATTTCTATTTGCAGAACATTAATTTAAGATACAAATACAAATGAATGGGGCTTGAAGTTTTCATAATTAATAAATTATGGTTTAATAGTTGAAAATTAAAGTCATAATAAATTCAACATAACAAAAAAAATTTAAAAACACAAAAAGAATTATAGAAAAAAAGGAATGGGAGAGTGATGAGAAGATGGAGGAGATAAAAATTTTTACTTTTGTTTTAAATAAAAAAAGAGAAATATAATATTACACTTGAAACAAAATATTTTTAAAAAAATTTGGACTAACTTGACTCAAAATTAAAATTGCAAGACTAAATTAATCTACTTACTAATATATCAATTAAATAAATTGACATAAAATCCATTAATAAGGTATAGATGTCATCTGTACAATTTCTTCTACAGGTCTGTCAAGATAAGCTCCATGCCAAGAATTTTAGGTGTTGTTCTTTCCGTTTAGGCTTAAAAGGTTTTTTTTTTTTAATAACTTTATTAATTGACTAGAATATCCTTATAATTTTTTCAATTTCATAATCCCCTTTCTCCACGTATCAATTCTGTTTATTTTAATAAAAAATTAATCAAAAAATTAACAGATAGATTAATAATATATTTTTTTTTAAAAGTATCGAACTTATAAAGTAGTAAAGTTAGTGGACCAATCCAGCACCACACTCTTTAAATTATCATATAATCAACGATTTTTTTAGGAAGTATAATTTTAGGTTGATTTTCAAATTAAACAACTCTAATTTTGAGTTAAAACCTCAACTTTGTAGCAGTGAGAAGTATATAAACAACAAAGCTTCAACGTTATCGAAATCCTTTAGGCGGCAAAATGCGAGAAAACGCTACAAGAAACCAACTATCATAACTTCAAAACAAGAAAACATCGGAATTCCCATTAATTGTATTGTTGAAACTTGATAGGCCATACAGGCCTGCAGAAAAAAATTAATTACTAGGAAATATTTCTTCAATTTATTACAATGAAATCTCTCTATAAATAATGACCACAGCCACAAACACAATTCATCCTCTTAAAATCAAAGAAATTAGCAAGTAATTAAAAAAAAAAAAAAATGGTCTCAAAACTGACCACCCTGATCAAACTCTTCTCCTTATCACTTCCTTTACTTGCCTTTGCCTTGACAGCAATGGCAGGAGATCCTGACATAATCTCAGATTTCATACTTCCTTCATATCTAACCACAGTTGATGGAAATTTCTTCACATTTACTGGATTTAGACCACTTGTTCAACCAGGCCCAATTCGAGCCTTCAAGGTCAACAAAGCAAGCATGGTTGAGTTTCCAGCACTTAATGGACAAAGTGTTTCACATGCTGTCCTTCAATTCCCCTCTGGCTCTACTAACCCACCTCACACACATCCTCGCTCCGCCGAACTCCTTTTTCTTCTTTCAGGATCACTTGATGTGGGTTTTGTAGATACAACGAATAAGCTTTATACACAATCTCTTCAAGCTGGTGACATGTTTGTTTTCCCCAAAGGACTTGTTCATTATCAACACAATGGTGATCCACAAAAGTCTGCTGTAGCAATTTCTGCTTTTGGAAGTGCTAATGCAGGAACTGTTTCTGTTCCAAACACTTTGTTTACTACTGGCATTGATGATAATGTCTTGGCTTTGTCTTTTAAGACTGACGTTGCCACCATTAAACATCTCAAGGCTGGTCTCGCCCCCAAACCATGAAAGCTAGCTAATTAACACTTGAATTGATTGCACCACTACCAGTTTGATTTACTCGCTCTCCAGTGTCGTTGTTTTATGAATTTTTTTTTTTTTTGTTTTCCCTAAAATAATTACATTATTATTTGATATACAAATTATTTGTATAATCCATAATAAACCTTTGTCAAGTAACAACGTATACTGTTGGTTGTATTTGCAATACAATAAGCTTTTGCATGTCATATGATGTAACGATGAGCACGCTATTGGTAAAGAAGTGGACATGGAAATGATTAAGTAGGAAAAGTCATGAAAAATATGGTAATGTTTTATCAGGAAATAATAATAATAATAATAATAATATACATTTCTGAGATGGATAAAACTATTAAGCTATATCTAACAGATGTTACAAAAAAACATACTAATGATGTATTATTTGCAATCTTACACGTACTTTTTTAGAATATCGGATGCCGTAAAATTTTTGGATGTGTATCGGGTACAGCTAGATTTCCCAAATTTCCATAAATTTCTTCCCACCCACGTTCTTGTTTTGCCGTGAGATTGAAGTTTTGAAATTCCATGTCCTTCTTCACTTTACTGAGAGATTACATAGCCACCATTATGTTTAAGTTTATTAGTCACTATCCAAGAGAATGTAAAGTTCCCTGTTTGATACCCATATGAAGACCTCCAACTCTTCGTGAAGATCAAATTAATTTTGGAATTGTTCACTCACGGTTATTGTATTTAGCAAGATTTGTCTATTCTATTCTTGCTTATTGATTGTACTATTTGATGGAGATAATATGTGGGTGTATTTGGAGTTTAATATTTTAATTGATTGTACTATTTGATGGAGATAATATGTGGGTGTATTTGGAGTTTAATATTTTGAGTAGCTTTTGAACATTAATATTTGTATTTTCTATTTGGATTTTGATGGTGAATTTTCCTCGGTGTGTCGTCTTCAGTAGAGTAGACTTTTCACATTCAAAAATTAAACCACTTAAGTCATTATAAGCCACTAATTTTTTCTTATTGCTTATTATTTTGTTTTTATCCATAATTAATTATTTGTGTAATTAAATTGGACCCAAATTTTGTTTCTGCTAGTGCCAATTTATAACAATGTTGTATTGCCTAGATAGGGTAAAAAATGAAGAGTCAAAATAACATAAATTATTTTTATTATGGGAAAGGTATGAAGTTTGGCATCCAACATTGACGTACAAGCCCCAGGAGAGGAGCTTTCATGCTATAAATATCTCAACAGCAAAAGAGATTGGTAATAACAATAAAAAAAAGGGTCCTTGACCAGTACCAACCTCAACCACTCTAAAAGCAGAAAAAACACATAACAAGGTAAGAAAGAATCTCAAATGGAATAATAAGCCGATCATTTAGACAAGATGGTAAAATTGATTTAGGTATCTAGAAAGTATGCTCATGCTTTCTTTTCCCACAATAAATTTAAATATGGTAAGAGCAAATTTTTTCCAGCAAAATCAATGCATAGTTCAAAGACTAACATGATAAGTTTCAGGAGAAAAGAGGTGTTCCTTTCTTCTTTGCAAGCCTTTTTCGCAGGTTAAAATTGTATGCTCTTGCATTATCTGGATTTGTTGCAACTTGATTGCAGTATCCTTGTGAAGCCTATCCTGTTTCTGTAACTATAACTTCCATTTTTTTTAAATCCAACAAAATCAACATTAGAATTATTAGGAGCATTGTAACCAGGTGGTAAAGACATATAAACCTCCTCTTGTAAATCTCGATGTAAAAAAACATTTTTTACATCATACCGTTGTAATGACTAATCAAAATTTGTAGCTAAAGATAGTAAAACTCGAATAGTACTATTGATTTTGGCCATAGGTGCAAATGTCTTCTGATAATCAATACTATACGCATGAGTAAAATCCCTAACGACGAGTCTAGCTTTATACTTGTCAATAGAACTATCTGAATGATGTTTAATAGTATAAACCCATATGCAACCGATTGGTTTCTTTCCTTCTGACAACGACACTAACTCCCATGTTTGATTTTTCCCAAGGGCACACATTTCTTCAGTCATAGCATGAGGCCATTTTGAATCAGACGATACATCCTCTACTTTGGTCGGTATTGCCACCACAGACATTTGATTTATGAATGTCTCACAATCTCCAGATAACCTCTGGGTAGACACATAATTAGCAGTAAGATACTTCATTTTTTCAAAGGTTTTGGTGAATACCTATCTGGTGGCTTTCTATGAGTACTCTTTGGTGGTAACTAATACACATCATGCTCAAAAAGTTCACAATTATTGTTTGTATAATCCAATGTTCTATACTTATCTCAGTAACGTCAACAAGAGGAGAATTAGAACTAGGTACTAGAGGGGTAATAGAGAGAGAGGCCGGTTCTGCAGTGCTGATTGGTTTGGTACTGGTAGCTGGTTCTGTCGTGGATAAACTCACCATCTCATTAAGCTCAATGTTATCTCGAAACATCTTCATCTAATTCAACTCTTCAACAGTGCTCTCTCTTGGAAGAAGAGAAGTGGAAACAGGTTGAGCAAAATACATCTTATGTTTAAAAAATGTGATATCCATAATAACATAAAACTAGCTAGTCGGCGGATGATAGCATTGGTAACCCTTCTGATGAGGATGATAACCAACAAAAACACACTTTAAGGAACATGGATCTAACTTGGTACATTGATGTTTCTGCAAGTGTACAAAAACAACACAACCAAAAACCTTGGTTGGTAAAATAAGATGTGATGGAATTGAAACATAAATCGCCAGTCTAACCAAAGGAGTCTTAAATTGTAAGACACTTGTAAGAACACGATTGAGAAGATTACTGTAGAGGTGATAGGACACGACAATGATTTTAGGGTAATGTTATAGTAAGGCAAAGGTAGAATAAGATAGCAGCGGGAATATAAGGGTAGTATGATCCTATAATCACTGCTCTGATACCAACTCAAATAGAATTAAGATTTGAATAATTTAGTGTGTGATATTCTTCTCACGAGGAGGTAAAACTAGTGATACAATATAAGCTTGATTAGGAAACAAATTAAAAAGCTATCCATAAAAGTCTATAACTAGAAAATGAAAATATCTCCAAGTTATGACTAGAAATAATTACAAAATCAAATCTCTATATAAGGAAACTAAATCTCTAAATAATACATGGTCAACATTCAACAAAATCTTCCACATTTATTTTGATTATAAAAATGATTCATACCAACAATTGCATGATCCTCATTAGTACTCATGTCTTTAAGGTTTCCATTGGGCTGTCCAACAACTAGTTCAAGTCCAGTCCCATTAAATGCTTTCGGAACACTATGATCAGTGTCATATATCCTGACATTCTTTATCTTCGCTGCTTTGAGAAGAGTAAAAACTTTATGAGGTGGTGGTGTGTTATCTGCATTTCTTCCATAATTTATTCCATAGGTTCCAGTAAATGCTTGTATAGAGTGAGAAATGATGTGAAAAAATAATAGAAGCAGCAAACTTAATTGCAACTTAATAACATTTATGAAGTTTTACAATGCACAACTAACTGCATAAACTCGTATTTTTCTAATAGAAGACACATAATAATTTCTTTTCCCCACCAAACCTCAGCAATTGATCGAAGTTCTATGAATAAATTTCCAGCAAAACACAGTTGTTTAACAAAATCACAAGGTGAATACCAAGTATCTTCACCTCAAATAATCTTAATCTTCAAATCCAATTCTCTAAAGCACTATGTAAAACTTCATTGGGTTAAAATTATGAAAGTGCTTCATCAAGCTATTTTTAAGATTCAAAAGAATCAATCTTCTAGTAAAATCATGATAAAGGTAAATGGAAGTACAAAGAATGAAGATGTTCCACTACTAGCCAGAGCAACTTTGACACCCAGTTTTCAAACAACCCATCAATACAATATGGGAAGATAGAAATGAATGTCTATGCTTTGGTAAAAACTTGCATACTCCTGGAGTCTCCTATGAATGAATATCAAACTTTCACCATATCCATAACAAAGTAATATGTTTATTAAAAAAGGACCTCAAACAGAATCTACAAAGTGAAAATATAGTCCCAATGGTCAACACCCAAATCTCTTCATTGGACTAAGTGAAATTAAAATTCAAGTAACTGATAGCACACTAATATAAAGGAACCCAATTTAAAAAAAAAAGTCGCAACTAAAATACCAATTTACAAAAGACAACCCAAATTTTCAGGAACAAGTAAGTGCAATCAATTCAAACAAAATTCAGCGTAGCATGATTCCAAGTCAAACCCAGATGCGAAATAGAAACCTAATTGCCAAAACAATACAACTTTCAACTAGAACATTACAACACAAGTATACAAAGTATCCAAAACCACCAAAGTCACTGAATTTTTCAATAGAGCAGTAAAATAAAATATGCAATCTAATATTTCAATTGAATTGCATAGATGGGAAGTATACAAATAAAAGAGAAGATGACCATGAAAGGGTGAGGAAAGGGTAAAAACCCGCAAAAATTTCATGGCGTTGGAGTAAACACCAGCAATAAAGGATTCAATCTTTGACAAAGATCGTTATTGGGGTAGGTGGAATGGACCAAACAAAGGGCAAAATTGAGAATCACAACAGCCTCAAGAAACTTATCTTTTTGAGAGTAAAATGTAGTTACACAACTCAGCTACAAAATAGGACTTTATTAAATAGAATAAAACAACTAAATTTGATGACTTAACATATCCTCCCTTAAACTGTCTACTAATATGCAATCGGTTCAATTTGGCACCCTGCACATTCCCAGTTCCTTACGAAGAGCTTCAAATGCTTCAAGCTTGAACGGTTTTGTCATGATATCTGTTATCTGATCTTGAGTGCTACAATACACAAGTTCCACTGTACCATCTTTGGCGAGATCACAAAGGAAGTGAAAACGTATGTCTAAATGCTTGTTTCGACCATGAAGTGCTGGATTTTTTGGAGAGCTTATGGTTGAACTGTTGTCACAATGAATGATGGTGCTTCCTTCTTAAACATGACCAAGCTTGTCTAAGTCAAATATAACGTAAATAAAAGTTATTTCTTATTGTATTATTATCTCACAATGGAGGTATATATAGAGAACAAAATACAAGAGTCCTAAATAAAATAGAACTATGTACAACCTAGAACTCTATTACAGATAGACACATATACACTAATTACATGACTCACGCTAACACTCTCCCTCAAGTTGGCGCATACATATCGACCATGCCCAACTTGCTTAGTGAGTCATAAAACACCTTCAAACTCCTTTGGTGAGCACATTGCAAGTTGCTTATCAGTGGGAACAAAAGAAAAGCTAATGAGTTTGGCATCTAGCTTTTCTTTTATAAAATGACGATCAACCTCCACATGCTTAGTGCAATCATACTGTACTAGGTTTTGTGATATGTCAATGGCTGCCTAACTGTCGCAATACAGCTCCATAGTATTTTTGAGTTCGAGACCCAAATCAAACAATAAACTTTTTATCCACAGCAACTCACAAACATCATGAGCCATACCTCTATACTCAGCCTCAGCACTAGACCACGCCATAACTTTCTACTTCTTACTTTTTCATGTAACCAAATTACCTCCCACAAAGGTAAAGTAACCCGATGTCCACCTTCTATCTATAATACTTCCTGCCCAATCTGCATCTGTGAAACCACAAACTTCAAGAGGATTGTTGTGTTTAGTGAACATTACTCCTCTCCCTGGAGCTGACTGCAAGTACCTTAAAATTCTCACAACTGCATCCATGTGACTCTCACTCGGATTATGCATGAATTGCCTTACCACACTTACTGCATATGCAACATCTAGTCTATTATGTGCCAAATAAATAAGGCGCCCAACCAACCTCTAATAGCGAGCTCGATCAGTTGGTACTTGATTTGGATACTCTGCTAGACAATAATTTTGCTCAATAGGAGTGTCAATAGGTTTACAATCCAACATACATGTTTCAGTTAGTAGATCAAGAATGTACTTTCTCTGACATAGAAAAATTCCTTCGCTCCCCCTAGCTACCTCAATTCCTAAGAAATACTTCAGTTCACCCAAATCTTTCATCTCAAACTTAGAGGTTAGCTGTCTCTGTAATTTATCCATCTCAACAACATCATCTCCAATAATTACCATATCATCAACATAAATAATTAGAGCTGTTACTTTTCCTTGTTGACGTTTGAGAAATAGCGTATGGTCTGAATTACTCTGTCTGTAACCAACCTTCTGCATGAACTGTGAAAACCTTCCAAACCAGGCTCGAGGGATTGCTTGAGGCCATACAAAAACTTCCTTAATTTGCATACAAAATTACTAGGAGAAGTAGCTACATACCCAGGTGGAACGCATTCTTGACATCAAATTATCGAAGTGGCCAGTTTAAGCTTGTAGCAAGCGAAAGCAGAACTCGAATAGTATTCATTTTGGCAACTGGAGCAAAAGTCTCATCGTAGTCTACACCATACGTCTGAGTGAACCCTTTTGCTACAAGGCGGGCTTTATACTGATTCACAGATCCATTAGCATTATGTTTCACAGTAAACACCCATCGACAACCAACTGCCTTCTTGCCTTTTGGTGGAGGCACAAGTTGCCAAGTATCATTCTTCTGTAATGCCTCCATCTCTTCCTCCATTGCCTTATTCCATTTTGGGTCTCCTAACGCATCCTACATTTTGTTAGGTACTGATACAGCAGCTATTTGATTTACAAATGATTCATATGGCTTAGACAATCTTTTAGTAGACATGTAGTTGGCTACTGAATATTTTGATTTTGCATGGATATTTGGTTCATATCTTTTGGGTGGTTGACCTCGAGTAGACCAATTTGGTAACACATATTGTCCAACACTAGACTCAATGCTATTAGTATCAATAGGTATACATACCTCAGATGAGTGACCTTCAATACTTGAAACATCTGCTTCTTCCACTACTGGATTCAATGGGTTAAGAATCTCAATTGGACCCATCGAAATATCAGGTGATTCTTTCGATTTCTCCCCCTCACCATGATACAGCTCTTCAAAATATGAATTCTCCCCCTAACGAGCAGTATTAGGTGAGGAAAAATACCTCATGTCCTCAAAGAAGGTAACATCCATAGTGACATAATACTTCCTGATTGGTGGATGGAAGCACTTGTACCCTTTCTAATAACCTCCATAACCAACAAACACACATTTAATTGCCCGGGTATCTAACTTAGACCTCTGATTTTTAGGAACATGTACAAAAATAACACAACCAAATATACGGGCAGGAAGATTATGAAATGATGACAAGGATACATGAGATGTGAGAACTTTGAATGAGATTTTTTCGTGAAGGACATTAGATGAAAGACGATTGATGAGATAGGAGGAAGCTTGTACGACATCATCCCAAAGGTATTTTGGCATATGAGCACTAAATAGGAGTGCACGAGTCATATCAAGTAAATAACGATTTTTTCTTTCAGACACCCCATTTTTTTCTGGTGTTTGTGGGCAAATAGTTTGGTGAATAATCCCATGTGTTTTAAAAAAATCTTGAAAAATACGATTAACATTTTCTTCCCCATTGTTAGAACATAGGACTCTAATGGTGCTATTGTATTGTGTTTGAACATGAGTACGAAAGTGTTGAAAAATTGAAAAAACTTCATCTTTGGTTCTAAGGAGAGAAACCCATAACAATCTTATACAATCATCAATAAACGATACAAAATACCTCACACCCGATACAATGGGCTCTCTACTCGGTCCTCAAACATCAGAATGAATTAATTTAAAAGGAATAATACTTTTATTAGAAATACTAGGAGAATAAGTAATACGATGACTCTTGGCCAAAACACATATCTCACAATGTAAAACAGACTCACTAACACCAATAAACAAAGTAGACATAGATTTTTTCATAAGACTAAAAGAAGGATGCCCTAAGCAGCGATACCACAACCAAACTTCACTTAGCTTGTTAGAACTCGAGGTCAATACGGTGTGGGACTGTGCTCCTGGTTTCTCCCCTACGTAGTTCTGATCCAGACGGAACAATTTGTCCCTCAGATACCCTCGACTAATTATTTCCATGGTAAGAAGATCCTGAAAAATCACATACATAGGATAAAAGGTTATAGAAAATTTAGACTCAGTATTCAACTGTGGAACAGATATTAAGTGATGAGATAAGTCAGGCACATATAAAACATTATGAAGCTGTAAAGTTTGAGTGATACGGACTGACCCCTTTCCTAAAACAGGAAAAGCTTCACTGTTAGCATTCGTAACATAAGACACTAGAGGGGAAGATAACTCAGTAAAATACGATTTATCATTAGTCATATGATCAGACGCACCAGAATCAATAATCCAAGTATTAGACCTAACAAAGTGAGAAATGTTTAAGGCCACATGTCACATGATGATCCTGTCTAGTCACTCCATAGAAATCTGGTTCTTATACTACTTGTACCGCAGCTGCTTTCGCTTGACGACGATAGTTTTGCCTTTTAGGTCTTAGGTGTGGGTTTAGTTTCCAACAAGTCTCTCGGATATACCCTACTTTATTGCAATAAGAGCAATGAGGATGAGGGCAATTGGAAAATCCTGGGGGAGGTCCTTGCTGATGAAGTGGAACTGAACTCTGCTGTTGGAGAAAAGGTGGTGGAGGTCCTTGCTGATGAAGTAGAACTGAACTCTGCTGCTGGAGAAAATTTGCCTTTGATTTGGTTTGAATGGCTAGACTAGATAATTCAACATGTGCCTGATTAAGACTTTTTTGCTGAGATTTGTCCTTACGGATGTATGTAAAAGCTGTGGTCAAGCTCGGAGGGTCTGGCATTCTGAGCAATTCTCCCTTGGCACTATTATGTTTCGTATCAAGTCCTCTTAAGAATGCATGAACTCGCTCAAGCTCCTTTTCTTTCTGGTACCATATAAGGTCCTCTTGATTTTTAATTTTGCATGGACGTTTCTGATCAATTTGAGCCCATATATTCTTCAGCTTGGTAAAATACATAGACATTGGTTTCCCATTTTGTTGCATGCTGGTAGCTTTGCACATTAATTCATGGACCTGTATAAAGTTAGATTCATTAGTGTAGAGATTTCCTAAAGTCTTCCATATGGCCTCAGCTATGTCACACTCTTCCACCATCTGTAGTACATCATCGGTGATGGCTCTAAATAGAATAGACATTACGAGGCCATCATTATCTTCCCACTTAGTATAGGCCTCCACATCATCTTCATGAGGAGCCTTGATTGTTCCAGTCACATGTCCCATCTTGTGCATCCCACGGAGATAAATGGACATAACCCTTTTTCATGTTCGAAAGTTAGTACCATTGAGTTTGGTACCACCGAAAGAGCCATCTTTTGAACTCTTGAGAGAAACTTCAAATTTTAGAATTGCAGTTGTCTTATAACTCTAATTTTCTATTGAATCTCCCATTGAAACATACAATAATAAGATGCAGCGAATTTTTTTTTTTCGATGACTAGTTGATTGTTGACCGTTGACCAATTGCTGACTGGGTTGGTGATGTGTTTGGGCTGACTAGGATGGTGATGTGTTTGGGTTGGTTGCAAATGGGCTAGATTATAGAGAATAAATGTAGATAAATATGGGCTGATGGGTTGTTTGATGGGCTGATGGGTTGTGGGCTTAGCTAATGGAGAGTAGTTGGGCTAGGGTTTGAGGGAGTTTGGGCTAGGGTTGGAGAGGACTTTGGGCTAAGGTTTGAGAGGAGTTAGAGATGGAGGCAGATCTGGAAATTTGTGGGGAGGTAGGGATAGGTGGCGCAGAGGGGGCGTTGACTAGAGGCGGCAGATCAGGTGACCGGCGCAGAGGAGAGAGGCGCGGCGACAGGAGACAGTCGCGGTGAGCGGACAGACGCTGCGATAGGAGACAGGCGTGGTCAGAGGACAGGTGGCGCTGACGGCGGATCTGACTCTGGTTGGACTGACAGGAGGCAAGAGAGAAAAAAAGACAGAATTCTCTTTGCGAACTTGCTCCGATACCAAGTCAAATATAACGTGAATGGAAATTATTTCTTATTACATTATTATCTCACAATGGAGGTATATATAGAGAATAAAATACAAGAGTCCTAAATAATATAGAACTATGTACAACCTAGAACTCTATTACAGATAGACACATATACACTAATTACATGACTCACGCTAACAGTCTAGAATTCTACCATCCAAACACCTTGATAAGCACATGAAACAGCGACTATAAATTCTACTTCAGTTGTAGATAAAGTGACCACCGGTTGCTTTTAGAGAACAAGAAACTACACAAGAACTACATCCAAGTCCCCTGCATAATCACTGTCAGTGAATGCTTCAAGTTTCTTAGATCCATTCCTTTTGTATAAAATCTCCAAATCCACTATACCCTTAAGATATCTAAGTACTCTCTTAACAGCATGCATATGTAGCTCTGTTGGACACCCCATGAAACGACTTACTAAGTGTATAACATACATAAGATCTGGCCTTGTAGCAGCCAAATACATTAGACAACAATAACCTGCTTGTACTCCCTTTCATCTACCTTCACCCCATTTTCATCTTTTACCAACTTACAACTAAGGAAATAATGCATCTTATCCAAATCAGACATATCAAACTCCTTTTTCATGGATTCTTTAAATTCTTCAAACATATTCTCATCACTACTAGTAAATATCAGATCATCATCATACAAACTAATAATGAGAATATTACCTCCTTCACTTTGCTTCACGAAGAAAGTATGTTCATGAGAGCATCGTTCGAAACCTTGTTTGATGAAGTAAGCCTTAATGCGCCTGTACCATGCTCGTGTAGCTTGTTTGAGACCGTACGAGGCTTTTTTCAATTTATACACCTTCAATTCATCTCATTTATTTACATACTCTTGTGGTTGATCAACATAAATTGCCTTATTGAGTTCCCCATGCAAGAAAGCACTCTTCACATCCAATTGATACACATTCCAACCCCTTTGAGCAGCAAGAGCAATCACCATTCGAATGGTGGCCCATCAACCCACTGGTACAAATACTTCTTTGTAATCAATCCCATATTGTTGAGCATAGCCTTTAGCCACAAGTCTGGCTTTATACTTCTCAACAGCTCCATTTTCATTAATTTAGTCTTGAAAAAATCCATTTAACTCCAATGGTTTTTGTGCTAGCAAGTAAAGTGATCAATTCCCAAGTGTTATTTTTCTCTATTGCTGCCATTTCTTGGTCCATTGCTTTTCTCCATCGGGCAATTTTATTTGCTTCTTCAAATGTACTTGGATCGGCTATAGTGGTAAAGAATGCAAAATGATTAATTTCTTCTTCCTCTGACAAACCTTCTCCACTCACAAATTCCTCCATCCACACAGGTTGGCTTTTTGTCCTCCTTGTTTGATGAACCTCTTCCAAAGACTGTCTTGAGCTTGAGGAATTATTTATGGTAGCTTCAGCATCATCATTTACTAATTCTTCACCTTCATTTTCTTCTACTTTTTGAGGAGTATCATTAGTTCTTTCTTTTTCACTTTCTCCCCAATCTAACACATCAATTTTTATAGTTTTAGCACTTCTTCCCCAGTCTCAGCATTTTTCTTCTTCCAAAACCACATCTATGCTAATTACAATTCAATTTATTGAAGGATTATAAAGGCGATAAGCTTTGGATTCTGCACTAATTCCTAGCATGACACACTTGACACTTTTATCATCTAGTTTTTTCTTTGAGCTTCAGGTACATGAACATTACCAATGCAGCCAAAGACCCTGAAGTAGTGAACTATTGGTTTGATGTTGCTCCATGCTTCCTCCAGTGTCTTGTCTTTTATTGCCAAAGTTGGACTTCTATTAAGATCATGGACAGCCCAATTCACTACTTCCGGCCAAAAAAGTTTTGAAACATTTTTCTCGAACAACAAGCGTCGAATCATATTCATAATGGTTCGATTTTTTCGCTCAACAACCCCATTCTGTTGAGAGGTATAGATTGCTGTTAGTTGCCTATTTATACCATATGCACTACAAAAATCAGTGAACTCATGAAAGGTAAATTTGCCACCTCTATCTGTTCGAAGACATTTGATTGAGCAATCTGTTTCTTTTTTTACTAAACTTTTGAAAGTCTTAAAAGCTTCAAAAGCTGTGATTTCTTGAATAAAAAAGAAACCCAAACCTTTCGGCTGTAGTCATCAATGAATGTAATTAGATACCTCTTTCCACTGTTTGAAACTGGTGTAATAAGTCCACACAAATCTGAGTGCATGAGTTGTAGATTGTGTGTAGCTCTCCACAAGCTTTTCTTGGGTATTGGTTTCTTGTGTTGTTTCCCTATCATGCATGCCTTGCAAAGTTTACTCTGTGTCTTCATAGCTAGTAACCCTTTCACCATCTCTTTATTTTGCAAGATCCTCAAACCTTTGAAGTTGAGATGTCCATATCGGCAATGCCACATGTGTGTGTTATCTTCAGTGATAGTTTGAAAACAAGTGAAAGTTTGAGGCATCATGGTCAATAGGATGACAAACATTTTGTTTGTAGACATTATAGTTTTCATGATCAAGCCTTTGTTTGGATGATAAACTCCATACACCCCATCTCGAAATAAGATTGTAGCCCCTTTGTCTTGTAACTACCCAATACTCAGGAGATTGTTTTTTAATTTCGGCACATAATACACATCGGTGATGATATGTGTGATTCCATTGACATGAAATCTAACATTGCCTATGCCAACTACTGCCATTTTTAAGTCACTGTCGAGCTTCATTGAGTGTCAAGATTAATCGTCAATATCGGTGAACGATTCCTTGTTTCCACTCATGTGATTACTGCATCCTGAGTCAAGGTACCAGACCTCCTTCCTTGTATCATTATGGCATCAACATGTGCCATTAACAACATTTCTTTAGCCTCATCTATTTTTGCATAGTTTGCACCTCGTTCCCATTCAGGACATTCATTTTGGTAATGTCCCAACCTATGACAGTTGTAACACTCCATCAAAGCTTTGTTGAAGAATTGTAGTCAACCCCTTCCTCTACTCAAAAGCCTCATCTTCCTCGACCTTTTGTTCCACTTCGATCTTCATTTGTCACCTTAAGGACCTGTTCTTCTGTTGTAGGAGAATGCATCCTCTGTTCATGAACCAACAAACCACATAATTAAATCTTGAAGTCATTGATCTCAAAATCTTCTCAATAATCATAATTTGTTCCATATTTTCACCGTGAGCTTTCATTTTATTGGCAATGGTTAATGTTCGAGAGAAATACTGATCAATGGTTTCTCTTTCCTTCATCTGTAGTTTCTCTTCGAAGTGCTTGCAACTGAGCTCGTTTCACCTTAGTAGATCCTTGATACTTCTGCTTCATTGAGTCCCAAATCTTGGATGTCTCCTTGTTGAGAATGGTTTCAATAATGGTTTTGTCAATGGCTTGCAATAGGTAGTTCTTTACTTTTAGATCTTTGAGATTTGCTCTTCAATAGCCTTGCGTTTTCTTACTGTAGGTTGAACACCATCTGCAACTGTGAGAATTCTAGTTTCAACCAAGCTCCAATACTCTTTTGATCTCAGAAAATTTTCCATCAACATTGACCAATGGTCATAAAAATCATCAAATTGAGGTATAGTTGGTAGAATAAAACTGCTGTTTTCGGTTGCCATATCAAAATCACCTTCTGACAATGAATTCTTCCTTATACACTTACTCATGTTTGACACTCTTTCAAACTCAAATCTCACTAGGAAAGCTGCGGTTCCTTAAGCTCTAATACCAAATTGGTTGAGAGTAAAATGTAATTACACAACTCAGCAAGTCTGGAAGAATATCTCTTATTAAATTGAATTTGGAATTGTTGGCATTTATGCCTTACATGAAAGAGAAATAGAAACAAACTACATCCAACGTTTAACAAACCAACGTGACTCAAGGAAGAGAGCAGTTCAAAATAACAGCTATTTTCCTACAAAATAGGGCTTTATTAAATACAATAAAACAACTAAATCTGATGACTCAACATATTTGTGTTCCTCGTGAAAATTTCACTCATATTCCTGAGTTTTGACAAATTTTCACTAACGTCCTTAATCTTTATATAAATAATGCTAATACTCTTGAAGGTTGTACTTAATATCAAAGATATCTTTGATGGCTAACGGTGTTAAGTTTTCGATCCATTTAAACAAATACTTAATAGCTTCTTGGATTCTTATTTAGTTGTGATGTAACTACATTAATTTTTCATTCCAACTAAATAGTATTTTATAGGTTATTACTTGTGATTTTTTTTTTTTGTATTTCTTTTGTTATATCTTTGGTTAAGAGTAATAATTTTATTAATTCTTTTTTTATAATATTTTAGAAAATTTACTTATATTGTTGTATTAGGTTGAATAAATTTAATTTTAAACATTATTTAAATTCCTTACAGGCTATAATACCAAATTTCATGCAGCAGCATAATTTTAATAATTTTTAATATTTAAGCAAATAAATTTTAGAACAATTTTTTTTTTAAACTTGTATTGACATAATTTTCTTTTTGCATAATATCTATTGTCATTTTTTAAGTACAAATAAACTTTTATAATTAACAGACATAATCTAGAAGTATAACTGATAATACCTTGTTCTTAGTGAATATGGGTCCACCTCTACCTTAAGTCTAGTATTTGGTTATTTTGTTAAAAGCCTCACCTTCTATTTTGAGAATAATGACCACTTGTCTTCAATAGACAATATAATTCGTACTTTTATTTTAGATATAAGAAAGGCATTAGATTTTAGAGAAATAGAACTCTTTATTTATCAAGAAAGTAGTATTATTATAGCCCTAATTTCATTATTAATTTACTCCATAAAATGTTCTTTGTACATAATTTTTCCTAAGAAAATAGAGATATAAAGGAAATAGAGAGAGGTTTTTAGCTACTGTGTTAACACTCTTGATGCCTCATTTTGAAATCTTATTGCTCTTTTATAGATAGTAGAGCAATTATTGTTGCTTCAAAATGAGTAAAAAGATTATCTTATCTTATCTTATCTTTTTTCTATTAGATAATGACACATGTAAAGCTATATCTTATCCTTATCGTTTTTGTTTTTGTTTTTGCTATCAACATTATATTTACAATCATTTGCCGACATGCTAATTCTAAGTTTGCAGACATGATTTCATCTCTATTCTTGATGCAATAAATATATCTATTGTCTTTGGTCTACTTTTTTACCATTGGAAAAATTTTTGCCTGATTCCTTCTATGGCGTCTAACTTATTACAATTAAATGTCATCTCAAAGTTAACAACTTTTTCAATATCTTCTTGGTTAATTCTCAAATTACTATGAAAAATTAATATAATTTTACTTTTGAAGAAGTTTTTATTTTTCTAATATCATAGTAAATTTGACTTAGTATTATTGATTGTTCTTGATTTAACGTTTCTTTATTGAACTTTTCTTGTGGTAGAAACCCTTTGTTGTTCAACTTTTTTTTGTTGAGGATGTCATTCCTATTTTGATAAGATGAGATCGACTAATTGACTTTCCTTTTATCTCAATCTATAATTGAACCGAAGAATCTTAAGAATATTGGTCGATCATTTGCCTTGACTTTTTCATAAAATTCTTGATTGCTTTTTTGAAATTTTCTAGAAAATATGTTAATTCTATTAAATTATTTCTTGGATAAATATTCTATATTAATCTACAATAAAATAATTGATAAATAAATTTGGGATCTACTTCCTCAATGATGTTGAATATGATGTTAATGACTTTCTTATTTTCTAGTGCATAAATCTTTTATGTGGTGAAAAACTTCACGAGTTCTAATTGTTCATTTTCTGATTTTTTAGCTAAATTATAAAAATTTAATCATTAATATAGGGTGATGTTAGTTGATTTTTTTTCTCTTCTTACGAGACAAGAAATCTATCATCTGTTTTCTTGAAAATTATTGGTCTTGGTACTTTTCTTAGGATTATGATTTTGCTTTTTGCAATTGAATGGTTCCTAAGTGCCTGAGCATAGTTGCCTTCTAAACTGACCACTTTATCACTTGGCCTATTATGTTGGCTTCTACCAATGTCTTATATACTCATAAAGTTGTTCCATTGTAGACAACATAATATTTTTCTTTAGGCTCCTTTTCATCTACAGTATTAGACCATAAAATTTTTGAGTTACCTTATTCATTTTAGGTTATTTATGAGTTTTATCTTCTTCTTGAGAGATCTAAATCTATTTTTCTCTAAAAGTTTTACTTTATGTCTAGATTTTAATTTCTTTCTTTTATAGAGAATTGGTCTCTTCCTCATTACCATTCTTGAATATTTTCTTGAGATATAAAACTTCAAGTTGTTATATTATAATTTTCAATTCATTTTCTTTGGTCAAGATTTTCATATCAAGATCGTCCATTATTCCTATAGTGGTAAGATTGTCACTAGAGCAAGTTTTCTAGTTAATGCATCTGCTAGACTATTTTTAGTTCAGGATAAATGTTCTACAACAAATTTATAATGATTAAACTACTGTTGCTATTTGATGAGTCTTTTTTGCTTATAATCACCTACTATATTATATTTAAAAAAATGTCTAAAATTTTTATTATCTGTCTTGACAATAAATTTGGTGAACATAAATGAAAATTTTTTGATTGCTAAATTTTCTTTTTAATTATTATAATAATATAATTCAGGACCTTGAGATGATTATGAAGTAAATCTGCAAAAATATTCATATTTGTCACCTATTATTGCTTTTAGTACTGCTCTACAATATTAATGAGAAACATCTGTTTCTATAATCATTTGATAATATGGTCTTGGATGGTATAAGGTGGTAAATTTTTAACTTATGCTTTTATCTTATTCATATATTTAGTATCCTCCTCAGTCCAATTCTAGACATGATCTTTCTTAAGTTTTGTCTATAATAATTTTTCTCATTTATGCTAAGTTTTTGATATATGCTTCAACATATGTTAAACATTTTAAAAATATTTAGAGTTAATTTTTATCCTTTATAATATTGAAAAAATTCAGTATGTTATTTAAGATATGAGGTTATAAATTGTGTTTACCATTTTCTATCTTAGGTCTTAAATATTTTATTTTTTCTTGAACAATTATCACTTTTTTTTTAATAGGATTATTCCTATTTTTTAACATTCTTGTAATATGTTTATTACATTTATATAATACTTTTGTAGATTGGTGTTAAATACTAATATATCATATATACTCAACAAAAACCATGGTATTTCTTAAATATATTATCCATATATCTTTGAAAAAAAAATTTGTGCTTGTTTTAGTTCAAAGGGAACAACCATCCATTAGAATTGTCCTTGTGAGCAACTAAATGCTCTTAATTTTTGATATTCTTTATTAAGTCTTATTTGCCAAAATTTATTTTTGTAATCAAAACTTTAAAAATATTTCTTTCCTTTTATTAAGGATAATAATTCTTCATTTATAGTAATATAATATCTATCATTTATTATTTCTTTATTTAAAGTATTAAAATTAATAATCATTATTTTCTTTCCTCTTTATTTTTCGACTTCTTTTTCTACTAGAAAAGCAGGATTTGAATGAGATAAATTACTGGAATGATTACTTTTAATTTAATGAGTCATTGCATTTGTTTTTGAAATTCTTCTTGATTCTCTGGAGTATAAACCATTATTTTACTCTTATGACCTTTGAAGTGTCTTTTAATTTTATGCTAACTATTTTATTAGACATATTAATATTTAGATCTAATGAATTTTTTGAACATATTGTCTTTAATAACCTTATGGTGCTTGTTAAGCCTTTATCTTATTGTATTTCATTTAAAAAAAGGTTTTGATTGACTTATATGTCTAAAAAAATATTTTTTATTTGTGATTTTTCATATTTTATATTATGACATAAAAGTTGGTGTTAAAATTATTAATGTTTTTTTTTTTTTTTTTTGACAGATAATTAGTTTCATCTTGTTAAATTGTCAAACTTATTTTTCTTGGATAAATCGTTGATATAAATTAGGAAGTTATTTATGAATAAAATATCAACTTTAATTTCTTATTGGTATATTGTAGGAATGTAAAAGGTTTATCCTCCTTTTAATATATCTATATTTTTTAAGATTTTGTTTAAATTTATAGTAGTACTATTACCTATTCTGATCATTAATTCTTTTGGAGCTGATTTCCAAAACTCTTCTAAAAATACATATTTACTAACTACACAAATACTTGCACCTTATAAATATATGCAAGTAAATAGTAATTATTATATTCTTTGAATTTTAATTCTACTTTTATATATGTACTGTTTCGATTTGTTATACTTAATAACAATCCGTATATTAATTAGAATCAGAGTTAGGTATTTTTGAGTATGCTATTTCTTCTAATAGATAGATACTGTATGTATTATGTATATCAGATTTTTTATTGGCTCTAACTTCATCTTAAAAGTTTCTTCTAAGAAGTTTACTTTTTTGAGGAAATTTAACTTTGAACTCTTTCTTATGTTGAAGTTTATTAGGGCATTCATTTGTATAATGTTCTTTTTATTACATATTCAACATCTATATTTTTTTTCTGATGAATAATAAGTTTTCTTTTTCTAATATATTATATTTTTTTATTCTAAAATACTTTTGTCTATAAGATATTTTGTTGTACCTTTTCTTATATTTTTTAAAATTTTGTTTTTTTGGATTTGTACCTTCTAAATTTTTTTGTAATTTTTATATTTATTATAAGGTCTTGTATTACACACATTTTTTGGCATTCTAAATTTGTTTATATCACAATAGATTTTAAAATTTTCAATTATTCTTTCATTTTTTTTTCCTTCTAGATGTTTTATAATTATCAAACTCTTAAGACTTTTCATTTTTTCTCTTAGTGTATCAAATATAGTTTATTTATTTTTATTATTTCATTCTTTTATCATAGTTTTATGAAATGTTTTAAGTAATTTTTGAAAAAATATTTTCTTATTAATTTTTTACATAAAGGGTGAAAACTTGTGATAATACATTTCATATATTAAAAAGTCAATATAATACAAGTTACATATTTATTAAATGCCCATTTATTTTATTTTCATTAAATTTAATGATATGTCTACTTATATATTTCGTTTATTGCAACATTTATGTTTTCTCTATTTGTAAATTGTAACTACAATTTCTTGTATTGATATACATATACATATATACACACACTTTTATATATATATATGTGTGTGTGTGTGGATATATATATATACATACATACATACACACATACATATATATATATGTGTGTGTGTGTATACGTACATATGTGTATATATGTGTGTATATACATACATACGTGTATATATATATGTGTATATATACACATACGTGTATATATGTGTGTATATACATACATACGTGTGTGTATATATATATATATATATTATGTGTGTATATATATATGTGTGTGTGTATATATATGTATTATGTGTATATATATACATAATATACATATATATATATGTATATTATATATATATATATACACGCACATACAAGCACACATGTATTTTTTATATCTATCTGTGTATACACCAACATATATATGTATATAAGATATTTAATTTATTAAATAAAACATGTAAAATTCAAATATTTTAATAAATATACATATCCATATACACACACATATTTATTGCTAATAAAAATAAAATAAATATTTTATGTTTATAAATTAAATATCTTATGTTTATATATATATACACACACGTATTATCTTTTATATATATATCTATATATACACACACACACGATTATATATATATATGTGTACATAAGATATTTAGTTTATCATATAAAAAATATAAAATTTAAATATTTAAATAAAATAATAAATTATTACTAATAAAAATAAACTAAATACTTTATGTTTATAAAATTAATAATTCTTGTAATATAAATGAATTATCATAAATAAAAATAACTTTATATTAAATTTATAAATGTAAACTTTTTCAATTAACACAAATAAATATAAAGTTTATAAAAAATGAATACTATAAATAATTTTTTCCGCTTTATGTTAACTTTTCCACTCACTCACCACTTGTACCTCCAGTGCAAAAGATTTGAAGTGTAATATTTTATATTTCATTGAAAAATAAAATAGGAAAAACAATTTAATTAAAAATTTTCTTAAATAACTTATTCCTTTTCCTTTCTCACAACGCCTCTGTGGTTCTTCTAATTATAATCACCGCTAAACCTTCAATTCCAAACTCAAGCAATTCTATAAAGAGATTTAACCCCAAAATGTACCTAAACCAAGCTCAAGCAAAAGCTTTACCCATTTACGCTACCGTAATTAATCCAAATCCCTTATCCATCTAATTTCATACATAATAATTACCCATCTAAAACCCAAATTTTGGCAACAAATATTATTATTATTATTTTTTTTTTATAATTTAAACCCACTTTTTCCGTTACCGTATTCGATTATTTAAACCAAATTTGTATTCCAAACTCAAAATTTAAAATTTATCTACAAAAAAATCCCTACAAATAAATAGCGTTTAAACTATATAAAAAATAACACATCGTGGGTTGTCTCAGTGGAAACAACACTGTTGCTTCGGACGAGTGATGACGAGTGGCTTTTCGGATGAGAGGTATGCAGTTCAAACCTTGGAGGCCGCATGCCTCTTACTGCGAACTGCAACGCTTGCCCCACCTTCTAAACTTGCGGTGGGTACCTAGCCCAAGTAGGACATAATTAAGAAGGCCCACTCAAGCCTCTGACGATGATTCTTGGTAGTGTAACAGTGTGTGGCTGTGGCTCTATTTTCCCTAAACCCTGGTGAGCCTGACAAAAAAAAAAAAAAACTATATAAAATATAAATCAAGGTGGGATTGTTTTTAGCGCAATAAGAAAAATAAGGGTGGGATTCAAAATATTAGTTATTGTATTTAAAGGCATACAAATGAAACTTAAGTTTCCCTCATGTGCATAAATGACCCAATTATTTAACTGGTTTTATTTTTAACCTATTTTAGTAAAAAAAAAAAATATGTTCATTTTCTACTAATACTAAAAAATATATGTTAATTTACGTTATAAAAAAATGAACATATATTTTTTTTAGAGGAATTAAAAATGAAATTTTATGCATGAAAAGAAATCATACCGTATAATTAAATCCTTAACTTTTGTATTTATCATAACACTTAATTTAATGCCATTACTTAAAAAAAAAAATATTTGATAAAAGAAAAAAAGAAAATGTTATGTATTATAAATTTAAGATTCATTTTAAATAAAATGTTATAAAGCTATTAAATATAGTCAAATTCATAAAATTATGTTTAGGAAAAATTTATCATGTTAACTAAAATAATAATATATTTGTATTGTATAATAATGTTAAGGAAAAAAAAAAAAACTCAATTACTTTTGTACGAGCTATTAGGCGTGAGTGAAAAGAAAAAAAAAAAAGGAGTAGCTAGAAAAAAATTGTAGTCAAAGCAATATTGGAATTGTAGAGTCTGTCGATGAATTTTTTTGAAAATATCCTGATATTTGGGAGAAAGTTTTTGTAAAATTAAAATATCGATATTGATATGAGATATAATTCAATTTTATTCAAAAATATTGGAAAAAAAATTAAAATATTGATTTTGACAGTTTTTTTTGTTTGTTATTTTCTAAAATATTATAAAAAAATTTCAATAATATCAATAAATATTAATAAATATCGGTACAAATATAATAAAAAATTGTAAAAATTTACTATATGAAAGTAGGATTTTATTTGTTTATTTGTAATTGAAATTTTGGTAAGAATCTAATTATGAATATTCCAATTATGATAACTTGAAACATAGACAATATGAACATTCATTTTGAAATGAATATCTTTAGTATTTTAAGAATTAGATTAATCCAAAATTTTATTTATATGAAGATATTGTTGTAAGAGATCAACCAACCTATATATGACATACTAATAAATTACAAGCAAAATTATTATTACTTAATGTTACGATATGATTATTATGTTTCTATTGATATTAATGATTTTATAATTCCAATATTTGATCATCCAAGCAGAATTGTTTATGAATATTTATATTGCATGTAATTTAATACATTTAAAGTTGTGTTATATAACTTATATTTATATTTGTTAAATAAAAATTGAACTTATGTTTCATTATTCTTATACATCTATTACGTGTATTATATATGTCATAAAAATATTATTTGAATGAAAAAATTATCTAAATTAGTGTATTATTATTTATTTTAATATTTTATAAAATATTTTAAAATATTTACAATAATTTTTACAATTTTATAAATTTTCTTCAAATATATAATAATATTAAAAATATCTTCAATATTTTTATAAAATTGAAATGCATCAATATATTTGTCCATAGTAAAGTCAAAGTACAAAGTGCAAACTATACACAATGAGAATGAAAAGGGTACTAGCGTCAAAAAAATCATCTCTAGGAACGACGACGTAAAGCAAAATTTGGGAAAATTTTGGGTCCTTAATTGGAGACGTGGTTGAAAATTTTGGCTCATTTCAAAGGTCCAAAAGGAAATAATGTTGAAATGTCGGTGATTATTCATGAGCATTACTATTAACATCTACCACCTATAATTAAATTTATATCCCTAAATTTATGTAATTCTTACAAAACAATAAAAATCCCTTACAAAACAACAAAATTTGAAATACCTTACAAAAATCATAAAAATCTATAATAGCTTACAAACAAGATAAAAATATATACTCCTTAAAAATATCAGAAATAATAGAAAATTAAGAAATAACGGAAGTAAAAACACAAGACATTTCTAAATGTTTTTCACAAGAAATAATATTTAATAAAAAGAAATTTGAAGATATAAAAAAATCAAAACTAAATTTTAAAGAAGAAGATGGATTTAAAGAAGAATCATTCTCCAAAATAAGAAAATTATTTCCAAGAAAAGATATAATATATTATGGCATAAGTAATAAAGAAATGAATATTACTATAGCAAATGCAAAAGAAAGATTTAATATATCATTAATTGATAAAAAAACAATTATGAAAAAATTATAAAAAATTCTCTAAAAAGACAAAGGAAAAATTGGATATATATTCATTTAGGAGGAATAGAAATTTTAATAAAAGCACATTTTAGAGAATGAATTGTTATACAAATTAAATTAGCATTATTAGATAATAGAATAATAAACAGAAAAGATGTTTTGTTAGGAATGATTAATGAAAATTTAGAATATCAAAAACTAAAATTTACAACATATCTTAGATTTACTGTTAACATCCATGATAAAAATTTAAACTAAGTACTAAGCATAGCCTATGACTTTGAACGAGGAAACCTAATGAAAGAAGGAAACCACCCATTTTTAATTCAATATTTAGTAGGATATTTATTAACGAACAGTCACAATAGTTTAATGTATGGACATAACAAATTTATAAAAATAGATAAAACTTTTAGAGAATAGGACAAGTAATAAAGAAACTAGAAATATTAACAGAATATGAAGTACCTGATAAATGAAATTTAGATATTAAAGAAAAACCTCTTATACTAGTAAAAAGAAGTAATGTATAAAGGATTAAATTTATAGACACTCAGGCAAAAGTCAGTAAAAGAGATAGAGAAATAGAAGAACTAAAAGTAAAAATTGAAGAAGTAAAAGAACTAGTTTATACAATGAAATAAATAAAAATTTATGATAAAAGATGAATTATTAGGAATTGAGTTAGAAGGAAATACTAGCTTAACAAGCATATGTAACAACCAAATATCTATAATGAAAGCTTTAATTCTTATAGCATAAAAAAAGATACCACATATGAAATAAATATTAAAAATATGCAAGAATTGAAAGAAATACAGTTAGATATGTATAAAGAAATTACAGAATTAAAAAGTGACATTAATAACATACCTAGAGGAAATGGGTTAAAATTCGATCTATTAAAAGGATTAAAAGAGGAACCTTCTAGGAGATCTTATGCTTTAATACTTAAGAATAATAAAAGAAAATATGAAAAGTCTAAAGAAATAATTACAATCTAATGGAATATAGAAAAAATTTGGAAGAATAGTTCATGAATCCTGAAAATAAGGATATAGAAAAATTAATTAGTTTATTAACTTTAACAAATGAAGAATTAGAAAAACATTATAAAGAAAAACTTTGCACAAATAAAGAAGAAGATGATATGATAGTAATTAGTAAAAGTGAGTCTGAACAATAAAATATAACTCAAATAATTCACATGGAACCTATATTAGAAATACCATGCACAAAGAACAATCCCAAAAAGAGGACCCACATAGGGAAGATAGAAATAGATAAAGACTAGGAGAACCTGAACCAATAAATAGAAGAAGACAACAACCTAAAATAGAAGAAGAATTATATTGGTATACTAGAGGTAGTATTATATCAGAATTTATACCACATTAAAATTATAAATATGATATTTTAGACTTAGATTGCATAAGAGATAGGAAAAGCTTTAGATGAATGGTCTAGTAGAATGAGTGTAATTATACAAACTTCTACGTCCACACAAACAAATCCTTCAACTTGTAGCGTCTTAGTAGCTCATAAAATGACAGGAAATGTAAAAGTTTAGTTTTCAAATTTAACTGAACAACAACATTTAAGAATACAAGAAAATTCAATAATAGGAAGAGACTACTTAAATATTGCAGTAAATGAAATATATAAAGAATTTATTGGAGAAGATGAAGGTAGAAATGTTACAGAATATAGTGAAAATGAAATAATTGAAACCAAATGGCATTTAGCAAATATGAAAATAAGTGGCATGTGTTACATAGATTCTTTTATATGTGAACATGAAATGTATTATTATAAATTACCACCTTCTATGCAAGAAACTTATAAAGAAATATTTTTTCAAAAACTACCTGAAACATTACATAAAATTATGACAGAAGGACAGAATAGAAGAAATAGAGAAATAATACTTGATATCTTAGGAGAAAAAATAAGAAGTCTTAAAAGTTAGATAATAGTAAAATGTCAGGAAAGAAAAGAATTCAAACAAATAAGAGAAAATGATAAAATCTGTTGTGATTTAAGATATTTTAGAATGCTAGAAAAATATGGTTGTAATATAAGACCTTATAATAAATATAAGAAGCATAAGAAATTCAGAAAGTTCAAAAGATATAAATTTAAAAAACAAAATTTTCAAACATATAGAAAAATATATAATAGAAAATTTTATAAGCAAAGGTATTTTAAAAGAAGAAAATATAATACACTTGAAAAGAAAAATTTCATCAGGAAAAAAGAAGTGTAGATGTTGGATATGTAAAGAAGAAGGACATTATGCGAATAAGTGTCCTAATAGACTTGAACATAAGAAAAAATTTAAAAAGAAATCTTTCTAGAAAGCAAAAATCTTAGAACAAACTTTTAAAATAGAATTAGAACCAATAGAAGAATCTTATATAAATGATACTTGTAGTATTTATCTATTAAAAGAAACTGAAGAGGAAACAACAGACTCAAAAACGTTTGATTCAGACTCTAATTATAATTTTGATTAATGGATAAACTATTAAGCATAACAGATTCAAATAGTACATATTTAAAAATAATATTAAAATTTAAAGGATATAAAATTACCATTTACATGCATATATGGACACAGGTACAAGTATGTATGTAGCTAGTAAGTATGTATTTTCAAAGAACTTTGGAAACAATCACCAAAAAAATTAATAGTAAGAATTGTAAATAATAATATAATAAATCTTAATAAAGTCATAAAATATACAAATGTATTAATAGAAGGAGAAATATTTGATATACCCATAATTTATCAACAAGAAATTGGAGTTATATTTTACTAGGAAATAACTTTTTAAACTTATATCAGCCATTTACCCAATACTTAGACAAAATAAGTTTAACAACCCTAGATGAAGAAAAAATTTATGTATAAAAAATCAGGAAAGCATTAACTGTTTCATCACTAACTTGTATGTCACAACATAAAAAGCAAAAACGTAGTGAGAATATAGAAAAATAAAAACTATATTTATAAAATATTTATTTAGATATAAAGTTGACTAAAACTTATTTCTAAACGAAATACAAGAAGATAAAGTCTTAATAGGAATAAGAAAATATTAAAAATAGTATGTTCAGAAAATCTATTAAATCCAAATATCAATAGGTCTAATGAAATAGCAAACATAAAATTAAAAGATCCTTTAAAAGTCATAAAATGGAAAACATCGTCTACAATCCCATATCTTAAATAACATCAAAATTTTCCTAGTATAATCAAAGATAAAAATTAATTATAAATATTTTTAGAATGTTTAATATATGCAGAAGTATATATAAAGAAATTAGTATAAATGAGAAAACTATTACAAACAAAACTTAAAAAAGATTATGTCTGGCAGTGGAATGATTAAGACACTAAATATATGGATAAAGTAAAAGTACAAGTAAAAGATTTACCAGCTTTATACCATCCAAGACTAGATAAAATGAAAATAGAAACAGACGCTTCATATGAATATTGGGGAGAGGTATTAAAAACAAAAGTTGATGACAAAGATAAATATCTTTGCAGATTTACTTCAAGAATTAAATTATCATGGTTAGGATTGGCAATAAAAATTTTGGATATTTTTTAAGGACTAATATTGCAGGTGATTATAAATAATGAATACTTATTAGATGACAACAATGGTTTAATTATTATAAATTTGATGTAGAGTATTTTCCAGGAAATAAAAATAATTTAGCAGATGCTTTGACTAGAGAATTAGCACTACTAACTATGTTTTTTATAACAAGCATGGATCCCCTTGACATAGAAATAAAGATTAAAAAAAAAGGAAACATTGACCCGACAAAGATAAATCTAGATCCTCAAGAAACAACTTAAGGTATTACATCTTAAAAAATCTTTAGATGGAAAAAGTACCATGATTTACTCAAAAAATCTTAAAGAATTAAAAATGAAAAGAAGTTGAATCTTCAATAGAAATTGAAAAGAAAGGAATTAAAATTTCAAAAATAGAAAACGAAGAAATTGGTAGTAACAATCTCGAACTTAGTAAAAATCTAGAAAAGAAAAAAAGAAAAAATCAATTGGGTAAATGAAGCTGAAAATGAAGATTCTAAACAGATTTATGTAGTATACAATGGACCAAAACTAGAAATTTACAGTAGCTGGCCAGAGGCGAGCAGAGAATAGGGTTAGTAAATTCCATCAGATAGTAAATTCAACATCTTAGAATGAGCTAATCTAGTATTTGTCTTCAAGGCATTCCATACTGAATTAATTAAAAATATATATCCAGGAATTGATTTAAAGGAATTGATTTATTTTTCAAAAAATTTCAAAAGATCCATAAAAAATTTTAAAAGAAAAATCAGGGTTACAGACAAGCCTATTTACTTACGATGTTTAGTTCAATAATGAATTGAAACCAATAAGTACCAGTAAGTCCTTATTATTTCATTAAACTTGGGTTAGCAAATAATAAAAGGGAAGTCACTCGACCAAAGGCTTTACCAGAAAGGAATTTAACCCTGAAGAATTATGTATAGAAAGAGGACAGATGTTAAATCAAATTTATCGTGAAATAAGAAGAATTAATAATTCTTCAAAAATTAAAGTCAATTACAGTACCAATAAAACTATTATTACTTCTCAAAGTAATATGGTTATAACCGATGAAGATAGTGAAAAATTAATTTCATATGAAGCAACTTCAATTCCAATGAGATTGAAGTAAGTCAAGAAACCAAGAAGGTGTTTTCCTTTATTCCAAGCAACAATCAGAAAACCACAAATGCATCTATTGCATTAAAATAAGGAAGCCTGCGTGGACACAACCTCATCACACAGTTCAATGTCGGCAGAATAACCCATCTAGGACCACTCCAAGAGTTGGCGCCAACAGCGTTAATAATGTAGGCTGAAGACGCCAAACAGGAAAATTAAGATAATAGTATAATCCCACCAATGTAAACAAAAAACTCTTATGTCTATAAAAAGGAACTTTCTTCAGCTAAAGGATTACTACGAAATCTTAACACTTATCCATTTTCTATTTTATGCTCTAGCTATGTATCTAGAAATAAGTAAGAACTAGAAATCCTTTCAAGGTTACTAGTTCTTTAGTTTGTAAAGCTTTGTGTTTAATGAATGAAAATTCATCTTAAATTTTCAAACCAAGTTATCACTCTTACCATTGAAAGTTGAGTACGGATCTCATAAGATCAGCAGGGACAAGAGGTCTATAAAGCTTAGATTTGGAGTGAGGCTTAGCCCTTTGGAATAAGAAGAAGATAGCAAGGAAGTAATAGAACGCGGTGGCCCATATTAAGAAACATGTTATTTTGCAAACAAAGACTAGTATACCTTGAATTTCATTAATATTATTGACTTTTATTATTACTGAAATTATATCATAATTTATGGAAAATAAACATAATAACATGAAAATGAAATCTGAGACAAACCTTTATAGAAGTAAAAGCAAGAAGTACTCCAAAAATCATGAAAATTTAAAAGATGCAATTTATTTTAAACAAACTCTTGTTTGTTTTAAAACATCTATAAAAGATAACTTTGAAAAAGGTGTTGGAATATCTAAAATAATTGAAAATTTACAAGGATTAATTGACTATTTTTCTAAACAAGAAAAATAGGAATAATTTAGTAAAATGACAAAACAAAGAACTTTTAGATCTTGAAACAAGTCTTGAACTAGTGAAACAAAAATGAATAACATAGTGTTATCACAAGAACAAATAGAAACCTTAAAAAAAAATTAAAACATTTAGAAAACACAAAAACAAAAGAAATTTTTTTAGAAGAATTTAAAGTTTTTTTAGACATTATTTTAGAAAAATTAAAAGAAATTCTTCAAAAATATCAAATGTATAAAATATTTAAGAAAATAAAATTACTAAATTTAAAAAAAAATATTTCCAAAAGTCATAAATTTTGACTTAAAAATCTTAAAAATTAAGCATTTGGATAAAAAAATAAATTTTTATATCACAAAAAATATAATTGAAAAAGGATACTTAAAATTTCACGTGGTATGTTAGAAGAATTTGCCTTATTCATTTATTTCTAATAGAGAAAATAAGTCAGCCAGCGGCCCAGCAGGAATCTGTTGTTTAATTTATTTATTTTCTAGGAACGACCAAATTGTTTTGTTATAGAAGGGTCTTTTCTTGAGCATGTAGGACAATCTAATATGAGAACTTTTAGAGATTTGTGTTAAATCAGTCTTCTTCATTGAAATTATTTTAAAAAATGTTTATTTGAAAAAAATATAATTCATTAAAGCTGATTTATAACCGCAAATTATCAATTAATAATCACATCAAACTGTCAACAACTATAACAATTTATGAAATTTACTATCGACATTTATGCTATGTAGGTATTAATTACCGTATTATGATAATTTTAATCCAATACTCAAATATCAAACTAGTTTGCAAAGAAGAAGCTATTTGAACTCAGAAAATAGACTAACCAAAAAAATTAAAAACTTTGTTTCCAATAAAGGGTGTGGACCAAAATCAATATAAATTTCAGCAATAAAATTACCCAACTCTTCTTTTAATTTTTTTTTTACCCATACAATAATTAATTGGAGTAAAGATTCGAATATAAAAGTCAAAACATTCTAATGGTTGGTATGATTGCCTACTAACATATGGCCTTAAAGTTGCTGAGTGTTGAGTATATATATATTGTAAAAAAAAAAAAAAAAATTCAAAACATTCTCGGAAAATGCTCTGGAAAAAATATTAAGTTTTTACCAATTTTGCTAATGTCTGGTGAACAAAATGCATTTATAAACAGCAGCAAATTTTGTTTTTCCAATTTGATTTTTTTTTGGATAATAATCACAATTATTTTTGTTGTTACTGTAGCAAAAGTGTATATATATATATATATATATATATATATATATATATTTATTATTATATCTCTATAATTAATTATACATGAATTTTATTTTTGTTGATAAAATTGTTATTAATAAAAAATAATTGTATCAATAATAATTTTAGTTGTAATAATACATTTTTTAATTTTACTACAAAAATACATGTTAGTTCCATAAAAGTGGTCCAAAAGAAGACCATAAACAAGCACTTCATGCACATGTCTGGTTGGCGAATCGCTTTGTTGGAGCCATCTATTATTTATTGAAAACGATAGCATACAGGTTGGAATAGTTTCTCATAAAGAAAAAAGTATCGAATTTCTAAAAACTAATTGGAGCAATTCAGAATAACTTTAAATAATACAAAAAAGAAAAATATTAAACTCTATAACCTGTAGCCTAAACAGCACAGAAAACCATCTATTATTTCTTTGACATGATTAGCCTAAGAATCATCCTTAATCACTTATCATTTTGTTGAGCTGCTAGTGTAGTTCATTAACAAAAAAATTGTGATAACAGAATTATAATATAAAAGAGCTAGCATCAATTTTGTAGTTATATATTCTGTTATATATTATAATTTTGTAATTATAATATATAACAGAATTATTTTGTTACAGAATTATAATATAAGGTAGTGTAAAAAAATTCACAAATGTGGTGCTCGTATTTGACTGTTCATTGTTTCATAAATTTCTATAAAAAAAAATACTTTAAAATCTTTTTTATTTTATTTAATATTTTGATGCTAAATCTCCCAAATATTTAGAATAATGAGCAATATTAAAGTATGTCTGTATGTAGGTGCAGTTTTTTTTTTTTTTGGGGTGTGCCTAAATAATAATTCATGACTTGTCAAATTGTTCAACAGTATATAACCTATTTAGATATGAAGATAGACTGGGTTCGATTTTTAATTGCGAATGTATGACATAAGTTTACACTTTGAGGTGACTTTACAGCTTACACCACTTTGTAGATTAATTGCACACTACTTGAGAATATCTAACATTACGACTGAATTTCCTACCAAGTAGGCTACCATTGTGTGCTTGTGTTTGTGCTTGGTATAACAATAGAACAGTCGTATATATATTAAATTATAATATGTATTAAATAATATATTAGTTATTAATTGAATATAAAATTAAAAATTTAAGATAAAAAAAATTATTGTTAAATTTCTTACTTATAAAAAAACTAATTATATTATATGTAGAAAATTATTTACAGTAACATGAAGCTCACTAGGATTGATCTTCTTTCTATTTCCACAAAAAGTGGGCCCTCAAAATTGCTCCCCAATTTTTTTTTTTTTTATTTATTTATGTGACACAGTTATTCAAAATTTTAATTTTAATGCTTAAAAAATATAAATAATTTTAATGTTAAAAAAAATAATAAATGTGTGCATTGTATTTTTAAAAATGAAAAAAATATATATATTTTTACGTTATAAAAAAACATATGTACACGTTAACAGGATTAAAAATGAAAGTTTATCTATAAATAAAAAATATAATATGCAATTAAACTGTATTATTTTAAGGGAAAAATCATTAAAGTATACAATTTAGTTTTTTGTTATGAAAATTAATTTAAAAGAAAAAATCACTGATTTTATTTAAAGAAATTTATCAATTTTATAGTAATTGTTGTATATATTAAAGACATTCTATGCACTGATATGTATAATAGTTTAAAAAAAAAATGTGATTAAAAAAAGAAGGAGAAATGGTCAGTTGTCCATATTGTTAACTTTTTTTTTTTTTTTTTGCTAAAGGTCCATATTGTTACCTTTTTGTAATAAAAAGAATAAATTCTTGAAAATAAAAATAAAAAATGGACTAAAGTACTCTTGACATAAATACTATTAAAAAAAAAAAACTCGTGACGTAAGCAAGAGGCCTAAGAGGGTTAAACGAGCTTAGCTCAGACCTTTTAAGCACTAATTAGTTCATTGGCTCAACACGACATTGCATTATTAATTATTAACGCCCTTTTACATTTTGCCTCAATTGGGGTACGATGGTGTTTTTGCCAGCGTAATTTTACCTTTCTACCCATTAACTATATTAAGTCATTTTATTCAGCATTTTTCATTTCAAGATGCTTCCCTCATGCCTTCATTTCTATCTGCCTTTACACCATCATCGCTGGTAAAGATCTAGTGCAGTGCCAATGAGGTCATCGTTGGTGAAGTACAAAAACGACCAAAAGATTTTTTGGGATGTTTGTTTTTATGGTTGTAAGTATTCTGTATTCGGGCGTCCTAAAAGTTAAGGCTTAATAATGGTTCCTAAAAGTAAAATATAACTATTCTTAAAATATAAACAAGTGTTCATAAAATCATTTTGGGACGTTTAAACTCTTATTTTTTGGGACGATTAATAACCGTCTCAAATTATATTTCATCAATCGTCCCTAAAATGTTTTGGTACAATCTTTAACTGGCCCTAATTTTTTTTAAATTTTCAATATACTATTTTTTTTATCATTGAAACATAGACCTCTCTTGTAAAATTTTAAAATTTTCGATATATATATATATATAACATCATCATTTAAATAACATTATTAATTAATAACTATAATCTAATTAGTAATCAGTTACAAAATTATTGGAATCATTCTTAATATATGTCTTCAATATCTACATGAAACTAAACATACAAATAGTTCTTAGACCTAGTTAACTACTAACAATTAGTAATTAATCTCAAGTTCCATTTATTCTGTTAATGATAAATGGAAACTATTCACGTTAACTACTAACAATTAGTAATTAATTATAAAATTAGTAATTAATCTCAAGTTTCATTTATTATGTTAATGATAAATGGAAACTATTCACGTCGACAAACATCAATATCCTCTTTGTGTATATTTTTTTCCTGCAAATTATATAAATAAATATATAACGTTCAAGTTAAAAAAAAAAATTACATAATGTCGTCAAAGGATCTAAATACACATATGAACAATAAACATCAAAGTTATTATATATATTTAAATATACATATTAACTAATTTACATGCATCCTAAAATCAATGTTTTTGTAATTCGGCAAAAAATAACTATTATATTTGATAACTTTGGCATAATGGTAACAATGACATACTATAATGTATTAAAAAATTTAAATACACATTCTATAGTTAATACTAATTACCAAATTTTGTCGTTCTCTCATTTGATTGAATATAACGTTCCTCATTTATCGTATAACATAAAATCTACATTCAATATCATTAGGTTGTATTAGGACCTATAAACAGATTATTAATTACTTTTTAAAAATTATTTAAAAGTGAAAAATATTGAAAGTAATTAACATATTTATAATAATACTTACTTTGATAGGTCAAATATTAAAATGTGATTTAAATGAGAGCATATGGTCATGTACCATTGAGAGATAGCACTACAGGAATTATACATTTATGTTTGAGTATACCATATATTTTAGCTAAACATATAATAAATGTAATTTGAAAGTATTTTATTATCTAGATATTAATTGTACAAATTTTTGTAGTGGCACTTTTATCAAGTGAGTCTAGCTATTCAATTACACCACTATATGGATGTACAATTCTAAGTATTCAATGATTCCTACGAAAAATCCAAAATTATTAAATAATGCCACAAGCTTTAACACTTGTTGGAAATAAACTTGATTTGGCCCAAATTATATTAGGTGTTGTATAATTCAAGTGTTTATTAAAATGTTAAAGTCCATAGAGCCCAAATTCTAGAAACATGCTCTAGAATTATCTTAGAAAATATCTAGATATTTTAAGAAGAGAAAGTAGTAGAGAGTAGTAGAGAATTCTAGAGAATTGAATAATTTAATAGAAAAATCTAATGGGTAAATTATAACTATTAGATTAAGAGAATATTGGCAAAATTCTAGCTATTGGTTAGGATGAACTTTTAGTATAAATAGGGGTGGTCTTGCTCATTTTGTATCAAGCCAAAATTTGAGATTTAATAACAAGTATCATCTTCCCCCAAACTAACTTTGTTTCCTTATATCTTCCAAACTTCTAAAAGCTTTTTAAAGCATTCATCTTCCAATAAAGTGGTATCAGAGCTAGTAAATTGGTGCCAAACATATCACTATAGCATATCAAATCGAAGCTCTCGATGAGAGGAACACGACGGTGAAAAAATCATCCTGATTGAAGTTGGGACGCTCCCTCACGCTTCGTTGGAAGTTTGCTGCTCGAAATTACCGAGTCAATCTGAGTTTGGCTGAGTTGGACTGAGTTTGAGGTGAGTTCAAGACCCTCTTAAGGTATTTCAGTGTTTTAAATTCATCTGTACAGTTAGAAATTTAAAATTATAATTATATATAGATATGGCTGGTAGTATGACATCATTTCAAGTTCCTATGCTCAACAAAAGCAACTATGATAATTGGAGTATTAAGATGAAGGCTCTGTTAGGTGCACATGATGTTTGGGATGTTGTAGAGAAAGGATACAATGAGCCACAAGATGAGGCTACATTATCTCAAGCTCAAAAGGATAGTATAAAAGACTCAAGAAAGATAGACAAGAAAGCTCTCTATCTCATCTATCAAGCTTTATATGATGATGGTTTTGAGAAGATCTCAAGCACAACATTTGCTAAGGAAGCATTGGAGAAGCTGCAAATGTCTTGCAAGGGAGTTGAACAAGTCAAGAAGGTACGTCTCCAAACACTAAGAGGTGAATTCGAAGCTTACAAATGAAAAAGTTTGAACTTGTGTCTGACTACTTTTCTAGAGTTTTGGCCGTTTCTAATCAAATGAAAAGAAACGGTGAGAAACTAGAAGATGTAAGGATCATGGAGAAGATACTCCGCTCATTAGATCAAAACTTTGAGCACATTGTGGTGACAATAGAGGAAACAAAAGATTTGAAGGAGATGACTATCGACCAACTAATGGGGTCCTTACAAGCCTATGAAGAAAAAGCATAAGAAGAAGCAAGAGATCATTGAACAACTCTTCAAAATGCAACTCAAGGAGAAAGAAGAAGTTAAAGGTTATGATAGAAACAACCGTGGTCGTGGAAGAAGAAGAGGCCAAGGACGAGAAAAAGGTCATGGTCGTGGACAAGGTTGGCATTACAACACCAACACTTCCAACAACAACTACGAGAAAGGAGAAAGCTCAACAAGAGGATGTGGAAGAGGAAATTCAAACCCAAGGTATGGAAAATCTCAAGTTCAATGTTATAATTGTCAGAAATTTGGACATTATGCTTCAGAATGTAGAGGTCTCAAAACCAAATTTGAAGAAAAGGTCAACTATAGGGAGGATAAAAGAGAAGAAAATGAGACCCTACTACTAGCATATAAAGGCAATGATGAAAAATAAGATAACACTTGGTATCTTGACACCGGTGCAAGCAACCGTATGTGTGGGCAAAGAAGCATGTTCGTGGAGCTCAATGAATCAGTAAGCGGTAATGTTTCCTTTGGTGATGAGTCTAAAATTCCAGTGAAAGGCAATGGTAAAATTCTTATTTGGTTGAAGAATGGTAGACAATAATTTATTTCAAATGTCTACTATGTGCCCAATATGAAAAATAATATTTTGAGTTTAGGTCAACTCTTAGAGAAAAGCTATGATATTCACATGAAAGATGATAGTCGTTCAATAAAAGATAATAGAAGTAATTTGATCACCAAGGTGCCAATGTCAAGGAATAGGATGTTCTTGCTTAATATCCAAAACGATGTAGCAAAGTGTCTTAAAACTTGCTACAAAGATGCATCTTGGCTTTGGCATCTTTGATATGGGCACTTAAACTTTGGTGGCTTAAACTTGCTATCCAAGAAAAACATGGTAAGAGGACTACCTTCCATCAATCAACCTGATCAACTTTGCGAAGGATGTTTACTTGGAAAACAATTCTGATTGGTCTGTGGACCAATCAAGCCAACCTCTCTCGGTAAAAGTAATTATTTTCTTCTCTTTATAGATGATTTCTCAAGAAAGACGTGGGTGTATTTCTTAAAGAAAAAAGTCAAAAGTTTTTTGAAGTTTTCAAGAAGTTTAAAGCTGCAGTTGAAAAAGAAAGTGGATGAGAGATCAAGGCTATAAGATCCGATTGAGGTGGAGAATTCACTTCCAAGGAGTTCTTGGAATTTTGTGAAGAAAATGGAATTTGACGCCCTCTAACCGTTCCAAGATCCCCCCAACAAAATGGAGTGGCAGAAAGGAAGAACAGGACAATCCTCGACATGGCCCAGAGCATGCTCAAAAGTAAGAGATTGCCAAAGGAATTTTGGGCTGAAGTAGTAGCATTTGCAGTCTACCTCTCCAATTGATCTCCAACAAGAAGTGTTTGAAGAAAGACACCGCAAGAGGCATGGAGCGGAAGAAAGCCCGACATTTTTCATCTGAAAGTTTTCAGAAGCTAGATGATAAAAGTGAAAGTTTCATTTTCATTGGCTATGATGCTAACTCAAAGGGCTACAAGTTGTACAATCCGAGCAATAAAAGGATTGTGATTAGTCGAGATGTGACATTTGATGAAGAAGGAGAATGAGATTTTGGATCCCATACAAATGATTTCAACTTCTTTCCTCAGTTTGAAGAAGATGGGCAATCGTCAGTGGAGTAACTAGGACAAGTGCAACAAGAGCCATCCACTCCACCTACTTCACCAACAACAACTATTGGAGGCTTACCACTAACAGTTATCGGAGGCTCACCACCATCATTTTTAAATGAAAGAAACGTCTCACGTGTAAGGAATCTAGAAGAAATTTACGAGGACACTGAAAGGATAGAAGATCTCACACTCTTCTATCTATTTGCCGATTGCAAACCTGTGAATTTTCAAGAAGTTGTGAAAAACAAGAAATGGAGAGATACTATGGATGAAGAGATTAAATCAATCACAAAGAATGATATATGGGAGCTTGTCTCACTTCCGAAAGGGCATAAAGCTATTGGCATCAAGTGGGTCTACAAAACAAAGAAAAATGCAATGGAAAATATTGAAAGATACAAGGCCAGACTAGTTGCAAAAGGATATAGACAAAGAGTTGGCATTGACTATGATGAGATATTTGCTCCAGTTGCTCGTCTAGAAATAATAAGACTAATCATTTCTTTAGCAACTCAAAATAGGTGGAAGATCCATCAAATGGATGTGAAATCTGCCTTCTTGAATGGATTTCTCGAGGAAGAAGTCTACATTGAACAATCGATGGGCTATGTGGTAAAAGGACAAGAAGACAAAATCTTTAAACTAAAGAAGGCTCTCTATGGACTGAAGCAAGCACCAAGGGCGTGGAATAGCAGGATCGATAAGTACTTGCAACAGAATGATTTCACCAAATGCCCACATGAGCATGCACTTTATGTTAAGATCAAAGAAGGACATGTCTTGATCGTATGCTTGTATGTGGATGACTTGATCTTCACAGGGAATAATCCAAATATGTTTGAAGAATTCAAGAAAGTAATGACAAAAGAATTTGAGATGACTAACATTGGACTTATGGCTTATTATCTTGGAATCCAAGTAAAACAACAAGAAGTTGAAATTTTCATCTCACAAGAAAGCTACGCAAAGAAGATCCTAAAAAATTCAAAATGGATGATTGCAAGCCAATTAGTACACCAATAGAGTGTGGTCGTAAGCTATCAAAACACGATGAAGCAAAAAAGGTGGATACGACACTCTTCAAGAGTTTGATTGGCAGTCTACGGTATTGGACATGCACAAGACCTGATATTCTCTATGCTACAGAGCTAATAAGTCGCTACATGGAGAATCCAACCATTACTCACTTCAAAGCTGCTAAAAGAATTCTTTGTAATCTCAAAGGTACAATCAACTTTGGCTTGTTCTATTCAACAATAAATGATTATAGGCTTGTTGGTTATAGTGATAGCGATTGGGCTGGAGATATTGATGATCAAAAAAGTACTATAGGCTTTGTGTTCTTCATGGGTAATACTACCTTCACCTGGATGTCAAAGAAGCAACCAATAGTCACTCTATCAACCTGTGAAGCTAAGTATGTAGCTGCTACATCATGTGTTTGTCATGGGATATGGCTAAGAAATTTGTTGAAAGAGTTGGGATGGCCACAATAAAAGTCAACTAAGATTTTTGTTGACAATAAGTCTGCTATGACATTAGCAAGAATCCAGTGTTTCATGATCGAAGCAAATATATTGATACTCGCTACCACTACATAAGAGAGTTCATCACAAGAAAGGATGTACAAGTGGAATACGTGAAGTCTCAAGATCTAATTAATGACATCTTCACTAAGCCACTTAAGCATGAAGAATTTATTAAGTTGAGAAGCTTGCTTGGAATGACAAATCAAGTTTAAGGGGAGGTGTTAGAAATAAACTTGATTTGGCCAAAATTATATTAGGTGTTGTATAATTCAAGTGTCCATTAAAATGTTAAAGTCCAAAGAGCCCAAATTCTAGAAACATGCTTTAGAATTGTCTTAGTAAATATCTAGATATTTTAAGAAGAGAAAGTAGTGGAGAGTAATAGAGAATTCTAGAGAATTGAATAATTTAATAGAAAAATCTAGTGGGTAAATTATAACCATTAGATTAACAGAATATTGGCAAAATCCTAGCCATTAGTTATGATGAGCTTTCAGTATAAATAGGGGTGGTCTTGCTCATTTTGTATCAAGCCAAAATTTGAGATTCAATAACAAGTGTCCTCTTCCTCCAAACTAACTTTGTTTTCTTATATCTTCCAAACTTCTTAAAGCCTTCTAAAGCATTCATCTTCCAACAACACTTACCCTTAATCACCAAAATTTTTAGGTTTTTACTATTGCCTTCATTTTTTGCCTACCCTTGGCATAGATGAAGCTAACAGAAAAAATTAAACGCAGGAACAAAAAAAAAGGTTACAAATGGAAACTATTATCTAGTTGAATTGATAAATTTATAATAAAAGAAATAGATTATATTTATTTAAAGTTTTCGTAGCTGTAATGGATCAAGCATTTCAAAACAACACCCCCGGAAGTTGCATTCAATTTGATTATGAAATTGGTTACACTCAATTTGTTGATGAAATTGGTTCAAGCTTTTATAAGATTTGCCTATGAGAATTGAGAGATACCAAATAACAATCATTTAATGATGATGAGATTGCATGTCAAGAGCTCATTATGTATGGCAGTATCAAAAGTTTAAAACCAAAAAAGAAAAGAAAAAAAAATCCTTAATGCACAAATTCATCAAATGAAACAAAGCATCCCAATGTGAAAAAGGGAACAAGGAATTCAAAATAAAATATTAGCCAAACTTCTATTACAGCTAAGTTTTGCATTTTCTATTTTAGTTCCTCCTTAACACTCCATTCAACTCAGTGCATGAACAAATTATCAGGAAATTTTCATCTTCGAATCAGCAGCGTATTGAAAGGAGGCAGAGTCAAGTCTCTTCCTTATGAATATCAGCATCCTAAATATTTGAAAATTCTATCTAAAAGAATATAGGAAATGGCATTGTTAATTTATTTTAGAACAACATAAATGCAACATCATCCAATACCCAGATGCCAAAAAAAAGAAAGGAAATGAAAAACACAATCGAGAGCGAAATTTAAAATTGGATGAAATATGGAAGAAAAATTTGACCTAGACGCAAATAGGGAAATCAAGCAGTTTGGGGTCAATTAAAGAGAGGAGAGAGGAGCGAATCAATCGAACTGTTACACCAAACAACCATAATTTCATAAGAGTACTCACTTCCATCACTATATAATCCATCTTCTACATATTGTTCAATTCTAACTCCTTCGCTTTGGACCTCTGCTACTTCTACTAATTCTTCATAGTAATTAACATATTGATCTTCTTCTTGTGGTTGATGAGTTTCATGGTTTGGAGGGCTTCAATCATTACTAGAGATGAGGAGTCTCTTCTGCCGTGGGCTACTACTTGTTCCTGTTCCATCCTCATCATCACCTATCGAGAATTTACAATATGTTAGAGTGCCTTATTGGATTCAAGGGATTGCGACTGTGTTGGAGGCCAGCTGTGAGTGTTGACTACAGCTGGAAGGGGCGATGGTGGCTGGGAAAGGTGTGGCCATTGAAGAAGAGAGTGGAGGATGTGTGTGTGTGTTTTATGTATTTTAGGTTTTCGATAAGTCTCTTATAGGTGTTAGGTTGTTTTTTGCATTGGAAAGACTTTTAGGATAATTAAAAGTTGACACTTTTAGGAATGGTTAATAATCGTCCCAAAATTTTTTTTAGAAAAATCAACGCCTAATAGTCCTAAAAAACCTATTTAGGAACAGTTGATCGAATTTTTCAGTTTATAACCGTCCCAAAATTCCATTATTGTTGTAGTGTAATAGTCTCCTATTGTTATCTTATCCATTTGCTACGTCTTTCTTTCATAATCGAAACCCTTTTATATCATCCTCGATGAACCTTACCAAAATGAGGATCTCAACTCTTGAATTCAAATTTCTTCCATCCAAAAATTTGATGAAAGGGTTGTAAGAGAATATGTAGGAAAATTACTTTTTTAAATAAAAAACGAAAATAATAAAAGAGAAAATTCTGGATACAAGATGTGATCAAATGCGATATCTTTAAGATAATTTTGTCATCCTTCCAATAATAATTGAGAGTGCAAGTAGGATTATAGGCAATATGTTCCCAAGTTACAATAAACCCTTTCGTTACAACCTGTAGTATTTGCATATACTATAGATTGTTCCAACTTCACAATGAACGGATCCGACTTGTACCGTATTGATCTACGAGTCAATTTGAGCTAAACTGATTCAGGCTAATATGCCTTTTTTTTTCCCTTCTTTTTTGCATTTTTCAAATGAAAATAAAGTAGCATTTTTATGTAATTTAACTTTTTTAGCAAACAATACTTTGTGATTCAAACACATGACTTTAAACTAAGGACAGATGAATTCTATCGCCAGACCACTATGCAAACCATATGTAATTGAAAATATTAATTGTATAATTATTTGAAACGATGTTAATTAATAAAAATTAAATTATTTTTTAAATTATATTTTCTTATATCTTTTAAATTTCTCAATTCATAACTACATTAAAATTGTACAAAATATAAACATTTTTTTAAATATGTAATGAATAGTAAGAAATTACAATACTATATTTAAATTCAGAATTGCAACATGATAGAATATAGTGTCATTTTTTCTTCCACATATAATCCAATTTAAGAATCATCAAAATGATTCGTAAATGTCTAATAGTAAATAATTTCAAAGATAAATGCTAGTATGTATGTGAATTTTGTAGTATCTTTAATCACAAAGGGTACAAATTGCTAAATATTAGATTTGATTAACTAATTTTTTTTAAAAAGTACCCAAATGGTACCCTAAACTGACTTGACTTTTGTCATGACCCAATTTGCCCCAAACTGTTTAAAATAAAATGGATAATGCTGAGCCCCATTTCTAACTCAACCCGATCTGACCCAAACGGGTTGGGTACTTATGGAGCCGCGACTTGTGGGCTCAAATTGTCATCTCTACTATGTGAACACCTTTTCTATTGCCCAATTTACTTTGTTCCTTGGGCCTTTACTTGCACTTGAAACCAAGGTTTATTTGTATATAATGTGTTATATTTATCAAGGTCTATCTTTATATACAATGTGCTATATTTACATATATCATGTTTGAAATAAACTTGACTTGGTTCAAATAATATTAGGTATTGTAAAGTCCAATTTAAGAGTCTATTAAAATGTTAAAGTCCAAAGCGCCCAAATTCTACAAATTTTCTCTAAAATTGTCTTAATTTTTTTATAGATATTTTAAGAAGGGTGAGTAGTTAAGAATTTTAGTAAAATGAATAATTTAATAGAAAAATCTAGTCGATGAATTATAACCATTAAGTTAAGAGAGTGTTAATAAAATCCTAGCCATTGGTTAGGATGAACCTTTAGTATAAATAGGGGTGATCTTGCTCATTTTTTACCAAGCCAAATTTGAGAATCAATAACAAGTATCCTCTTCCATCAAATTAACATTGTTTACTTATATCTTCGAAACTTTCTAAAGCCTTCTAAGGCCTTCATCTTCCAACATATCACTCTCTGTAAAATTTTACATTCACATTTATATTTGTATATAACATATTATATTTATATTTATATTTGTATATAATATGTTACATTTACTTATATTTTATGTATATAATATGTTACATTCACCTTTGCCATTATATATAACATATTATTTCTACCTCTATTTATAGATAATAAGTTACATTCATCTCTAACAGGGTCATCGAAGTTCCAATAAGGATGTAAAATATTGCATACACCTTTGCTTATAGATGTAACATGTTACATCACCTCTTTATTTGAATGTAATATGTTACATCTCCTTTGGACGAGGCTGTTTGAGCTTCGACATGGTCACCTACAAGGTTATTTAAGCTCTAGTGAGGTCACCGACAGGGTCGCTAGAGCTTTAACTGTGTTCTGGTAAGATCAATGACAAGATTATCGAAGCTCCAGTGAGGTTAGAATGTTTAGAGATAGAAGATAAGGAATATTTTGGTAAAATGCTTTCTTATTATGCAAATGAAACTATGAGTTTTAAGGATTAAATTGTTAGTTTAAGAAAATTTTTAGTTTAAAAAAATTGTAATATTTATCTAAGTTATTTAAGTAAAAAATTGTGACCTTGCCTACAAACAATTAGGCAAATTACCTGTCGGCCGGTTATAGAAGCTTTGTACTTTTAAAATCTTTTTCAAAAAAAAAAACAAATATTAAAGAAAATGATATATATTTGAGAAATATATCGTCAGTCTCATACTTATTACATAAATGACACGTAGGTTATGTACTTATTTTTTAAAATAGTTTATTCATATTGTTATTAAAAGTGATTGCACAAGAATAAAGTCAATTTTTTTTATTTTATTTTTTAATTTTTTTAACTGGATTAGATAAAGATTATTTTAAATTAAATACAAAAATAACTAAAAATAAAAAATAAAATAAAAAAGTAACTTATTCTTATTCAGTCATTATTTATTAATAATACTATTAAAAATAAATATCATATTTACCATAAGTTACATATCCAAGTGGTTGGTTGGAGTGCCAAACAGCCAATAATGAAATGGAATTATGGAAGAACGTGAGTTTAACTCTCACTGATAGATACGATTTTTAATTTAATATTTAATTAAATAAATAGATAAAATGTGTTAAATAATGTTATGTAAAAATAAATTATAAATATAAAAAACAAAATAATTGGATTAAATTAAATCTAACAAGACAAACAATCAAACATGACAGACACATTAAAGCCGATCGGCCAAAAATAGAGACACAACATGCATGATATAACTACGGATAATAGACCAATACGACCCGTTAATTAATAGATTATGAATTAGCATGACATCCTTATTAACGGGTTAGGCGTGTCCCCGTTTAACATCTCTAAGAAAATGTCACCCTTACTTTCTAAAAGTAATCCCTTTCTCGCCCAAAGATAAAACAAAGTAAAAAGATTGTATTGAGAAAACAGTTCCCATTTTGTTTTTTGGTCGCTAAGATCCATTTAGCTATATATTGATAATGTTAAGGGTCTATTCAAATAGCTAGTTAGTTACATCACTGGTAGCAGGAACGTACCCAGAAATATTTTTTTAAGAGGGCTGATATATATTAAATTTAAAAGTATTTTTAATTAATTGTTGATAATTTATTTTCCTAAAAAATGAATGCAAATTTTAAATGATTTAAAATTTTAGTGTGATTTATTTATTATAACCTACGATAAAAATATTTAATATAAATTACAAATTACAAATACTTAACAACAAACAAACAAAATTAAAATAACTAAATAATCAATAAATAAGTTATATGCCTAATTATTTTTTCACCTATTAATAGTAATTGATAAGTATAAAAATTTAAAATAAATTCCATGTTATAATATAACAATGGGATAATATATATTTTAAAATAAAGAACTCTAATTAATAATTTAAAGAATGAAAAAATAGCATATTTAATGAAATAATAGTGAATTGTTATAAAAAAAAAATGAGTGTTAAATACATATAAATTTATACTTAATAAGTACTTAAATTAATAATTATACAATATTTATCGATCAAAAGTTTAAAAACTATAATTTTTAGGAATATATAATACATAATTATTAATATGAGTATAAATTCAAATATAAATATTTTAAGTATTTAATATTTTTAAAGAAGAATATATAACTATAATAATTTTGCTTTCAAAAAAATGGATACTAGATGCGCAGCGTTGCAGAAATAAAAATTAAAGCAACAATTAATAAAGAGTAGATAAGAGAACAATAAAAAAAAGAGACAATATAATGAAAATTAATAATTTATAATTAAGATTTTAATTAATATAATATATTAAATTATATTTATATTATTAATATTAATTAAAAAAATTTCAAAAAAGCTGTCCGGGCTCAAGTCCGGTACAGCCACCGTCCAATTCCGTCATTGACTGGTAGTCAATTATATTCAGTGCCCTATCAAATATGCAAATCAAATTTCAGAGTACTAGTATATTAAATGCTATAGCTGTTCTATTATTAGGTCAATGGAGGGGGCAAAAAATTAGAAATGATAATTTTAAAAATTATATAACTAAAATTGTTATTTTTTTTTTTTTTATAATAATAGGACTTGCACCACCAAACTCATAAATTATTAAATTAAAGTATTTATTTTAAAAAATTATAAGACCATTAGTATTTAATCTAATAATTACAAGACTAATGCGTTCATTTAATAAAAATTATGCGACATTTAGTACCCTTTTTTCATTGAATATGAGAATAATAGTTGGTTTTTGTTATTTGACACAAAATTAAGTCTAATTCACGCATAATATTATTTTAAATTATTGACACTAGTTGTTCTTTTAAGTTATATTATCATATTAAATAAGAACTTTAAATATAATAATAAAATAAAGATACCACATTCAATAAGAACTTTAAATATTATTTTATTTTTATAATTGATTTAGAAGCATAATAAAAAAATTCATATTTGCTTCAAATATAATTAAACAAAGAGAAAAATTAAACTAAATAAAATAATTTATGTGCAATACAAAAATTAAACTAAGTAAAATAATCTACGTACAATACATATATTTTTATCTAGTAGTAATTTATGGAAGAGTTATGAAACATTTAACGAAAAGAAAAATTAGATATTTTTAGCTTAAGTTGAATAAGTGCAATATTTTTCCTATGATATTTCTATCGAATTTCTATTTTAATTAGGTCAATAAATATATGAGATCTTACCCTTTTACGATCCCAAATTGAGAAAATTACGAGAGATAACTTCTTTAATTTTTACTTTTGACTCCTCTCAATTCCAATTTTGTAACATATATTCAAGCAAGCTTTATTTTCGTAGATATACATGAAAGTAGGTTAAATTGTCAATAAGCTATGACTTAACAGCATAAAACTATATTGGCCCGTAGAATATTTAAAATTTGAGTCTGGATACGTTAGTAGTGAAGCTATATAAAAAAATTAGGTTAAATTTGATGCCATTGTTTCTCAAATTTTATCTAGTTTTACATAAGTTCTAAAACTTATAAATATTATGATTTAGTTCTTAAACTTTTAAAATTTCATAGCGAGATTCTTAAACTTTTAAAGCTTCATATCAAGGTTTTTAAACTTTTATATTGTATGATTTATTACTCAAATTTTTAATATTTTACATATAAGCCTTTGATCACAAATTTGATATTAATTGTCAAATATCATCAATTTGCCAAATTAAGAGTTTGTGAACTAAATATATAATTTAACTTAAATATTTATGTGTGAAGTTGGTCAAATTTTTTTTTTTTTTACCAATGAAGTATCAGTTAACCCTAAGTATCAACATCAACGAAAATCAGACAAAAGAAGGTGATCGAACTATTAGGGGACCTTGCCTTATATAGCCCCAAAAAAGGGACTATGCATGATGTTATTTATGAATATGAGTTGACTTAGTTAATTCAATATTAACATGCGTTCAAAAGTATAAATATCAACAAAAGAGAGTTATATGGTTACTGATTCACAAGCTAAACTTGTTGAGTATATATTTTGACAAAAGTCATGAATTTTGAACACTAATCCTAAAGATATGTTTAATTAATTTTTTGTACATGCATTCAAAAATAAAAATGTCGACAACTCAAGTGGGGACGACTATTGGATCACCGAAAAACCATGATACTTCTCGAAGCGAGTTTATAATTACATACTTAAATAACATAAAGATGGGGTAAACATATTCTTTTGAACAATATTATAACCAATATAAAGTTTTAAGTACAAACAAAAATAGAAAAAGAAAAAAAGAGATGCATAAATTTTTACATGCAATTAAACAACTTCGGTCAACATAACTTAAGAGTTCAACCACGGTTCCACAGACCACTTGATTATAACATATCCACTAGGAATTAAGATCTTTTAATTTCAAGTATTAGAGGTCTTACTCTAGTAACCATAATATAATCACAATGTATCTAGGGTATCAATTTGTATCATAGTTCAATTGATCGAATTGAATCAAAATCGAAAAACTTGAATCACATTAAATTTGGGCTTGTTTTGGCCCAACTCGAATAACCCGAAAAAAATTAAACTGGATTAGGGCTGAGTCAGGGGCAGCCCATTAAGTCGAAATAAAATTAAATTTTAAATAAAAAAATTAAAAAAAGAAAAGAAAAGACTATATTAAAATTAAAATAATTTTTCATCTCTTTCAGTATTTCTCTTTTATGATATATTAGTTATTTTTCTTGCCTTTTCTTTTCAAAAATAAGCTAATATGGAATAAATAGTTATAATTTATTCATTTTGTCACAATATTATGCTACAACTCTTTATGAGGGTATGAGGGCTTTTAACTTTTGCATGGTGGGGTTTGATGGCATTTACTCCTTACCTAATTAATTTAGAAATTGACTTATTACTTTAATTATTTTTTCTTATATTTATATATATATTTATTGTTTTATGTAATGTTGCTTAAGCTTTAATTATTAAACATATTTTTTTTAATAAAAAAAGTTATATTAACTACAAATATATATATATATATATATATATATATATATATAATTAACAATTCATGCTAGTTTAGGCAGTTTGAGCCAGTTCGTTTGTGTTTGATTTTAGTTTAGGCTTATCTTTGTTAGCTCGAATTAAATTTGAATTAAGCTAGGGTTTGACCATTTGGACTGGGCTAATTTGGAACAGCTCAAACTAACTCAGTCCGCACGAATTGACACTTCTAAATGTACCCTACTTTATGAGTCATCACACATTACTCACAATGACTCCAAGGTGTGTTTAATTCTGACAGATGCTTCTGCTAATTCGAGTCCTCAATGTATCAAAGATGTTCAATTTTATTTTCTCTATGTTAGACTATACAATGTGGTTGGTAGTTTTGGTATTTAATATACTGTACTCTTATATAATAGGTAGTAGGTTGTTAGATAAAAGTATACATGTGATTGGTTACAACAAGGCTATATAAGTATCATTCATTGTACGTTCATTATATTTGTGAATAATCAATTTCACACTCACAAAATGTTATATCTTGAGTTTATCTTCTCATTATTTAACTGCACGTTGAATCTCATCATGAGATTCTTGAATGCACTACTAAAAAAATGAGATTTAGGGACGGTTAATTTAGGGACGGTTCCATTTCGAGTCGTAACCGTCCCGTATGCGGGCGTCCCAAAAAGTCACACTTTTAGGGACGGTTATTAACCGTCCCTAAAAGTAAAATGTAACCGTCCCTAAAAGTATAACAACCGTCCCTAAATAATTTCACTTGAACTTTTTGGGGACAGTTAATAACCGTCCCTAAATGTGTTTTTTTTTTTTTTTTTAAATTTTAATATTATGCTGATCTTATATAAATAATTACCAGTAAAATCCTGAAATAATATATATATTCAAAATCACAAAATGACAATATTACTGTTTAAGTATCATTACTAATTAATCATTACAATATAATTAGTGATTAGTTACAAAATAATTGGAGTCATTCTTAATATATGTCTCCAATATATTCATTAAACTAAACATATAACAGACCTAGCTAGTTAATTACTAACAAGTAGTAATTAATTACAAAATTTGGTCTAATTCTTACTTAAAATATTAATAACCGTCCTAATATAAATTATATATCAGCAATTTCAAGTTCTACTTATTCTGTTAATGATAAACGTACATCATTCACGTCGGCAAACATTAATATCTTCTCTTGTATATGTCTTTTTTCCTGCAAACTATATAAATAAATATATAATATTCAAATCAGAAAATAATTACATATTTAAAATCTTGAAAGGATTACAATATACATATTAACAATATAGTTAATACTTACCAACTCTTGACGATCTCTCCTTAGATTGAATATAATGTCCCTCATGTATCGCATAACATAAAATCCACATTCAATATCATTAGGTTGTACTGGAATCTATGAACAGATTATTAAGAAAATAAGAATAAATAGAAAATTCAAACCCTTCGAAGCCTGGCAAAGATAATACATAAGAAAATTATAGTTGCTTTTAATTTCAAGAAATAGTTTTCTGGGGGAGATAAAAGACAAACAATTCAATTATGGCACATGTATTTCGTAGTAAGCTAAGACTATGTTATTTACAAAAGACTATGTCGGTTCGAGGATACTATCGTCATAAGCCCTTGTAAAACTTCATCACTTAAATGCCGGATTATTTCTTTAAAAAGATGTTTAATCTCGATATTATCACCAAGAATCCAAATCAAGGATAATGATCTTAATGTCACACTAATCTATACTATATATGTATAGATAAGTATCCAATTCACACTTAAAACATGTAATATTAACAGTGTACGTGCAAACATGTGTCTTTAAGTAATAATTGGAAAATACATAAATAAAACATTCACGTTCGTTGAAAAAAATAGTAAAAAAATTACGTTTAAAAAAAAAAAAATAAGTTCACTTTTTCAATTACTTATTTGCTGCATATATGTTAAAGTTATATGCAGTAACACACTAAAACTAAAAGATGAGAATGGTTAGTTAATCAAAGACAAATAAAAGGGAATGAAATGACTATAAGAACCTTGAAGTCTTGAACTTTGGTATAACAAACTGGCACATGGCTTTGATAATATAATATTGTCATGGATCTTCTTCTGAGAAGGTGAGTCCGAAGGGCACAAGATCTGTAAAATAAAGACAAAGATGCCCTTCAATTATACGAATTGTGATAAGAAATAATCTCTATATTCCAGTTAATTTTAATCTCTTAAGGCTCTCTAGGTCGTGGAAACAACAGAAAAACATCAGATCACCAAAAAAAGCAACTTATATTATATCAATCGGGACTCCAGACTACTCCTTTTTTATTTTTACTGGGAATGTATCAGGTAGTATCATTAGAATACCATTGCAATGGCATAAAAAATGATAGGAAAAGATTAGCATGAGTCCTTCATAAAATACCAAAGCAGTATAAAATAAGAAAACAAGAGTAAATTCAGTATCACAAAAGTAAAGCAACATAAACTAACATGAAGACAACGAAAATGTCAATAATATGTTAACTATTAGCAAAATCAAGGTAATAGGTAATAAAAAATATAGTAGAGGTTCCAAAAATGTTAATTACCTTAGTGGACTTGAACATTATCTGTGCAGGATAATTAAGAAAAGCCAAGGACCCTTTGGTTAATCCTTGAGAAGCCATTAGAACAGCAGCAGGGAGCTTCACGTATGTCCTCCATGAGTTCACCATTTGCTTAGTGGTGAAACCTTGGATGTATATCAGAGCTATGTACACATATCCTTGCACAAAGGTAAAATACCATCCATAGCTGCAAAATACATAACACAAGACATATATTTCAAATAGACTCATCGATGGCCTTATATTGATTTGCAGTTAATATTTTTATAAGAGCTTACCTGAACTGAAGTCGATTGTATACGTATTCCTAAACCCAGGAAAATTAAACGTCACTAATCATATTTATATAAATTGGAAGGAAAGCAAATTTTCAAAACTGTTATCTGTGTATATTTACAGAAAACTAGATCAAAATAGAAACCAACCTCACAAGTCACAAATGCCATTGACGAGGTAACCAAAGAACCCAGAAGTGCAAATAAGAAATTGTTGCCATTTAGATCGTTCTGTGAGGGAAATCCCAAATAGGGATCTGGCTTGTTCCTCGACAAGTGATGGTGGAGGCACAGGTGTTTGCTAGTCGCTGGTGGAGGCACAGGTGTTTGCTGGTTGATGGTGGAGGGAGCTCAGCTGGTGCTGTGGAGGGTGCTCGATCGGTTGGTACGGGGTCGATGAGAGGGAGGACGGTAGCCCTTAGTGTCTCGCTCTCTTTCGCGACGGCAAGGACCAGCTCTGCCCACGGCATCTCGCTCTCTCTCGCGACGGCAAGGACCAGCTCGATCTGCTTCTTCTCTCACGCGAAGAAGGAAAAAGGGGTAAATAGGGCTTGGGTGGTAAATGACCAATATGCCCTTGCCCTTACATAATTTTTTTTTGATAAACTAGGGGTACTTGGTAATTTTCTATCTCGAGCTGGGGTGTGGTGACATTTAGGGATGGTTATTAACCGTCCCGAAAGGTAAAACTTTTGGGGACGGTTAATAACCGTCCCTAAATGTCTTTTACGAAAATTTCCGCACAACCGTCCCAAAATCACACTTTTAGGGACGGTTCACCGATTTTTTTTAAATTACAACCGTTCCTAAAACTATATATTGTTGTAGTGATGGTATCATATATAACTCTAAAAATTCTTTAAGACCTATGAGTATGGTGTCCTATCACTCTCAACTCACCCAATCATTGGCTACAATTTATAGGCTATTATATCCTTCATAAGATTACGAAACAAGGTGAATTCATTGGAACATTGGGTGTTCATGATAGTATTTCTTCTTACATCTTGGTAATGTTTTGTATAGAGATGCGATGTCATCTTTAATTCTTCATCCAGTGTTGCTGCACACTTTTACAAATGTATCGTCGCCGCCACCACCAATGCCTTAGAAGCGTCATGTTAGAAACTCTATCAGTGAGTCGAGTGTTAGTGTTTTAGTTTTTATAATCATAGGGTTATTTTCAAAATATTATTTATGTTTCCCATGCGATTGTTTATATGTCAATGAAGCTAACTAATACAAATTATCTTTTGAGGAAAGCTCAACTTGAGAGCTACGTTGTTGTCTATGCCTATGGCTTGAAGAGTTTAATCGATGGTATACTTCCACCAATACATCTTGTTAATGGCTTACTTAATTTGAATTTTGTGTATTAGTCTTAATCTACTTTTTTACTCAAGGGTTGGATTTATAGTAATTGTGTGATTGGAGAAATGAATACACATATTCAAAGGTCTACTGCAACTAAAATGTGGAGTGAGTTGCCTACTCATTTCTCAATATGAATCTTGGATTTAAGGAATGTGTTACACAATTTTGGTCTTGATTTTTGTAATCTCGAGCCTTCAAAGGAGTTTTTTTTTTTTTTTTTTAATGTTCATCACATTTTCAAATGTGAGTGATCTGGCCGACCTAGTATTTGTGGAGTATCATTTTGGGTTGCAGTTTCTTCCTAAGCATTCTAAATTGATGATCTTCTTAGCTTCACCGGTATGAATGGGGCTATTAGACTATACAATGTGGTAAGTAGTTTTGGTGTTTTATATATTGTACTCTTATATAATAGATAGTAAGTTGTTAGGTAAAAGTATACATGTGATTGGTTACAATAGTGCTATTGTGAATAATCAGTTTTATGTTAGCGTGTATCATGTAATTTAGTGTATAATATATGTGTCTATCTGTAATAGAACTCTAGGCTGTACAGGATTCTAGTTTACTCAAGACTCTTGTAATTTATTTCTATATATACCTCTATTGTGAGGTAAGAATTAATAAGATAAATATTTAATTCAGAGTATATTTCACTTGGTATCAGAGCAAGGTTCAAAAAGAGGATTTTGTCATTTCTTTTTTCCTCGTCAACTTCCAGTCCAACCACCTGTCAGATCCGCCGTCAACGCTGCCTTCTCCAGCACTGTCTTCCGCATCTGCTGCCTGTCTCTCCTGTGCGCGGCTCAGTCTCCATCGCACTCTGTCTGTTGTGCCGCTGTCATCTCCTGTCAGTGCTGTCAGCGCCCCCATCATCTCCTATCAGCTCCCTCTCAATTCAGCCAGTTCAGCAGAAGCCTTCGTCATCACCCATAGGTCTTCCCCGCTACATCCCCTCTCTCTCCCTCGAACGGCTCGTCTTTCTACTCTCTGTTGTCGTGCCACTCTGCAGGTCATCTGCTCTCCGTCGTTGCACCGCTTCGCATATCCATCAGCGCCACTTCGCAGGTCCATCTCTTCTCGAGTCCATCAGCAGCCACCTTCGTCATCACCCACAAGTCTTTGCCGCTGTAGCCCCTCTCTCTCCCGTGGTTGGCTCATCTTTCTGCTCTCCGTCTTTGCGCTACTCCGCAGGTCATCTGCTCTCCGTCGTCACGTTGTTTTGTAGGTCCATCTCCAGTCCGTCGAGGTTGCCTTCACAGGGTATCACCAGTCCATTCCTCTCCAACCCTAGCCCACGTCTCTCACAACCCTAAGCCCATCAACCCACACCAAAAAAAAATTTACTTTGGTTTGGTCCCAACAAGCCCAAACACATCATCAACCCATTCCAACCTAAACACATTACCAATCCAATCAATAGCCAACACACAGTCATCAGTCCAATCAATAAACACAGTCAACACTCCAGTCAGCAGCCAACAGACACAGTCAATAGTCAAGTCAATTGTCCAGTCTGCAAATTCCAAAAAAAAACTTTTATTCTGCTGCATATTATTATTGTCTTTTTTAATGGAAGATTCGAAAGAAAATCAGCATTCCAAAACCAATGAAATATTTAACCTTGCTATTCACGAAAGGTCATCAACGCCAGATTTTTATGGAGTAGCTGGAGAAGATCATTATACGGCATGTGGAGATAACCTTACAGCTTCTATAGCTGGTCGTGGTAAGATTGGAATGGTTTCAAACGTTTCTTACTCTGTTGGATCTGATGCTTGGATTATTGATTCTGGCGCATCTGATCATATGACTTATGATAAATCTTATTTTACTGACTTGTCTTCCCTACCAGTGTCTTATGTTACGAATGCTAATGGTGAAGCTTTTCCTGTGTTAGGAATGGGGCCAATTCGTATTACCCTAACCTTACAGCTCCAAAATGTTTTATACGTACCAGATTTATCTCATTACTTAATATATGTCCCACAGTTGAATGCTGAGTCTAAATATTTTGTAACCTTTTATCCTATGTATGTGATTTTTCAAGATCTTATTACCAGGAAAATAATTGGTCAGGGGTATCTGAGGAATAGATTATTTCGTTTGGATCAGAACTACGCAAGGGAGAAATTAGGAGCATAGTCCCACACCGCTTTGACTTCGAGTTCTGACCAGCTAAGTGAAATTTGGTTATAGCATCGTCGCTTAGGGCATCCGTCTTTTAGTCTTATGAAAAAATCTATGCCTACTCTATTTATTGGTGTGAGTGAATCTGCTTTATGTTGTGAGACATGTGTACTAGCCAAGAGTCCTCGTACTACTTATTCTCCAAGTTTTTCTAATAGAAGTACTATTCCTTTTGAATTAATTCATTCTGATGTTTGGGGACTGTCTAAAGAGCCTACTATATCGAGTATGAGGTATTTTGTGTCGTTTATTTTTCAAGCTTTTCGTACTCGTGTTCAAACACAATACAATAGCACCATTAGAGTCCTACGTTCTGACAATGGAGGAGAATATGCTAATCGTATTTTTCAAGATTTTTTCCAAACACATGGGATTGTTCACCAAACTACTTGCCCATAAACACTAGAACAAAATGGGGTGTCCGAAAAAAAAAATTGTCACTTACTTAATATGGCTCGTGCGCTCTTATTTAGTGCTAATATGCCAAAATATCTCTAGGGCAATGCTGTACAAGCTTCCGCCCATCTCATCAATTGTCTCCCATCTAGTGTCCATCACGGACAAATCTTGTTTGAGGTTCTCGCATCTCATGTATCCCTTTCATAATCTTCTTGCCCGTGTATTTGGTTGTGTTGCTTTTGTTCATTTTCCTAAACATTAGAGGTCTAAATTAGATGTCTGAGCAATTAAGTGTGTGTTTGTCGGCTATGGAGGATATTAAAAAGGGTACAAGTGCTACCATCCACCTACCAAAAAATATTTTGTCACTATGGATGTCACTTTCTTTGAAGATATGAGCTATTTTTTCTCATCTGATACTACTTTTAAGGGAGAGAATTCATATTTTGAAGAGCTATATCATGGTGAAGGGGTGGAATTGGAAGGAACTGTGAAAGTAACGCAATCAGGAGATATTTCGATGAGTCCAGTTGAGGTTCTTATCCCATTGAATTCAATAGTAGAAGAAGCAAATGCTTCAAGTATCCAAGCATCAGTTCCGATCACTAAAAATCAAAATGAAGACACAACTGCTCCCTCTCCTACCCTTGATCAATAACTTCCTGGTACTAAAGGTCACTCATCTGAGGGCCACTGATACTAATAGCATTGAGTCTAATGTTGGACAGTATGTGTTACCAAATAGGTCTACTCGGGGTCAACCAGCCAAAAGGTATAAACTAAATATTCATGCAAAATCAAAGTATCCAGTAGCCAACTACATGTCCACTAAAAGATTGTCTAAGTCATATAAATCATTTGTAAATCAAATATCTGCTGTATCAATATCTAACAAAGTGCAGGATGCATTGGGAGATCCAAAGTGGAGGAAGGCAATGGATGAAGAGATGGAGGCATTACAGAAGAATGATACTTGGCAACTTGTGCCTCCATCACAGGACAAGAAGGCAGTTGGTTGTCGCTGGGTGTTTACTGTAAAACATAATGCTGATCGATCGATCTATGAATCGATATAAAGCCCTCCTTGTAGTAAAAGTGTTCACTCAGACGTATGGTGTAGACTACGATGAGATTTTTGCTCCTGTTACCAAAATGAATACTATTTGAGTTCTACTTTTGCTTGCTGCTAGCTTAGACTGGCCACTCCGACAGTTTGATGTTAAGAATGCATTTCTTCATGGAGAGTTAGTCGAGGAGGTGTATATTAGTCTCAGTTCATGCAGAAGGTTGGTTACAGACAGAGTAATTCAAACCATATGTTATTTCTCAAACATCAACAAGGGAAGGTAACTGCTTTAATTATTTATGTTGATGATATGGTAATTACTGGCAATGGTACTGTTGAGATGGATAGATTACACAGACAACTAGCCTCTGATTTCAAAATGAAGGATTTGGGTGAATTGAAATACTTCTTACGGATTGAGGTAGCTAGGGGGAGAGAATGAATTTTTCTATGTTAGAGAAAATACATTCTTGATCTGCTAACTGAGACAGGTATGTTGGATTGCAAACCCATTGACACTCCTATTGAGCAAAACCATTCTCTAGCAAAGTATCCAGATCAGGTACCAACTGATTGAGCTCGCTATTAGAGGTTAGTTGGACGCTTAATTTATTTAGCACATACTAGACCAGATGTTGCATATGCAGTAAGTGTAGTAAGTCAGTTCATGCATAACCCGAGTCAGAGTCACATGGATATAGTTATGAGGATTTTAAGGTACTTGAAGGCAGCTCCAGGGAGGGGAGTAATGTTCTCTAAACACAACAACCCTCTTGAAGTTTGCAGCTTTACAGATGCAGATTGGGCAAAAAATATTATAGATAGAAGGTCGACATTAGGTTATTTCACTTTTGTGGGAGGTAATTTAGTTACATGAAAAAGTAAGAAGCAGAAAGTTGTGGCGCGATCTAGTGTTGAGGCTGAGTATAGAGGTATGACTCATGGGGTATGTGAATTACTGTGGATAAGAAGTTTGTTATCTGATTTAGGTTTTGAACCTAAAAGTACTATGAAGTTGTATTGCGACAATCGAGTAGCCATTGATATATCACAAAATTCAGTACAACATGATCGCACTGAGCATGTAGAGATTGATCGTCACTTTATAAAAGAAAATCTAGATGCCAAACTAATTAGTTTCCCTTTTGTTCCTACTGGGAAGCAACTTGCAGATGTGCTCACCAAAGGAATTTCCAGGAAGGTATTTTATGACTCACTAAGCAAGTTGGGCATGGTCGATATGTATGCTCCAACTTGAGGAGGAGTGTTAGCATGAATCATATAATTTAGTGTATAATATACGTGTCTATCTGTAATAAAACTCTAAGCTGTACAAGATTCTAATTTACTCAAGACTCTTGTAATTTATTTTCGATATATACCTCTATTGTGAGGTAAGAATTAATAAGAGAAATATTTAATTCACAATATATTTGACTTTTTATGCTTTCAAAGTGTTGTATCTTGAGTTTATCTTCTCATTGTTTAACAATTGAATATCATCATGGGATTCTTGAACTCTAAATTATTTAACACAAATAATACATGTACAAGGTGTGTCTAAGGTAAGTTTTAATTCAAACAACACTAATCCTAAAACTGCAAATATCAAAATCAATTAACACAAAGCAATAAGAAAAAAACCTGAGACTAATGTTTTAGCTAAAGTCTTGCAGAAAACACCCATTAATAGCTTGTAATCCTTTTATTTTTAATAAATTGATCTCTTTTGACCAAAAAAAAAATAATAATAATAATCATGCACATTATTATTAATTGATGAAAACATGAAAAAATATATACATACATATAAAAGTTAAATGATCATAAAAATATGAAAGAGTTGTAAAATTAGTGCAAGAGAGCAATATGCAATTAGGTCTGCTGAAATGCATGTGGTGAAGGGACGGACACCTGCCATATTTATATGAAAATTATATATGCAAGCTAAACCTAATAAAAAGTTGGCATTAAATTGTGTGAAAAAAACTGAAACGATTGTATTTAAAACAAATTATAAAAAGTAATGATTTGCTCTAGTACATGTCTGAAATAATAAACACACGATTTACTAGTTTGAATCACAATTATATGAAGAAAAAAAAATTTAATAATTATAAAGTAGAAGGCGGTGAAAGAAAATAAGAGCGATAATGTATATATGCACCTTAGCACCTAAGTCTGTGATGATAATTTATTGCATTGGCTGCAGACGTAGAGATTAGAGAAAGGGTCCCGAACCAAACAGCCACTGTATTGTCCGTTATCAACTTGGCCAAATGGACAGTACGAATATCCTTATTAATAATTAATGTTTGTGGCCTTGTGGGTTTTATCTAGCTAGCTAGCTAGCTAATTATTTTATCTTTTCTCTCTTATTTTTATTATGTGTTGAAGGCTTTTCTTTTATTTCTTTGTACTTTTCAATTAAATTGAGCCCATTGAGGAAATACTTTAAAGGTTAACAACATATGTTTTGTCGAAATTCCCTACAAAGTAAAAAAAAAAACAATTACTCAATTAAGATGTCAAAGGATTTCGGCCTAATGACATGTTTTGTTAATAATTGTAATAAAATTAAATGAAAATAAAATAATATTATTATTAATGTGTTTTGTTTAATATCATTAATAAAAATAAGAATTATTATTGTAATATTTAATTTGAGGTTGAAAAAAAAATAAAATACATTATAATTTACAATAATACTCATATTTTGAGTGAATATATATATTATACAAGGAAACAATTAGTTAATAAAAATATGTTTTTTAATTTCTACCAAAGTTTTAATATATAAAAATAAAGTTAATTTAAAAATAAAGTGAATATAAATATTTTAATCTATTGTTAAATAAAAATTGATTAAAAAATTTGTCTATTATTTATTTTTTTTAATAATTTTTTTGATGTTGATGGATATTGTTCTTGAAATAAAAATAATATATTTTTCACTAAAATATTTAAAAAAAAAAAAAAAAAGCAATCAAGAAACTAAAGTAAAGATGTAATGACTTCTACAGAAGAGAGCAGATAAAATCATGTTTACACTCTTTATAGGAAAAGCATTACGATTCCAAATTTACTTGTATAAAACTAAACATAGTAGTAGATAAAACGTAGTTGTACCTAATTACTCTTTAAGGTTTAGTACGTAGAGTTATAAATGGAACTTGCTCGTGAGTCACATGTTATTGTAAAGTTTACCAAATAATACATAGTAATCGAGGAAATAGTAAATTGATTTAAGTGCATGACATAATTCATTTTATGTTATACAAATATCTTTTTGGTATAAATTTAAAAACATTTTTTTTTTAATGTTAAAAATTACGGTACACATTTTTTTTCATAACTTAAAAAACAATAAAATCATGTGAATAATATGTTTTTCGTATAATTTAAAAAATATATATATATTTTTTAGAGGAGCTAAAAAAATAAATCACGTAAATAATTGAGTTATATATCAATTTAAGTGTAACAAATTAATTAACTCTCCTAAATCTCATAACAATAAAAATAGTTTCGTTATAAGTTTTGATGGGTTTATTTTAGGTATATTTTTATACTTTATTCTTGTATATTCCTGGGAGTTTATGTGATTCCAAATACCTACCCGTTTAATTTTTTATTTTTTTTTAACAATGTATTGGTTAATTGTAAAATTTCACCATTTATTTATATATTAGTTTGCTAGCTGCTAGTTTTATATTAGAAGAAAAGAAATGTAGTTGACCAAAATAACTCCATATATGTAGCCAAATTGCATCTCTTTTTTTTTTAACAATGGTATGAAATTGAGACTTAAAAAGATTGAAGAGTGAGTTGAACCACATACAAATATAAGAATAATGTATGTGAGTAATAATTATATAGATATAAATTAATTGCAAGATGATATATACAAGGAAATTATCGCCCCCATAGTCCGCTGTGGTGTAGCAGAAGGGAGGAAAGAGTAGTCACATTCAATACATGATATAATGTCCATGTATGATGTTTCAGATCACGTGGACATATTTGGTAATACATCCAAAATCTGTAAGGCCCATCTCTTCAAACCCTAAACCTAAATTTCCTACATAACATAATTCCTTAATTACCTTCCAATTACCTTAACTACTTTGCTGTCGTCCCTCTTTAAGAGAATAAGAGAAACCCCGCCAATATATAAAACAAAAATCAGTTTTTGAATGATACATTAATCAATACTAAATGATTTATAAAAGTATTAGTAATTTTTTTTTTCCTAAATAGTTCAAGTTTTTAGTAGCGTTAGTGACTAACAAATTCTAAAAAAACTTTAACATGGTATATATAAGAGGTGAAGATTTGTGTTCAAAAGAGTCAGAGACTTAATAAAACTTTTAACATTTTCTTTGTCAAAAAATTAACCTATTTATTATTTTTTTCTTATTCAATTTCCATGGCCACTACTTTTTTAATTAATAATTTCTAAATTCTCATTTATTTTACTCATAAAATTAATTTCCTCACTTTACTCTCTCATTACTCTACCTCATTGGAATCTCTCTCTCTCTCTCTCTCTCTAAGTTGGGCATAAATTTGGTTATATATATGGAGTTATTGAGTTTTACAGTTGTGATTCATAGCCCGTTTTGAAAGCAAACAGTTGATAGAAAGAGAGAGAGAGAGAGAGAGGGAAGAGAATAAGAAAAAGGCTTTTGCTTTCTCTTAATTTATGCTATTTTATTGCAATTTTCAATTGCAAAGATCTTAGAGCTTATTGTTTAAAGAAGATATTGATATATCTCTGATTATAAATTGCCAGCTGATCGATCAAAAGAAAATCATGTCAAGCTGCATAGAGACAGTTGGTCCTGAGCAACTCTGTTATATCCCTTGCAACTTTTGCAACATAGTTCTTGCGGTATATTATTCTCTTCATGATCTTACAATAGTACTTCTCCTTTTAATCACTTTTGGTAATATCACAAGATCTGTAGATCTTCTCATCCCAGCTTTGCTTTGTCTTTTCCTTGAAATATTTTTAAATATTTATATATATTTTTTTAAAAAACATTTCTGGGTTTCTTTTGTTTTTGTTGTTACAGAGGGAGTATAGTCAAGTCTCCATCTTTGGAGTCTTCTTTTTTGCTCTTCTTTTTCAGTCAAAAAAAAAGTCATACCCTGAATGTCCTCAAGTGTTATATGCACTGGCTCACTAACAGTGTTGCAGAAAAAGAAAATTAAAGAAAGAGAGACTTTACAATTACTCACATATCTGAAACTTGAAACCCAAAGCTTAACATGCTCAAATGAATTTTATACCATTGAGTATTTTTTTTTTTTTTTTGTTTTAGAAGAGGGAAAGAAAAAAAAACCCAAAAATTGTACTAAGCCTTTCTTGCATCTCATGCTTTTAGGGTTTGTTCACTCTTCATGAAAAATCCCATTTTTATCAAAACCAAATATTCTTCCTTTTAATATCTTACCAAACCACATATAGAAAAGAAAAAAAGAAAAAAAATTCCTTTTTGAGAGCATATTTTATCTATTTCTGCTTAATTTTGTTTGGGTTTTCTTTTAAATAAGCCAAATGGATTTTTAAATCTAAGGTTGTAATTTATTGTTGAATACACCTAATAAAATGATTGAAAATATGTTTGCAGGTGAGTGTACCATGCAGTAGTCTGTTTGACATGGTGACCGTCCGATGTGGGCACTGCACCAATCTATGGTCCGTGAATATGGCCGCTGCATTTCAGGTACTTTCTGTTATCTCTTTATCTCAGTTTGAATGATGAGTAGGCTTAAATCTAGGGAGTTTTTAGTCCTTCAAATTTATAATATAGCCTCCTCTCCTTCTGAAATCGAGTCATTCGAAGCAATAATGCTGAATCATCTGCTGGATTGGTTGGTTTACTGCAAGCCCTAGCTATGTCTATCAGCCGCCATAAGCCAAAACCTATTTCTTTGCTTCTTCTTTTTCTACATAGACTTCAGCCTTGACCATGTATATAACTATTCTAACAATTTTCTAATATTAATAGCATTTTTTTATTTTTTATTTTCAAAATTATTGAAATTTTAAAATATTAATAATTAATCTCTTCAGAACTAAGAATAGCAATTTTCTTGTTTCTTTCCATAACTTTTTTTTTTTAAATTTTAAAAAATAATATTTTAATAACATTAAATAATTGTACAATATTTTAAGATTAAATAATCAAAGTTAAATTTAATTGTAAAAAAATAATATAATTAATTCTAAAAATATATAATTTTTGTTTTTTTTTTTTTTCTTTCATTTTTCATTTTCAGGTTTTGTAGCTTTGGGCATTGATTTGATTTGACTGACTAGTATGTTAGGGTTCTTAGGTTTAATGATTTCTTTTCATAAATTTTTTTTGTCCTTTACTGTCTTTAGTTTATCTTCTGTTTTTTTAGATCCCTAGCTAGCTAAAGGGGCCTTGCTGTCAATCTGGGTTTTATGTGCTCTATACCTCTAATTCATGACACAGTCATTTCAGAGCTCTCCTCTCTCTCTCTCTATCGCTTCTCTACTTTTTTTTTCCCACTTAAAAGAAGAACAAGAGAGGACTTCTCTAAGCTAAAAACCCTCCTTTTTATGGAACATATTTAGGCACAAAACTACAACCATGAGACACAAGATTACAAGATCGACTCAGGCGCCTCTTCATCCAAAGACAACAACAAGATTGCAATGAGAACTCCAACTACTAAAAATTATACTCAAGAAAGGGTTGTCAATCGACGTGAGTATATATATCTAAATTTATCAATAAAGTTTATAATTGTTAATTACACACACATATGACATATATATATATTTGCAAAATTAATTTAATTAATATCTGCATTTCATGTATTTAATTATGTTCATATATAAATTTCTGTGGTTTTCAATGTGTATTAATTACACACTTGTCTTGTGTTTATGAGTTGTTATTTTCTTTTTCAGCTCCCGAAAAGAGGCAGCGAGTGCCTTCTGCCTATAATCAGTTCATAAAGTAATAAACGTTGTCCTTCTTCCCTCTCTTTAATATCCTCTTTATTTTCTAATTACAATTAACCAATTAATTAATTTGCTTTCATGTTGTTGTTTATTTGGATTTTAAGGGAGGAGATTCAAAGAATCAAGGCCAACAATCCTGATATCAGCCACAGGGAAGCCTTTAGTACTGCTGCTAAAAATGTAAACTCCTAAAATTAGAAAATTGCTATTTTCATAGAAAAAAAAAATGAAATTTAAAATCTTGCTTAAAAGTTTAATACTTTAGTGTTTCTAATAAAAATATTGCTCTGCTATTAGCAAAACTTGCTCTTTAAATAAAATTAACTCCTAATTTATTACTATAATTTTCATAAGATTTGTAATTCTAATTTTTTTTTTTTTTTTTTTCCTTTTCATTGATAGTGGGCACACTTTCCTCATATTCATTTTGGACTAATGCTGGAAACCAACAATCAGATTAAACAGGACAATGTAAGTACTTGCCAGTTTCTCTATGAATTAAAAATAATAATAACAAACAAATTTTATGTTATTATTTAAAGAAAAAAAAAATGAAACTAGTTTTGGTTCATTTTCTCATAAATTAATGACACCAATATATGAAAAGAATTTTTAAGAAAATATTGTTACTTGTCACAATATAATTTAATAGTTAGTATAAATTTGAGTATGTGTCATTTCTCATATATGCAATGATATCAAGTTCTTAGTCAGTACGATCCAAAATTCTCACTTGATAATATTAATTAGTTACTGAATTTAACACCCTTTCAAATTTATACATAAGATATTCTAGTACATAATGAATTCATCACAACGAAGAAAGCGGAAACAAGAAGAAGAAGAAACAGCAGCATCTATTAGAAGTATTCCTGCATGAATATAGCTGATTAATTATTTAGCAAAAAAAAAAAAAAAGGTGTTATTGCCTGAGAAAAAAATTAATATCAAACTACATTTTCTATTTTTAAAAAGATTTAATGTAAATTTTAAAGAAAAATCATATGAACTAGACATAAAAAAATATTATTTTGATAGTTACAAGTTTAAATTGAATATTATAAATGATATTTGATTTAATTGCATAACATAATCTTTATTATGTAAATGATATTCTTATTCTTATAATGTAAATAAATATATGTTTCTAACAATTTTTTTTTTTTACAAAGTGAATTAAAGGTGAAATTAGTTGAATAACTGATCCATTTTTGCAACAAAATGATATTATTTTGAAGTGATTAATTAATGAGTTTTTATTTATATTTATGTTTTGCCTTTATCCAAAACACAATGCAGGTTCATGAAAAGCGTATTATGCCAAGGACAACACTGCTAAATAAATGAGAGGTGTACGTATTTGATCATCAACTACACTTTCTCACTTAAATCTGATCAATCTCTTAGTAGTCTCTTGACTGCAGGCCTACTTTGATATGTGTGTTTCTTAAATATAACCATTTATATCCTCTTTTCTTCTCTGTATTTGTCAATTTAAGGGACTTGAAGTGAATTAGTTAATTTTTTTTTTTTTTTTATCCTTTTTTATTGTACTGTTTTAACCTTTTCAAACGTCCAGTACTTAATGTCCCTAGTGAAATTATTGGCATTATTTATAATAAATTCCTTGTTCGTAGTATATTTCAATTTATTTTTATTTTTATTTTTTATAGTAGTACATTTTCTAATGCGCAAAGATCAATTGTAGGAGGTTAAGGTTAAAGATTTCAAGTTATATATTCGCAAAATAGAGGCTTGTGCTTGAGAAAAGATGTTCTAATTAAATTAATTGTAAAACAATTTAAAACGAGATGTTAGTCAATATAATATTGTAAGAGGATTGATGATCTCAATATAAAACAAATCTGAAACTATTAAGTCTAAGTTCAATTGTAAACAATATCATTACTGTTAAAGAAAAAAAATAACTATTAAAGTAAAATTGTGATATTGAAGTACTTAAATTGAATTTTATGATGTAAAATTGTCTACTGGCGCATTATAATAGAATATAAGACAGTTGTATCACAAGTTTGAAGTATAAGAGCATCATTTAATTTAATCATAAAATAATTTAAAATATTTTATTTTATTTTATAGCTTTTAATTTACGTATCATAAAGTAGTTTTGTTTCCGGGAGTAGAGCCATAAATATTTTTTAGGTGCTAAAATCTAATTTCTTTATAAAGTAAATTTTTTTTATTAAAATATTAAAAATTAAAAAATATATTATAATGTATAATTAGTAAGAACTACAGTGGACTTTATTAGAATTTTATTATTGATCTAATATTAATTGGGCTTTTATTAATTTATAAAATAGATTGAGCTATCGTTTAACTAATATGCTTGGAGGCGCATTTAATTAATATAGGTTTCGCATACCTTGTGGGCTTGGATCAATTACTGTTGTTATGGACTTTGTGTAGTCCAATAGAAATTAGGATTTTGTGATGAATGAAACCCTAATGTCACCCTATAAATACTTAGATAGATCTCCCTTCCACTCTATCCCTAGAGAAACTATCGTGAGGCTCTCTCTATTATAGTTGTTTATTGTAAGAGCTAGTAAGAAAAAGACCTATTCTTGTTAATTTTCTTTTATCTAATGATTTTCTTTGTATTAGATCCAATTGGATTGAGAAATTGTGGCTGTACCAAGCATGTCTTTTTATCTTGATTTGTGTTCTAATTCTTCAATGAGATTAATACAAATATTACAAACTCTACTCAATTAATCATTAAATTTTTAATGTCATATTATAATATAGACATAGAATTAGCACTCAAAAAATATAAAGTTAATATATTATAATTAACTTATAATAAAATTAAACAAAAATATAATAAGTTAATAAGTATTAATATCATTCAATTATAAAATAAATATATTAATTAAAAAATGTAAGCAAATGAAAAGCTTAATCAAATACATCAAAAATTTTAAGTGTTAAATCTAAAACTAAAAGAAATATATAAAAATGTAAAAAGTAAAATATGATTTAAAATTTTAAGCTTCAGATTATATTTAAAAATATATGATAAATAATATAAGACTGACTAATAAAAATTAAATTAAATTAAAAATTAAAGAAAAAAAATATTAAAATTTTCATATAAAGAAAATTTCAAATGAATCAAAAAATTTATTAAATAAAATATCAAATAATTTAATATTAGATAAAGATAAAATTTGAATTGAAACAAACTATATGAGAAACTTTAACGATATGAATTATAAAAACTTAAAAGCTTTAGTCTGAACCCTATTGTATACTTCTTCTTTTTTAGTTGTTAGTTTTTATAATGTTGAGTCTAAAACTAAATATTTGAATTTTTTTATAATATACTATTACAATTTTATTTTTGTTATTATTAATTACAAAATACATAAAAATATGTATAAACTTTAGTAACTTATTTTAATAAATAATAACTATATTTTAATAAGTTAATAAGTAATAATATTTTAACCACTTTATTCATAATTTATTTCAATTTTATTCACGTATTTATTAAATATTATTAATATTAAAATATGTATAAAAAATTAAGTAAATATATTACTACAAATAAAATATTTATTTAATGTTTAAAATATATATGTTTCTTTTAAAAAAAAAAAAATTGGCTGAGTTATAGTCTTATACAGCTCTCAAAGATGTTCAGCCATTGTTTCAAAAACAATTTGGTCAAACTATTGGATAATTACAAATTCCTATAATATTTTAACAAATATTAAAATTAATTAAAAAATTAATACTTAGTCTTGGATTAAGTTGATATGTTGTTATCAAAAAAAAAAAAAAAGTTGATATGTGGGTACAAGGCAATTAACGTAAAGGAGAGCAGATAGTTGGAGAAAAAAACATACATAATTTTCCTCTTAATATGACTCATCTCTCTCCGTTATTAACATTAATTGACATAGACCAACATCTTACTCCAGTACAAGCTGTCTCTATTGTTCATTTTAATAGGAATAAAATAAAATGTCAAGACTAATAAATAAATTTTTATTTAGCTATTAAATTGATGTTTTGAACAAATTATAGACTCCATCAGCAGCATCTCAATCGACTTCTTTTGTAGGTAAGGTATAAAATTTTACAGAGGGACAATCGAAAATCGTGATTATTTGAAAATTTTTATTTAAAAAAAAATAAAAAGAATTGATAGTAACATGTGGCGCAAGAACAATTATTGTAAATATGAAATTGTGGTTAGTCAAAATCAAACTTATACGAATATTATTTTTCATTAATATAATTACTTTGTAAAATATATTTTTAGTATTAAAAATAGAACACATTAGATAAATATTGAATTTTATTTTTAATACTTAAAAATATTTCTTAAATAGCTAAAGAACGAAAAATATTGAAAAATATTGCGATGATTATAAAATTAATATTAATTTAATACAATAAGTATTATGTTAAAAAAAATAATTAAACCAAGAATATTTTTATATAAATATTAAAATAAAAATTGTGGTTAAACAATTAGAAATTGTGATCCCTTATAACAAACGGTTATTTTTCAAAACTATCCGAAATTAACGTGGAACGAATATGATTATTAGCATAATTGTACGCTTCCATTCCTAATTGCAAATGCTAATCATTAAGGTCATATTTGATTTGTATAATAAAAATATAAAATAAATAGGATCTATAATAGTAATTGAATTTAATAGAAATAGTATAATTATTATTATATTTGTTTAAGCAGTGATATTAAAATAAGAATAAAATTAGAAATAAAGTTTATGAATTATAAATAAAGAACAATTAGGAAAAAAAATTCAAAACTTCTAAATGAGAAAAAATGAAATTTTTTTAAGTTAATATAAATATGTGAAGTAGCATATTCCAACATATTCTTATAATAATAATAAAAAAATTAAACTAAGCATGATCATAAATGATAAGAGTGTTAAGTTTATTATTTTTACAATTTGTTTCTTTACCATTTATATTACTTACAATCAAACATGTAAAAATGAGTGTGGGACATGTGAGAATGATTATATGTTAACAACCATAAGTACATGTAGGGGTGAGTAAATAATTCGATCAATTTGATTAAATTAAGAAATTTAATTCGATTTGTTGAATTTAGATCGGATTATATTGAAAGATTTTATAGTCGGATCGGATTCGGATTATAAAGTATATAATTCGTTCGGATTATAAAGTATATAATTCGTTCGGATTAGATCGGATTCGAATTGACAGATTTTATAATCTGCTGTAATCCGATCCGGACCGAATTAATTTTAAAATTATAAATAAATATATATTTTATTTTTATATGTTATATTTAAATATTATACATATCACATCTACATTAAATTACTATTTTAGCTTAAAATAAAAATAATGTTAAATTTTCTATAACAATTTAATAATATTCAATAGTATGCTTTTCATTAATTTTGATTCTCTTATTTATAATTATAAATAAATAAATTGACTTAATGAAATACAAATTTAAAATTTAAATATTAATATATATTATTTTATATATAACAATAATTTAAAAATAAGTTATAATCTTAATCCGACTTATTTGATCCGAAAAATTCAATCTATTCGGATTGAGTATATTATCGGATTGAGTTCGGATTGAATATCTTCAAATCTGCTTCAGATCAGATCTGATCAGATTCGAATAGGTAAAAAATTGACAATTTTGATCCGCTGCTCAGCCCTAAATACATGTACTAATTTTGAGTAAATTTAGTTAATAACCGTTAGTCATGAGTTAATAGTAAATTTTCATGTTTTAATCACGATTATTACTTTTTAATGTTTATGCAAAATATACTTAGGTTTCAAAAAAAAAAAAAAATTAATAATATTATATTAAATTATTTAAAATATTAATACTATTTTTTAATATTTAGCTATTTAGCACATTTTTTAAATAAAAAATAATTTAAATATAGAATAAAAAAAATTACATTTACGTAAAATAATCATCATTGTTTCAAACCTAATCAATTACAAATAATTTTGGAAAAAACCATTAAGTTTTTATAAATAACCAAAATTTTAATTATGTGAAAAAAAGAAGAGAAAATATGAGTGGGAATAAGATAAAGTAAATAGGGGCGGTGTTCGTTACAGTACTGTAAAACCATTCTGACGATTAGAATCTGAAACGTCAAAGTCATGTCTCTGTTTAAGCATTCAATGTCATTTCAACCTCTCTTACTTCCCACCTTACTCTCCGCTCCAACCCTCCATTCCCTTACGCACTCACTTTTTTCTTATCTTGGAGTTCGAGTCTTTGTCCTCTTCCTCTCAATCACTTTCATTCTCTTAAATAATAAATATAAAAATACTAATATCATTTACATTTTATACACATTTTTATATTATAATATATTAACAAATAAAAAAATATTAACTTTTTTACACAACTATATCACTTGTAACCATATAATTAATTTAAAAATAAGTATAAATTTTTATAACTTTAGCATTAGTCATAATAAACAAATAAAAGTGACTTGATTAACTTTTACAAAGCTTTTTATTTCTTAATTTTATTTAAAAGTACATCACAATTTTTCCAAGATAAATTACGTTTTAACAATCTTTCAAACAATAAAAGATATTATTTTAGTGGAAAAAAGTATTAAAATTTTATTAATTATAATAAAAGTACATAAAAAAAACTTTTAAATAGTACTAAAAATTTAATTATTATTAAAAATAGTACTAAAAATAAAAAAAAATTAATTAAATTCTTAGAAATTTTTCACGTAATATGCAATACATGAAATTATGTAAACAAAATTTTGACAATTTTCAAAATTAAAACTTCTTATGTTTTTTTTTTTAATAATTATTGGACTTTTTGTAACTCACTTAAAAGTTAATTGACTTTTATACACTTTAATGTACTTAGTGGATTTCTAGTACCTTTTATCCAATATTATTTATATTGTAATAAATATATATTTTATTATTTTTAAAATATAAAAAATAAAATTTATTAAGGGTATATTATTTGATTTTGTACTTAAATTATATAATTTAGCTTTTCATGAATATTGCAACTGAAACATTTAAATACATAACAAATTTTGTGAGTAGTTTAATAATCTACTTTTACGAAAGTGATGTTCAAATGACAAACGATATTTTATGTTTCTTTTTTTTTAATTATTTTAATAATTATTTATGTTACAATTTTATTTAAAAAATGTAAATAATAAATAATTAATGAACTTAAGTGCATGTCATGTTCTAGTGGCGTCAGTTTTTTAAATGGGTTAAAGTTCAATTAAGATCTACTTTTTATTTATTTTTTTTACCGTTCCAAAGAGAGATAAATCAAGACATACTCTAAGATTCTCAGTTAAATTAATGTGTTTACTCCGAGTAATCACATAAAAATCACAATTTTTCATGAAGCATTTTGTAATATCAAAGGAGAAGAAAACAATCGAAGAAAACACATAAATTTAGTAATGATCGATTACTATTGAAGACTTTTTTTTTTTTTGAAGACTTGGGGGTGTGTTTTCCATCACATTCTTGGTGGATCAAAGTCAAATCATATGTGGAAATGTCACTATTTCAAAGTTAATGGAAGGGCCCATACCATGCAATTTGAACTTTTAATGATCCATGAAGTGTGATCCCACAAGTTTTTACTTTGCTAAAAGTATATTAAATACTAGACGTGTAATTTGAAAAAAAAAAAAAGATATTAATAAAATTTATTGTATATTCTATTAATTTTTAAAATATATTTTTTGTCTTATTTAATTTTTAATAAAATAAGATAGTATTAATTGAGATATATTATTTATCCTTAATTATGAGCTTAAATAAAAAAAGTAAAAATTATACCAAAAAATAAAAATATATAATGCATAATTATTTATAATACGAGTTTAATAAGAAAATGATACAATATGGGTAGCATATTTCCATAGCAAAAAACACTAATATCATAACAATATTTCTATTTTTAGAAATATTAAATCATTAAATTATAAATTAAAATTTTAAACTGTTTTAGTATTGATGTTTTTTTCCTCTTAAAATAGCAACTCTCTATAATATATCTTTAAATTTAGTTCTATTAAGACTACAATCTAAATAAAATAAAATAATATTTAAATAAAATAAGACAATATTGTATCATGAACTCATTAGAGATACTAAAATATTAAATAAAACTTGAGATAAGATAAGACAACTCACTTTAAATATACTTATATTTACACTAAATTTAGTTATTGTATGTCACGTGTCAAGATAAATGGGATAAGTTCCTTACCATTATTATGAAAATTGAAGCAACATGTGATTCCCGTGGCATCAAGTTCCTTAGAGATAAATTTTGTACTAATTCTTAAAATATGTGATCAGTATTTGTTCCAAGTGTCATTCTACTTATCATAATATTGAATCATGTTATTTATTCCGACATATTTTGTTCCCAAATTAGCCGAACGTTTCTGTAAATTTTAAATGAATAAAAAATATTAAATTATAATGCATAATTTGTTCTCTGATTGGTGACCATTTACGCTTAGGTAGCAAGCAATTTTCCTTTCATATTTAATCTAAGTTGGATTAGAGTAACGAGAAATGTTGACAATACGTAAATTTATACTTATATTATTTATATTATGACATGTATTAATATTATTTATAAAAATGAATCATTTCTTTAATTTATTTATAAAATATTTCTAACACATGCCTAATCGATTGAGATTATTTTCGAAGAAAAACTACTCATTTTTCTAGAGATAATCATGGTTTTGATTCTACGGATAAAATGCTGATCTTTAAAGAAAGCCGACAAATATCAAATTTAAAAAAAGTCTATTTACAACAACTTGTTGTAGAACATGCAACCTATGTTCCATGTTAAGAAAAAATAATTACAAGTTAAGAAAAAATAGTCTGACTATCTTAACTTAGCTGCCATAACAGTTATTGTTCTTCAATAACTTGATACAAATAGATGCTCTCATCAAATTAATGTCCCCATACAAGATTAAGAAACTGTCTGAAAGTAGCAACGTTTTTAATTTCATTTTCGGCAAGGCAATATTAACGACTTCCACCATGGTAATACTGTTATGAAAGAAAGGACTTTTACTACAGCCTGCAATAGGTGAAAAGTTTCCTGTGGGAACAACTTCACAGAGTCTCATGTTTTGCAAAGTACAACATAAAACTACAATTTCAAACACAAACAAGAGGACATAATCTACAAACTTACTTGTTAGAGAAGATGAAAGTAAAACATTGATAAAAGATAAAAGGGAATTTACCAAAAATAACACCCCTAAAACTTATAGTAATAAAATTAGCACCCATAATAATATTAAACGTGAAATATTGAACGGATCTAAATTGTCGTCGTTTAATTTTAATTGAATGGGTATTTAAATAAAAATGACATATTAATCATTTTTTTTAATTGTGAAAATACAAGTTTGAATACAAGAGGTGCTAGTTTTATTATTATAAGTTTAAGGAATGTTAGTTTTGTTGTTTTTCCAAGATAAAATTATGATAAAGTTTATAAAAAATATGTGTGTTTCTACCTATTGAGTAACCATTTGGTTTAAAGCTCCCCTGTACACATGTTGCAAACAAATTTATCCCAATGGAAGCCACAGGCTTCTTTAAAAATATGCTCAATGATTTAAATCATGTTAGGTATGCGATGTGGTCTTACATTAAAAAAATATGGTAAGAAAATTAAATATATAGTTGAAATAAAATATTTATTTCAATAAGTTAAACTTTTAAGTTGGAAGCAGACGTACAACACATCACACCACATCACATCCAAATACATAAATCAGCAAGTCATTTTTACAAGGTCATATTGATAACTATTTTAATTTTTAATTTCTTAGTTTTGGAATTGAATTTTCAATTTCAAATTTTTTTATATAAAAAAAAAAGTTGTTTAATAACCAATTTTTAGTTCCAATTTTGAAAAGTAAATATTGAAAATTGAAAATACTTGTTTGATAATCAATTCTCTAATTCAATTTCAAACAACTTTTGCCAAATAAAAAATAAAAATAAAAACTTATTTATGATAAATTTTCATTAGAATGTGGCTCTTTTATTATTTTGAATAAGGTTTAGTATGATTGTGTTATTAAGTTCTTAGTGTTAAGAAATAAAAAAATAAAAATTTAATTCCAAAACTTGCTTTTTTTTTTTTAATTTAAAATTTTGGTCAATCAAAATTTTCTTAGTGTTAAGAAATAAAAAAAAAAAAAAAATTCAATTCCAAAACTTGTTTTTTTTAATTTAAAAATTTAAAATGAATTATCAAATGTAATTAATTTCAAAATTTGAAAAATTTGAAAAATTGAAAATTGAAAATTGAAAATTAGAATGGTTATCAATGAGCCCTAAGCTAATTGGAATTAGACATACTCACGTGCCCTCTGTTGGTTTCCGGATGATTTTATCCAACTTTTCCCTCATTGTAAAACTGAAGGAAAAAATGGCCTTTGTGATTAATATTAGGCAATTTATGAGCCCCTTAGAATGAGCTTATAACAAAAAAGTGAGTTTTCTAGGGTTTGCCTTTCGTTTCTTCGATCACTTCCTCAATTGATATTTGCGTTATGCTCCCAATGAGATTTTACTTAAAGACAAGAATAACATAAAAAATTTGTAAAGTTTTTTTTAATACCAAAAATAAAACTTAATAGTTAAATGTTTCATTTTCCCATAAAAACCATAAAACAGTGGATGAATTTAATTTTTACTCTGTCCAACCTTGACTTGTTGACCGGTTGTTGATGAGGTTAATTGTCCGTTCATCTTGTTTGACTAGTTATTGACTGTAATGGATTGTTGTTAACTAGTAGATGAAGTTGCGTTAATAGTTTGGATTAATAATCTATCCAAACGAACAGTAATTGAAGTGGCTTTAATATCTAATTGAAGAGACCTTTATCCAAATGAAGTTCATTCGGATGAAGTTATATTCATGAGGATAAATTGCGAGGATTGAGGTTTTTTTTATGATTCTACAAATTTGTGTTATTTTTGTATATGTTCCACTCTCAATATATTTTCTTCAATCTACTGGCCCTCTGCTAGTAATCCCAAAGTGATACATGCTACCATTTGGCTTGATTTTCAATCCACAGCCCAGATTTGCGTACAATCCCCACATCATCTTTATTATAGGTGAGTCCCGTAATTGTGTAAATTTGTGCACTTAATTCTTTTTTTTAAAAAAAAAAAACTAAAGTGCATATCATTGATGAAATATGGGACTTGAAATGCAAAACTAAATAATTATGAAATTATTGGGTGTGCAAACAAGTCACACATTTAAAAAATATTTGAGCAAATTAAATATATTGTTACGATAAACTACTCCTCTTAATGTATTAAATTTTTTGGTTGGAATCTAAATTTCAACAAAAATTAAAATGTACATTTTCAAACAATTAAGGGACGGCTCGAACCATTTTTACCTTTTATTTTCTTGACAATGATACAAACATATAAGTAAGAATGAAACAAGAAGAAAGTTTGAACCATGTTTCTACAATTCTAGTGTCAAAAATAGTTTTAAACAAACTTTAGGGTTAGAAAAGTGCACAACCATTTCTGCTATAATTGCATTATTTTTCAAATGGGCTTAATACGAAACAAGAATAAAAACATTTGTTGAATTTATGAAGAAAACATGAAGAACAAAGGTGGTTAAATTAGACATAAAATTATTGCTTACGTCACTTTCCACTCACAAACACTTATTCACAACAATCACTTCAATTACTACGCTCCATCACGTTACACACACCCACTCCTGATTACTTACACACGTAGCACATACTTATTTCACTTCTTATTACTTACAATTCCTATACTAACACTCCTATACAGGATACAAGGTTGGTTTGTGTGAGTCCTGTAAATTTCTTTACATTTTTGTTGGTGTTTTTGAATACAAAATATAAAATCTATTTATTTTATTTAGTATTTTGTCTATCTGTTTGTACGGTATTTTACTTTTGATTAATATCGCACACACTCACGTAGCTTTTAACACTACTATATTTTTGTATAATACACACACTACGAAGTGATTGAGAGCATATTTATTGCATATTAAACTGTGTTTTTATTTGCATAAATATCCCTAAGTTGGTGGATATTTATGACATTTTATTTTGTAAAGTTTTGCATTAAAAAATTATTTTGAGTGGCTCATCGAGGTCGCAGAGGTCTTGTGGTGGGTCTTTGAGGTAGTCGACAAAGAGTCGGCGAGGGTGCACAGGATGAAACTGTGACTCATTAGACCTAGCTGACATCTCGCAGAGGGTTCATTAAGGTGGTTAGTGAAGTCTCGCGGGAGTGTGCGACGAGGTGTCGGCAAAGGGTCAATGAGAGTCCTAGAAGCTAAAAAATCAAGTATAAATACCCCACTCCTCTCTCTTATTAATTACACATTTTACATATCTCTTATCCTCTCTCTTACATCTTTCACATATATTTCTCACACTACATATTTGGTGTTGCGTATTTTATAACGCGTGAAAAATATATTTTAGTGTAATTGAAAAATATTTTATTTTTCGTATTACTAATACGTTAAGTGTGTTTTCATATTAGTAATTCAGAGGTAATTTGTACACTTGGAGTTTAAATATTTTTAAAAGATGATTTCGTAGTTTTAACACAATGAGTATTTTTCTGCTTTAAACTACATGGTGGTGATGGAGTTTATTAAAATCTTTTATAAATAGAATTTTTGTAATAATAATACATTAAGTGTATTTCTATATTATTATTATGAGATGAAATTTTCGTATCAACATACGTCGAGTATGTTTTCGTATTGTTGATACGAGGTATTTTATCCTAAAATCTTATTTTGGATAAATTGCATATATTGTTATATATGCATACATATTGCATGTATTTGTATCACACTGTGTGATGGTGTTTCTTTGAAGGTGAGCCGGATCTAGTTAAGATCGAAGTAGCTGTAGAGATAACTGGTTATAGCAGCTTAGACAGTTAGAACAGGTAGTTCTTGACTGATAAAGATATTCAGAGTCTTGCCTCATCAAGTATGTATTAACTATTTATTACTTTTAATGAATTTGACTGCTGAGTGATTGTCTTAAGCAACTAGTGCATATTACCTCTTAAGATTGGAGACTAAGTGGGTTTACCACGTTATATCATTGTGTTCCTCTACTTGTACGAGAGGGGCGAGTCCTTAGGTGTCTTTATCACCTAGATTTGGTTTTTCACTGAGTTGGGACTTCTCTTAGTTTGTGTTGCCGACTTACGCATTTCTAGGAACTTCAAGAATGTATGTAACAAAATTGATAATTCTAGATTTTTAGGTTAATTACTTGAAGCTTAAGGACAACAAAGAAATCTCTAGAAAATTGAGACAGGAAAAGAAGCAGTGATGATAATATTTTAACACTCCCTCTTAGCACCGCGTGTCTTATATCCGTCCTTTGGTCGCTATGTTGAGTTGACATTGTAGCTTCTCAAAATTTGTAGTCCTAAGTCCTTTAGTAAAAATATTTGCCACCTCATCATTTGTATTTATCTATTTCAACTCTATATCTCCTTGTTGTACCTTTTCTCGAATAAAGTAATAATGCACCTCCACGTCCTTGGTTCATGCATGAAACATTAGATGTTTTGCTAGATGAATAGTCAATAAGTTATCACAATACATTGGTATTGGATAGTTGACTATCTAGTGTAAGTCTTCGAGGACCTGCATTAACCACATACATTCTTATGCTACTAATGTTGCTGCTCTATACTCTGCTTTTGTGGTTGATAGTGACACAATAAGTTGTCTTTTGCTATACTAAGAGATCGCTCCTCCAGCAAGCTTAAAAACATAGCCAGTGATCGATCGAAGCATGTTATGATCTCCCACATAGTCTGTGTCACAATAACCAAACCACCTTACATTCTTCATTCTTCTTATAAAATAGACCAATATTAAAGGTACCTTTCATGTACCTTAATATCCGCCAAACCACCTCTAAATGGATCTCTTTTGGTTTTTGCATATAGTGATTTACTCCTTCCATTGTATAAGAAATATATGGTCATATCAACGTTAGAGAAATGAGACTTCCTACCAATTGTTGGTACATAGTCCCATCCATTAAGTCTTTTCCTTCATGTGCACAGAGCTTGATGTTGGCTTCCATTGGTGTGGATATTGGTTTGCATTCCAGCATCCTAAACTTTTGTAGTAAATCTTTTGCATGCTTGTGCTAACACAAAAATAAGCATTTCTCTGTGTAATCCACCTGTAGCGCAATAAAATGTTTTAACTTTCCAAGTTCTTTCATTTGAAAATGGACTGATAAATTCTCCTTTGTTCAATGAATTTCTTCTTTGTTGTCTCTTGTGATGATCAAATCATCAACGTACACTAGGATGATTGTTATTCCTATTTTTTCCTTCTTAACAAATAGACTTGAATCAGTAGGTGCAATTTTACGATACCACACTTGAGGTGCCAACTTTAACCCATATAATGCCTTTCTTAACTTGCATCCATAACTTGAGTGCTCTTTGCTCTTGAACCTTCTCGGTTGTTCTATCTATATCTCTCGATCCAGCACTCTATGCAAAATGCATTCTTCACATTCATTTTCCCTAGTCTCTAGCCTTTATATATTGCGAGTGCTAGTACAATACGTATTGTTGTTAATTTTTCCACTGTATTGAACGTCTCATCATAGTCCAATTCATATTGTTACAAGAATCCTTGAGCCACCAATCGAGCTTTGTATCTTTCTATAGCACTATTCGGCCGAACTTTTAACTTGTAATCCTATTTACATGATATGGATTTTACATCTTTTGGCTTTGGCACCAATTTTTCATGTTTGATTTTGTTTAAGAGCTATTATTTCTTTGTCCATGGCTTTTACCTACTTAAAGATTTGAGATGCCTCCTCGTACATCACTTGTTCTTTCATATAATCTTGTTACACTAATGCATTATTGACGTACCTAAGTTTTGATTGCATTATATTCTTTGATTCTTTATGATGTATGCCAGTTGGCCACGGACTTTGTAATGTCCTAAAAATCTCAACTCCTTCGTTGCTCAAGTTTTGATCCTTATACATTTCAACATAACTTGATGCCATCTTCATTGGCACTTGTATGAGCTTCTCCTCAAGCTCATGAAAACTATTTGTCAACTTTGCTTGGCCTTTATTAAGCTTCTCATCAAACTCATAAGAACAACTCACTAACTCTGCTTGGCATTCATTTAGCTCTTCCATAAGTTCATTGAAATAATTTGCCAACTCATCTTGGCCTACTTTAAGCTTCTCCTCAACCTCATTCAAACGATTTCCTAACTTTGCTTGACTTTCACTAAGCTCCTTCCCAAACTTAGTTGTTGCAAAGGACCCCGTAACATCTCATTCCTCCTCACTAGGAGTATACTCTTCATCATTTGAGGTAACAATGTTACCTTCCACTATTTTCTTTCTATATTGGAAATCTCTCACATAATGACCCATTTTGCCACATACATAACTGGGTCTACTACACTTTCTCTAACCCTTAATATAACCTCCATTCTTATCATGAATTCTTTGAGAGCCTTCTCTTTCTACATTTTATTTCTTCCATTTTTGATTTGTTTTTCTTTTCGCCAACTCCTATTACTAAATAGTGCTTTCTCTTGTGGTAATTTTAAGGATAGCTCACTGTTTGTTTAAATAAAGTCTCATTATTACGCAACATATTTTTCAATTCTATTAAAGGTGGTGGGGTGGACCATCCTTGTAACGCGGTAGTGTACGAATCATATTTGGAATTTAATCCATTAATTATGATTATTGTCATTCTATTTTCATCAATTTTTGTTTTAGGATCTAGCTCAACTATTTCTTGGCAAAGCCTATGTACCTTGAGGAAGTATAAACTGATGGATAAATCTCTTTGTACAATGGTCATTAATTCTCTCTCTAAGAATTGGGGTAGGGCCTCATTCCTCCGTGAGAAGAGTTTGGTAAAGATCTCCCATATCTCACTTGGTGTCTCTATGTCATCAACATGTGGCTTTAACTCTGACGTAATTGAAGATAGTAAAGCATATTTAGATTTTTCTACATTTGTGCACCATTAATGATACACGTAGTTATTTCTTCTAGGTGGAGTTGTCTCTCTTCCACCCGTTACCTCCCACAAATCTTGTCCTTGCAAGTAGGCCTTGATAACTCTACTTAAATAGAGTTATTTATTCATTTTTAAGCTAACTATTTTCTTATTTTGTGTTTATTATCATAAAAATACTTAATTTGTATTTAAGTAAGTTAATGTAGGTGAAATGATGACAAACGGTGTGAAAACGAACAAAAATTGGAAGAAACACTTGTGTTGTAGTGCCTAAAGGTTATGTAATATGGTTAGAAACAAGAAGACTAGTGCCGCGATGCACATGGAAATCAAAAAATAACAAGAAGGCTAGTACCACGTTGATGACTGATCCAGGTCGCAGTGCAACAATCTTCAAAAGTTTTCAGGGAGGCTCAGGCCATGGCATGCATTTCCTTATACCGCAGCGAGCTAACATCACACATCTACGAGCATCTTGTGCCGCGGCAGGGGAAAATTTTCACCTGGTGTGAGCATCTCCACAGTTGACTCACTTTTACCCTAACTTTTGATCTCAGCCCTTGGATATTTTTAAATTACAACCCATGGGTCCATATTAAGTCATTTTTTCAATAAGTTAAACCTAAAGAAACATTTGCAAGGAAACAAATGGGCTAGAGGCAGAAACTAAAGAGGGTTTTCTCTCCATTTTTGAGTAAGAAGAGATAGCTTGGAGGAATTTTACACAAGGGTTTCATCATTCATCTATTATAAGTGTAATCTTCATATTTCTTTTAAGTTTTCTTCTTGTTTCTGTTTACTCAAGTATGAACATTATAGAGTAGGAACTTTGTTCTAGGGTTTCAATGGAACCCATTATAGGAACATGGTTTTATAATGTTTATTTAATATTAATTAGGTATTTAGATTATTTAATTTAATGTGCTTAGTGCTCCTTTATAAATTGATCACTTATTTAGGTGTTTTGTTAATTTTGTACACAATTGAAAGATTGGTATGAAATTGTGAACATACATTAAATTAACATATGTGTAATGTGGAAGAAATTCTCATTATTATGTGTGTAATCACTTTTAAATTCCTGGTATTTGATGACCCATATATGCTTAGATAACTATAGACATGTGGGCTAGGTTTATATGGATTAGGATTAACATGACCATAAACATGTGGATGATAGTTACTTGAGTAGAGTTTGATTAATAATCCATGCATTTTAGTTTACTATTAATAAGACATGAAAATTCATGAGAGTAGAATGGGATAAGTTGAATTCCTAGACTTCTTTAATTTGTGTTAAAAACTTCTTTGTTTAATTTCATTTAGTTTAATTTGACATTTAAATTCTACATTCAAAAACTTGATTGTTCAAATAGAGCAAGAAAGCATAAAAATTCAATAGCTAGTCTTAATATACAAAATTATCTTAAGTCTCCAAGGTTCGACTTGTGCTTACACACACTTTACTACTTTTGCACTTACCGTATACTTGCGAAAGATTGCAACAAGTTTTTGGTGCTGTTGCTAGGGACTTGAGCATATATCAAGAGTAATATTGAGTTAAAGTTATACTTTTCTACTTTGAACATTTCTTTTGTTACAAATATTTTCTTTTAGTTTGTTTTGTTTTTGTGAAGTTTGTATGCGTAGGGCTCGAAGTTTGGAGACCCTCCCTTTTGACCCTAAAATTGAAAAGATATTTCGTAGGTTGATTAGGGAAGAACTTTAGCTAAATTTTCCTACCATGGATCAACAACCACCACCAGTTCAATAAGGGGTTGATGAACCTAAGGCTCTTCGAGAATATGCCATGCCAATGGTTGATGGTATTCATATATCTATTAGGAGGCCCAATGTTCATGCTAACAATTTTGAATTGAAGCCAGCGGTCATACAAATGGTTCAGGGGAATTAATTTGGTGGTTTAGCCCATGACGATCCGAACACCTATTTAGCATATTTTCTAAAATTATGTGATACATTCAAGCAAAATGGGGTGTCTGATGATGCTATTCGACCTCAGTTGTTTCCATTCTCACTTTGGGATAAGGATAAGGTTTGGGTTCAATCTTTACCATCGGGTTCCATCACAACATTGGATGACTTAGCATAAAATTTTCTTGCTAAGTATTTTCCTCTCACTAAGACTGCAAAGTTAAGGAATAACATCACTTCATTCCAACAATTTGAAGGGGAGTCATTCTCTGAAACTTGGGAAAGGTTTAAGGAACTTATGAGAAGGTGTTCATATCATGGATTACCAAAGTGGCTTCAAGTCCAAACCTTTTACAATGGTTTGAAGGAGTAGCCTCAAACTATTATTGATGTCGCAGCAGGTGGAGCAATTATGAGCAAAATTGAAGATGAGGCATTTTTTCTTTTGGAAGAAATGGCTTCAAATAATTGTTAATGGCCGGTTGATAGGTTAATTCTAAAGAAACAAAGTGATACGGTGGACATGGATGCCTTCACAGCATTGCAAGCCCAAACTAATGCAATTTTGTTGGGATTGTCTAAGAAGTTGGTTATAAGACCCATGGGGGTCATTATGGTACAAAGTCCATTCTTAGTGTGTGAAATATGTAGTGGGAGCCATGGAAGTGATGCTTATATGTACAACCCAAAATTAGTGAACTTTGTAGGGAACTAAAACCGCCAAGGAAATCCTTGCTCCAACACTTACAATCCAGGGTGGAAGAATCACCCAAATTTCTTATGGAGCAACAACAACAATCAAGGAAGTAGGTTTTAAAACTGACCACCATTTAAACCACCCATTTTCGAACAACCTACTTAAGAGAATAAATCAAGCTTAGATGACAAGTTTGTTCTATGACAAACATGATGAAAGTTATGAAAAATCGTATAGATTCTCGTTTTGACACCATGGGTAACAAATTGAAAGCTAAAGTTGATAAGTTGGAATTTACTCATGGAGCATCAATCCAAAATTTAGAGATACAAATGGGAAAAATGGCCCAAATACTCCACAACCGATCACAAGGTTCTTTCCCTAGTGATACTTTGCCAAATCCTAAGAGAGATGAAAAAAAACAATGTAAAGTTATCACTCTTTAGAGTGGTAAAGACTTAGGAGGAAGCAACAATGGAGTGGAAGAGAAAGTGGATGAAGAAAAAAGTGATGAAAGGGTGGAAAGAGAACAAGAAGAATCTTATGCGCCTAGGTTGAGTTTCTCATACACACCACCTCCACCTTATCTCCAAAGGTTTCAAAAGAACAAGATGGATAAACAATTCTTGAAATTTCTTGAAGTCTTCAAGAAATTGCATATCAACATTCCATTTCTCAATGCTCTTGAGCAAATGCCATCTTATGTGATGTTTATGAAGGACATTTTAACGAAGAAGAGGCGTTTGGGAGATTATGAGATGGTGACACTCATGGAGGAGTGTAGTGCTATTTTGGATAGAAAAATGGTTGAAAAACAAAAGGACCATGAAAGCTTCAACATACCTTGTACAATTGGGAAGCTAGAATTTGGGAAGGCCTTATTGATGAGTGCTCGAAAAGCACTAATATTTCGTGATTAATTGTGCTTAATTGTTTGATATATAGATTTATTATTATTGTTTATTCAATTAATTTCATAAATCTATCCATTCGGAGTCACGGGTATATTTTAATGTATTTCAGGTGTTTTTAGCGTCAAATGAGTCAAATAATGAAAACACGCAAAGACGGAACACTTACGGCGCTCGGATCACGAGTTACGGGCTAAACGAGACAAATATGTAAGCCTTACATAACGAGCCATCACATATGTAAGGGGGTACATGTGAAGAAACTGAAGACAAAGCGCGCCGCGGCGAGGAAAAGTCATGCCGCGGCGGGGAGCTCTCGGGTTTTTACACAATTTCCAGAATTTGTGTTGCGCCGCGGCAGGAAAAATGCATGCCGCGGCGCGCCTATTCCTAATGCAATCAGGAATCCCTTACATTTATAAATACCCCCTTAGAGCCCCTTTACAACAGAACTCGACCAATTCGTACACAACTCTTATTTTTCACAATTTTGCGACCCAAACACTACATTCAATCAGTTTTGAGAGCGTTGCCACACTCTAACGAAGCGAGAGACACTATTCTAAGGATTCGAGGAAGCCAACGATGATCGAAGATAAAGCTTACGAAGAAGAACGCTATCCAATCCATAAGCGGTATTTAGATCTAGGATTTTCTTGTTGTTATAGAATTAATTCCTCTTCTCTATTTGTTAAAGTGTATGATCATATTTTATTTGTCTATTAATAATAATATGAACATGAGCGGCTAGTCTAATTATGGATGTTTAGTTTGTGTTGCCATGTTTGCTAGAATTGTGTATGGTGTATCTTATTGATTTATAAATAAATTACTTTTTGATTAAGAGCATGTTTAGATATTTAATTATGAATAATCATGGGCCCATTTGATGTTCGTAGTTAGGTTGAAAAATCTGAGAATTTAGTTATAGGAACGTCACCTTAACTTTATTCCGAAACACTTAATCGAAGCTTCAAGTTAGTGACTTAGTCATAGCATTAATTTGATTGGCATGTTTTCCTTGCGCATAATTTGATTACTATTTGATTTACCCCCGCCAAAGGCAATTAATTAGTTAATCAATAAAGAGACCTACCCCCGCCAAAAGGAGTCTCGTAATTAAAAGGAAAGCTGGTAGTTTAGTTTATATAGGACGTTCATGTTATCTCACCATACCTTTTCGATGCAAGCATGGTCAACCAAGCTAAACGTCCATACATCCTCCATTGATATTTGAATTGATTGTTTGCTTGCGATCTTGTTTTCGTTTGATTGTCGTATGATTGTTCTCGTCACAATTCCAACTTGTTTACAGTTTTACTAGCTTTAGAATTCTAGTTACTTAGAATTTTAGTTTTACTAGAACTCTATTTAATTGGTATTTTATTTGCTTTAGGATTCTAGTTGCTTAGAGTTTTAGTTTCACTAGAACTCTATTTAATTAGTGTTTTATTTTCATTAGAACTCTATTTTGATTAAAAAGTTAGTTATTTAGAACCACTGCAATTCCTTGAGAGACCGACCTTAGAAGTTGCTTATCACTTTACTACGAGTGATTCGTACACTTGCGAGTACACATTTTAACACATCACTTATGTGACCTTAGAACTAGCATTAATTTGATGTCATTTTCAGTTTTCAAGAAGTTTGGGTTGGGTGAGACAAGACCAACTTCAGTTACACTCCAAATGGCTGATAGGTCACTTAAAAGACCAAGAGGTATTGTTAAAGATGTGCTAGACATGGAGGAAGACTAAGACATCCCCATTATTCTTGGACAACCATTCCTTGCCACAAGAAGAGCCTTAATTGATGTACACAAAGGAGAGCTCACCATGAGGGTGCAAAATGAAGAGGTAAAATTTAATGTTTTTAAATCTATAAAATTTTCAAATGATATGGATGATTGTTTTAGGATAGACACTCTTGACAAATGTGTGTATGAGATATTTAAAGATGACTATCCTATTGGTCCTTTAGAGTTTGCTATCACTAGATAATGTATTTTAGATAATAATAATAATAAAAAGAATGGTGATAGTATTTGTGATAATATGCATGCTCATGTTGTTGACATTGATAATTTTGATGATGATAGTATGCATGAGGTCATTGAGACCATTAATTTTTATGATGATGACTATGCGCATAAGAATAGTGATAACATTGCTTTGAATAACCATGATGGAGATTATGTAGATTTGAATGATGATGTTATGGAAATCATACATTTTATGGAGGCTATGCCTCCTTGTGTTAGTGTTAATATTTTTGATAAGGTGTTGAAGGAAAGGTCTTCACTTAAGTCATCTATTGAAAAGCCTCCTACACTAGAGCTTAAACCATTGCCTTGTCATCTCAAATATGCTTATTTGGGAGATGGTGAAACACTACCGATAATCATTTCTTCGGCACTCACGAAGGAACAAGAGGGAAAGTTATTAATGGTTTTACAAGGAAGAAAAGGAGCTATTGGATGGTCTTTAGCCAACGTCAAGGGAATTAGCCCCTCTATTTGTATGCATAAAATTTTGATGGAGGAAGGGAAAATTTCTACTAGAGATGCACAAAGGAGCTTGAATCAAGTAATGAAAGAGGAGGTGAAGTAGGAGATCATCAAATGGTTAGACATAGGCATCATTTTTCCCATATTAGATAGTAAGTGGGTAAGCTTGGTCCAATGTATCCTAAAAAGAGTGGTATGACCATGGTATTAAATGAAGCTAATGATTTCATCCCCACAAGAACAGTAATCGGATAGAGATTTTGTATGAACTATTAGAAGGCTAACAAGGGGACTCGAAAGGATCATTTTCTTTTACTTTTCATCGACCAAATGTTTGATAGGTTAGCAGGTCATGAGTTTTATTATCATTTGGATGGGTATTTAGGGTACAATCAAATTGCCATTGCTCTAGAAGACCAAGAGAAGACTACTTTCACTTGTTCCTATGGGCATTTACTTTTCGAAGAAGGGTTGTGCAATGCACCAACTACTTTTCAAGGATGCATGATGGCTATCTCTTCTAACATGGTGGAGAAGTTTTTTGAAATTTTTATGGATGATTTATTTGTATTTAGTGATACCTTTGATGCTTGCTTGCATCATCTTTCTCTTGTTTTACATAGATGTGATGAAACCAATTTTGTTCTAAATTGGGAAAAATGTCACTTCATGGTACATGAACGAATTATTTTGGGTTATCGAGTTTCCTCCAAAGGAATAGAGGTCGATAAAGCAAAAATTGAGGTGATTGAGAAGTTACCTCCACCTACCAATGTGAGAGGTGTATGAAGTCTACTTGGCCCTGCCGAGTTTATAGAAGATTTATCCAAGACTTCTCCAAAATATCTATGCCCTTGTGTAATCTCCTGGAGAAAGATAGACATTCTAATTTGATGAAACTTGTCTAGAAGCCTTTCAAAGGTTAAAAGAAAATTGGTGACAACACCCGTTGTTGTATCTTCAAATTGGAAGTTACCATTTGAGTTGATGTGTGATGCATCGGACTATGCAATTGGAGCAGTTTTGGGACAAAAGAAAGGAAAGATTTTCCACACCATCTACTATGCGAGTAAAACATTTAATGATGCCCAAGCCAACTATGCAATAAAGAAGAAGGAGTTATTGGAAATAGTCTTTGGTTTTGAGAAGTTTCCATCCTATCTTGTTGGGACCAAAGTAATTGTGTACACGACTTATTCGACACCCAAATATCTCTTGGCAGAGAAGGATACAAAACCTCGGTTAATTAGATGGGTTCTTTTTCTTCAAGAATTTGATTTGGAGATCAGAGACAAGAAAGGGTCAGAAAATCTAGTGGCAGATCATTTGTCAAGATTAGAGCATAGAGGTAATGATGATAATTTGATTATTAACGATGAATTTCCTAATGAACAAGTGTTTGCTATAGATCATGTGAGCATGCCTTAGTTTGTCAACTATGTAAATTACCTTGCATGTGGGATAATGCCACCATATTTATCTTCTATGGAGAGGAAGAAGTTTTTGAGGGAGATTAGACTTTATTTATGGATGAGCCATATTTATTTAAGACATGTTTCGAAGGGCTTTTGAGAATATTCATTCCTTTTGAGGAAGTTGGTGACATACTGAAGCATTGTCATGCTTCGGAGTATGGAGGACACTTTGGTAGTACAAGGACATCAGCGAAGGTGCTTGAATCAGGATTTTATTGGCCAACCATTTTCAAGGATACATATGAATTTGTAAAAAATTGAGATAGATGCCAAAGGGTTGGAAATATATTAAGGAGGAATGAGATGCTTGATGAACATTATTTTGAACCTATTATTTGTTAATTTTTAAGTATTTATTTTATACTTTAATTCGATATTATTTTAATTTGCAGAGGTATTTTCATGTTTTATAGGTTCAAGCATTGTGAAGGAATAGTGGAGTGAAGTGTTCAAAAAGGGGCTCAAAATGTAACCCTTACATTGTAGTTCATTTACTATGTAAGGGGGGTTTAAATTAGAGCATAGGAACGTAAGGCTTACGCAGGAATCAACAAATATTGAAGGACCCTTACATAGCATTACAACATTACGCGCCGCGGCGATGAAAATGCATGCCGCCGCATGGGTGTCTCAGATTGCGTTCTGGGAATCATAGAAAAAATAATGCACGCCTCGGCAAGAATATTGTGCACTGTGGCGAGACACTTCCTGTTTTGGTCTGAAGTATAGAAAACCATTGCACGCCTTGGCAGAGAAATATGCGCACTGCGGCCCGCGCACTCGGATTCCAATTTTTCCCTTCCAGTCCCCCTACACACACACACACACAAATCCTAACCTATAAATACATCACAAAACCCTCTTCTTCCCCACCAAGGTGAACAGTGTGTGAACAGTTCTGAAACCCTATTTTTCCATACTTTTTGAGAAAGAAATTACTCCATTAATGTTATTCCATTGAAGCTTCATCAAGAAACTTGAAGAAGGTGATCATCCAACATCAAGAAGCTTGTTTTAAGAGTGGAAGTGGGGTATTTTATTGTGTGTAATCTCTTTTCTCTTTAGAACTCTTTGAATGCTACTTGTAATGGAGAACCTTGATTGGAATGTCATTATGAGTAGCTAAACCCCTTTTGTGTGGAATTTTAGGGATGTGGATATGAATGGATATTGTTTATGTGGCTTAATTTATATTTAAGTGATTTATTTCATATTCATTGTTTTTAATATCTATGTTCATTAATTACTTTTTACCAATTTAATTTATGAATGTATGAGAATATTTTAGGGTTGAGCTTTAGAAACGCTATTTAAGTTTGATTTGGCATTTTTGAGCATGAGCCTAATTTAAGTGCATTGACTTGTTTTAAATTAGATGATTAAATCTTTTCCTATAATTAATGCTAATTAGTTAATTAACTATCCGGATCAAAGAAGTTAATTAGGTGATTAAGGAAAAATTGCCATTGATTTGGGATTTTTTAGGCTTAGTGAAATGATCAATAAATTCCACTTTATATGCTTAATTGTGAAAACTACATAAATTAATCTATTTGTCATTGGTTCACTAACTAATTCTCACACTCGTTCATCACATCGTTCCGACTAAGTTTTCACTCGTTTATTTTCACTTGTTTTAAGAAAATTATAATTTTAGCAACCGTTCTCCAAACCAATCTTTGTTAGAGTGTTTAGAATTTATTTTCGTATTTAATTTTTAGATCACATTTAACAATTTTAAAAACAATCGCAATTCCTTTGAGAGACGATCTTGGGAGTATACTTGTCGCTTACTACAAGTGACTCGTACACTTGCAAGTTTTTACAAATACAAAATTTGGTTATCAAGTTTTTGTGTATCAATTTCTTTGAAAAATATCTTGGAGGTGGAATTATTTGATATACGAGGGATAGATTTCATAGGACCCTTTGTGTCGTCATATGGGAACCACTACATTTTGGTAGTTGTGGACTATGTCTCCAATTGGGTTGAAGCGACGGCCCTACCAACTAATGATGCTAAGGTAGTGGTTGAATTTTTTAAGAAATTTTTTACACGATTTAGAACTCCATGAGCCATCATTAGTGATGGGGCTAGTCATTTTTACAATCGAGTTTTTTAATGCCTACTTACAAAATACAATGTCAAGCATAAAGTAGCAACCCCCTATTATCCCGAAACTAGTGGGCAAGTGGAGGTTTCTAACCAAAAAATAAAGATGCTACTAGAAAAGATGGTAAATGCTTCTAGAAAAGACGGTAAATGCTTCTAGAAAAGATTGGTCCACAAGGTTAGAGGATTCTTTATGGGCGTACAGAACGACATTTAAAACTCCTGTTGGAATGATTCCATATCGACTTGTTTATAGTAAGGCATGTCACCTCCTAGTGGAGTTGGAGCACAAGGCCTTTTGTACTTTGAAAGAGTTGAACATGGATATCATAGTAGCAGGTGTGAAGTGAATGTTACAATTAAATGAACTTGATGAACTTCGACTTTTTGCCTATGAGAATGCCAAACTTTATAAGGAGAAGACCAAAAAATGACAATAGGATTGTGGATCGTCACTTTGGACCAAGACAACAAGTTCTTTTATTTAATTCTCTTCTCAAGTTGTTTTCAGATAAGCTTAAATCTAGATGGTCGGGTCCTTTTACCATCACCAAAGTATTTCCTCATGGAGCAGTGGATTTAGAAGATAAGTTAAAGAAGAGATTTTTGATGAATAGACAATGACTTAAACATTTTTATGGATGAAAGGTGGAGAAACTCATATCCATTGTCAAGTTGAGTACCTTGGACCATGACGATTAAAGAAAAAGGGAAAAGTCGAGCCAACGACTATAAAAGAGGCGCTTGTTGGGAGGCAACCAAATTTTTGATTAACTTATTTTGTTTTTGTTTTGTAGAAAATAAATAGAAGCATTGAAGTTCAAAGGAGATACAAATCAAGTAATCCAAAGCTTCGATTGTGAGGGAGTTTTTTCATTCTTTATTTGCTTTTGTTTCCTTTATTACAAATTGAGGACAATATGCATGTTAAGTTTGGGGGTGGTGAGAAACTTTCGTTTCTTTTGTTAGATTTGTGGTAAAAGTGACTTTTACAACTATATTGGTGTTAGTGAATAGTATGTTAAATGAGTTTAATAGGAACTCAATGATGATTTTTCATTGGCATGCATTAGACTTGGATTGAAATATGATAGCTATGACTTGTGTATTCATTGATGTATGTATGACTAAATTTTTTGATTTGAAATGCTCCATTCTATATGCATATGCCATAACTTTGTGAAATTGTATGCTTATTTTGATAAGTTTGTGTGGATTTCATGCTTTGATGATTTATGTATCTATAACAAACTTTAGAATCCATTTTAGTGCCTCTTGAGGAGAAATCGTATATGCTACTTAAGTTTGAGAGAGGATGTAGGCCTTCTTTGAACCGTTTGAGCTTTTCGAACTACCATGATTATTTATGTCCTTAGTTACCCCATTTTGAGCCTTTATGTGATATTTTTTTTAATTTCATTTTACCATTATGATCAGCTTAGCCCAAATGATAAATCTCATTTACCCATGACACCCTTAGTTGAACAGTTATTGTGTTATCTTTTGATTGAGCTAATAATATGTGTTGGAAATGTGTGGTTTACCTCCTTGTAATTAAAAAAATGGAGCATAGTTCTTACAAAAGCAAAAATATATAACTAAATAAAGTTTGAAAACAGTAAATTGCAAAAGAACTTAAGTTTAAGGGTACATTACTTGTAGTTATGAGTTCATTAGTTTAATATATGTTTTTGGTTAGCTAAGGATGTGATAGAGCCTAAATATTATATATCTCACCTACTCATATCTTAGCCTATCATTACAAGCTTTTGAAGACCTATTAATTTCAATTAAGTTTACATTTACATTAGTGGAGAGAGAGACTAAATATGGACTTATGAAGTTTGGTACCATTCTAGACTATTATTTTATTTTGAATGGTTCACATGAGCTTATTTTGATGGCATATGATGTAAACTAGTTTGGCATAACACGTACACACATGGAGCATGTCATCGAAAAATTGGTTATACACTTAAATGAATGCATTATAGATTAATAACCATATGAACATTTAAGTTGAGTGTATTGGTTAATCCTTAAGGGTCCTCGAATTAATTAAGCATGCTTGAAGCTAACATCACTTATAGTTACGAACCCCCTTTTACCATTAGTTAGATGCTTGGGACAATCAAAAATTTAAGTTTGGGGGTGTGATTACTTTACTTAGTAGAGTTATTTGTTCATTTATAAGCTAACTATTTGTCTTAATGATGACAAATGGTGTGAAAACGAACAAAAATTGGAAGAAACACTTATGACGCAGCAGTGAAAATCTTTTGTCGTAGTGCCCAGAGGTTATGAAATATGGTTAGAAATAGGAAGATCAGTGCTGCAACAGGAATCGGTTTGTGCCACGACACACATGGAAAGCAAAAAAATCAACATGAAGGCTAGTGCCACGACAGTGACTAATCTAGGCCGCAGCGCAACAATCTTCAAAAGTTTCCAGGGAAGCTTAGGTCGTGGCACGCACTTTCTTTTCTTGCAGCAAGCTAACATCACACATTCTATGAGCAGGCCAATGCTGCAGCGCACACATCCTTAGGCTGCGGGAAGTGAAGATTTTCACCTAGTGCCAACATCTCCACAGTTGACTCACTTTTATCCCAACTTTTTACCTTAGCCCTTGGATATTTTTAAGTTATGATCTAAGGGTCCATATTAAGTCATTTTTTCAATAAGTTAAACCTAAGGAAGCATTTGGAATAAAACAAAACAGCTGGAGGCAGAAACTAGATAGGATTTTATCTCCATTTTTTAACAAGAAGAGATAACTTGGAGGGTTTTTGGAGGAATTTCACACAAAGGTTTCATCATTCATCTATTCTAAGTGTAATCTTCATGTTTCTTTTAAGTTTTCTTCTTGTTTCTGTTGACTTAAGCATGGACATTATGGAGTAGGAACTTTGTTCTAGGATTACAATATAACCCATTCTAGGAACATGATTTTCTAATATTTATTTAATATTAATTAAGTGTTTAGATTATCTACTTTAATGTGCTTAATGCTCCTTTATAAATTGATCACTTATTTAGGTAATTTGTTAAATTTGTGGCAATTGAAAGATTGGTATGAAATTGCGAATATGCATTAAATTGACATATGTATAATGTGGAAGAAATTCTCATTATTATGAGTACAATCACTTTTAAACTCTAGATGCTTAATGACCCATGTATGCTTAGATAGCCATAGACATGTGGGCTAGATTTATATGGATTAGGATTAACATGACCATAGAGATGTGGGTGATAATTACTTGAGTAGAGTTTGATTAATAATCCATGCATTTTAATTTACTATTAATGAGACATGAAAATTCATGAGAGTAGAATGAGTTGAATTCCTAGACTTCTTTAATTTGTGTTAAAAACTTCTTTTGTTTAATTTCATTTAGTTTAATTTGGCATTTAAATTCTAATTCAAAAACTCGATCATTCAGATAGAGTAAGAAAGCATAAAAATTCAATAGCTAGTCTTGATATACAAAATTATATCAAGTCTTCGAGGTTCAATTCGTACTTATACACACTTTACTACTTTTGTATTTATCATATACTTGCAAAAAATTGCGACAAGCTTTTTACCAAGGCGCACCACTCTTTGCAATTATAATTATTGCGCTTTTCAATTCCTTATAGGTCTCTTATTATTATGACTTGGTAAACCTCTGGGTTTAGCCAAGTAAGCTTGAATTTGAACATATTTCACAATCTTTCGTGATTATGCACGATCACTATAAATTTTTGACAGAGATTCGATCCCTTGATCGACTTTCTCTGATGCCAATTGTGAATTTATTGCTTGTGTCAATTTCCACTTACAAACACTTAATCACACAAATCACTTTAACCACTCTTACTACACTTAATCACATTACACATACTCACTCCTTATTACTTACACACATAGTACACATTTCACTTTTCTTATTACTAGCACTCCAAAATAGGATACAAGGTCGGTTTGTGTTGCCACTTACACATTTGTAGGAGCTTCAAGAATGTATGTAACAAAGTTGATAGTTCTAGACTTTAAGGTTAATTACTTGAAGCCCAACGACTGCATAGAAATCTATAAAAAAAATTAAGAAAGGAAAAGAGGCGGTGACGATAATATATTAACAACATCCTTAATTAAATTTATTGTTTGATAAAATAAAGGGAAATAATCTAACATAATTCTATCTCACTAATCTTAATTTAATATGAACCCTTTACTTATATTTTTATATACTATAAAGAGGTCATCATAGAATAAGAATAGTAAAAAGTAGTTATGCTAGCCAATTTTCCTAAACTTAAATTATCAAGGCTGAAAGTACTTATTCCTGCAGCGGCATTTCCAAGTGAGAAGATAATAGCTCCCATAATCATCATCATTATCACTGTCATGTGATGCTTTGCTCTTATGAGAGTGAGAAGCAACTAAAGCTGCCAAACAAGGTCTACAAGTCTTGCACTTGTGTACACATGTTGGTGGTTTTGAACCCAACTGAGGTTTCATTTGCTTTAAGCGCTTATCACTATCTCTTATTAACATCAAACCATCTGCCAGAACAGAGCAAAAAAGAATAAATTACATGGTGTGCTTGAGCTTAAATGGTTTATGATAACATTACAATTACCTGAATTGGAAGGTAACAATGTGAGGCAAAAAATGGACAGTAGAATGACGGCAGTCTTTATCTCATTTAGGCGTTTTCCACATGAGGCCATCAAAAAATATTGGCAAGGCAAAGCAAGAGAAGTGGGTTTGGCAATGTAACTTTTGGAGAAAGGGGTTTCTTCTTAATAACTAGAGAAGAAAATAACTCAGCAGATATGTTGAGTGACTGGTTGTTTGAAAGTTCCATGAATGATTTACTGTTGCTCTGAAATCAACTGGCTTAAATTTTCAGTGAAATTATTATTTAATGGCAAAAATTGCAAGTGTTTTATTCTTTTTCTGTCCGAATAGACTCTTCTTATCGGTCTTTTCAAATCATTAAACAAGTACTATGCTCTTCAGTTTATAACCAATGTTAGTTGTATTCTTTCATTTTTTTTTTTTTTTTGGGTATCTAAATAATGTGTCCATGTAACAAAATATAAATATAAGAGTATGTAATCAGATATTTCAATTTGATCGTAAATTTAGAAAGAAAAAAAAAAGCATGTCATATGTATCAAAAAAAATTGAAAAATTACCAAAAATAACGTCTCTAAAATTTATAATAACAAAACTAGCACCCTAATAATATTGAACAATTAATTTAAACGTTCAACATTGAACGGGTCTAAATTATCGTCGTTTAATTTTAATTGAATGGATGTTCAAAGAAAAATGATATATCAATAATTTTTTTAATTGTAAAAATATAATTTTGAACACAATGATATTATTTTTGTTATTATAAATTTTCTAACATATTAGTTTTGTTATTTTTTTAAAAAAAAAATTTAATACTTTGTATCCTTATAAAGTCCGCGTAACTTGAATATAACCACAAATATGCATTATGACCTTTCTTAAACAAAACAAGTATCTGAGAAACAAATTAGTACAAGAATCCCTGCTAAGTATGTTGCAATCAAGTTATAACAAGATTGTTCTCCCTCTTTTGTCCTCCTACGTATCTTTTTTTTTTTTGGTCGAAAGAAAAAACCTCCCCATGATGCTATCACCTGGATGTTGGAGCTCCTAAAAAGAGGGGAGTTTATCTAGTCTCATACCCTAGAACTTATATGTAGTGTAAATTGCAATAACAGTTGGACTATCTCAAATAGGGGCAGAGCATCCGACGGGCTATATCTCAAGCAAATATTTTTACAAAAATTAATTACATATATATTTTTAGTATTAAATAAATATTTTATTTGGAGTCATATATTGTGTCTAATTTTTGCTTATATATTTTGATATATACTAAAATTATTTAACAAATATGTTGATAAAAATAACATAAATTATAAGTAAAATGGTTAAATATATACACATTTTTTTTCATATATTTGTTAACTATTAATTACACAAATAAAATTGTAATCATATGTTACATAAAAATACTTCTTAAATTAATATATAATAATTTTAAAAAATTTTAAATATTTAACTCTAGACTAAACATTATAAAAACTAAAAATTAAAAAAAAAAAAAAAAAAAAAAGAGAGTATACAATAAGCTTTAGACTAAATCTTTTAAGTTTTAATAATTCCTAACGTAAAAGTTTTGTTTAAACTCAAATTTTAAGTTTATCTAATATTATATTATTTTATATTTTATTTTAATAATTTTTTTAATTTATTTGAAAATTTCTTTATATGAAAATTTTAATATTTCTTTATCTTTAGTTTTTTTTTTTTTTTCATTTTTATTAGTTATTCTTATATTATTTATAACCAATATATAATTCAATATAGTTTCAAGTTTCAAGTTTAAAATTCTAAATTATATTTTATTTTTACATTGTTCATATATTTCATTTTAGTTTTAGTTTTAGTTTTAACTGTTATAAATTTTGTTGTATTTGATTGAGCTTCCCATTTGCTTTAATTTTTTAGTTAATAAATTTATTTTTATACATTTATGATATTAATACTTATTAACTTATTATAATTTTTGTTTAATTTTCATTACAAGTTTATTTTAATTAATTTGTTAAATCTATAATTTTTGTTTAATTTTCATTACAAGTTTATTATAATTAATTTGTTAAATCTATATTTTTTCAGTGATAACTCTATATCTCTATTATAATAAGATATGCAAAATTTAATGTTAGATTAGTAAATTCCACTATAACTCTTATTAATTATATATTATGATTTATTTTTTATATTTTAATATTTTAATAAAATTTTATACTTTGTATAAAAAAAATATTGATTTCATCCTTCCTAAAAATTATTTATGGCTTCGCCTCAAAGCCTCACTGGGCTTTAGGGGATAGGACTACTGCCATACACTCATACCACCACGATTCATCTACTATTGGGGGAATCCCCAACCTCAGAGAAGTGTATACACTTCCAAGGCCAATGAGAGGTGGTGGATAAAAGCTCAACATCGAAGCACATGTTTCAAACTTTAAAGTGTACATGTTTCAAGCTTTAAATTCATACACTTTACTGTCTAACAAAGCCCACAACTCCCGTACAATAATACATCAAGGTGGGCTACCATCTGAACTATCTTCTCATTGTTATAGTTTTTAAACTTGGTTGGACCATAATGTACATCTAAGTACTCAACAATAGTTGAAATTGGTATATAAGTTATAAATAGTATCAAGGTACTAGCGCATGTGTGTGGGTGGAATCGATTTAAACTGAACAAGAGGTCTCAAAACGAGCACATGGCTACGAAACACTAATATACGATAGAACTTGTCCATAGAAGCTTAATATTGTAGACAGGTACAATAGCTTCTGCAATCTTGCTATATATCTTGTTCAGCTAGCTCTGTGCCTTTCTTTCACACAAAGCTAAAAGACAAAACATGTCATTCATTGATACATCAACTCTTTATCTTCACTTGTTGCATCTCAAGTACAGTGAAATTAAATTTCTATTCACAAAGTTTGCCTCACACTTCTGATAAATAAATGCAGTGACTTTTAATTTTAAATATACAAGGATAAATAGTGCTACGTTTTTTCTCAGTAGCAAAGGATGGTAAATAACGAACAACTTTTTCAGTAACATATATATAAGGAAACTATAAATGTAAAAAATTTCTGATACATTTTAAATAGTGTGTTAGAGTTAGATTAAATAATATAATTATGCTGACAAAACTATTTTAAGAATAAACTAAGCGCGTTCAGTGTTTTATTTTTATTTTAGGGGAGGGCCTAAGCGTAATAAAGACCCAAAATATTATGGACAAAAGTCGACAATCGACTTCATTTTTAACAAAATAAATTACAATATTATCCTTTAATGAATTATAAAATACAGATTTTTTATGTAAGTATTACGGAATATAACAAAAATTTTGTAAGCCTTACAAACATACTATTTTTCTAATTATAAAAACAAATATATTTTGCACAAATGGCATAAATAAGAGAAAATCAAACAAAAAATCAAGAAATAATGAAAATAGAGACACAAGACTTCAAGATGTTTTTATCAAGAAATGATATTTAGTAAAAAGAAATTTGAAGAAATTCAAAAATTGAAATTAAATCTCAAAGAAGGCGATGAATTAAAAGAATCACCTTTTTCAAAAAAAAAAAAAATGTTACCTAAAAAGATATAGTTTATTATGGATTAAGTAACAAAGAAATGAATATAACTATAACAGATGTAAATGATAAATTTAACATACCATTAATTGATAAAGAAACAATTATAGATAAATTATCAAAAATCTCACAAAAAGATAAATATAAAATTGGATATATTCATCTTAGAGGAATACAAATTTTAATTAAAGCACATTTTAGAGAAGGGATTAATACACCCATAAAATTAGCATTATTATATAACAGAATAATAAAACAGAAGAGATGTTTTGTTAGAAATTATCCATAAAAATTTAGGATATCAAAAATTAAAATTTATAGCATACTCTAAATTCGCTGTTAATATAAATGATAAAAATCTAAATCAAGTATTAAGTTTGGCATATGAATTTGAAAGAGAAAATTTAATGAAAAAAGGAAACCACTCATTTTCTATAATTACATAGTAAGATACTAATTAACTAATAGCCATAACAGTTTAATATAAGGAGAAAATGAATTCATAGAAATAAAAAAAAAAAAACTTTTCAAAAAATAGAAGTAATAAAACCTGAAGTAATGACAAACTTTGAAATACCAAAGGAATGGAAATCATATATAAAAGAAAAACCTCTTGTACTAGATAGAAAAAGTAGTATTTTTATAATAAAATTTATTAAAGATAATGCAAAGGTTAATAAACTTAAATGGGAAGAACAAGAAGAAATAAAAGAATTAAAACAAGATATTAAAGAAATTAAGAATTTATTAATACATGAAATAATAGGAATTAAAAAATGCTAAAATCAAAATTACAAGAAATAAAATTAGAAGAAAATGAAAATATAAATGGAAGTATAAAAATCAAAATGAAAGCTTTAATTCTTCTAGCTGAAGACGTAGATGCAACATGCGAATAAAATACCAAATATTTACAGAGTATAAATGATATACAAAAAGAAATTCTTGAAAAAATAAGAGAACATAATTAGACTAAAAAATAATTAGATATACATAAAGAAATAATAGAATTAAGAAAATACATTAATGATATACCAAGAACTAATGGATTAAAATTTGACCTATTAAGAGAATTAAAAGAAGAATCCCATTGGAGATTTGATGTATTAATACATAAAAATAAAAAAAAAAAAGATGAAAAAAAAAATCCAAAGATAAAGAAAAAGAAATAATCTCAATATAATGGAATATAGAAAAGAATTAGAAGAATAATTTATGAACCCTAAAAATAAAGATATAGGAAAATTAATCTGTCTTTAAACCCTAACAAATAAAGAATTAGAAAAACATTATGAAGGAAAACTTTGTACAAATAAAGAAGATAATAATATGACAATAATTAGTAAAAGTGAATCTGAATAAGAAAACATAAGTCCAAAAATACACATGGAACTAGTATTAGAAACCCCAAGAAGACCAAATCCAGAAAGAGGAGAAACATCTAATCTACATAGAGAAGAAAGAAATAAACACAGACCAGAAGAACTTAAACGTTTTAATAGAAGAAGACATTTACTTAAAATAGAATAAAGTTTATATTGAGGAACCAGGAGTAGTATCCCACCAGAATTTAGACCCCATGAAAGCTATAAATCTAATATTTTAGATTTAGACTATATAAGAGATAGAATAAAAGCCTTAGATGAATGGACAAGTGAAATTTGTGTAATTATATAGATTTTTAAAACCACACAAACAAATCCTTCCACTAGTACAGTATTAGTAGCTCACAAAATGACAGAAAATGTAAAAGTTTGGTTTACAAATTTAATAGAACAAAAGCACTTATTAATGCAAGGAAATGCATCTATAGGTAGAAAATACTTAAAAACTGTAGTAAATGAAATATATAAAAAATTTATTGGAGAAGATAAAGGTAGACGCATTACTAAATCTAGTGAAAATGAAATAAATGAAGCTAAATGGTATTTAGCTAAAATGGAAGTATGTAATATGTATTACATAGATTTTTTTATACGTGAATAAGAAATGTATAATCACAAATTATCACCCTCTATGCAAGAAACTTATAATGAAATGATTTTCTAAAAATTACTTTGAACATTACATAAAATAATGACAGAATGATAAAATAATAATAGATAAAATATACATGATACATTAGAAAGAATAATAAGGAGCCTTAAGAATTGGATAATTCTAAAATGTCAAGAAAAGAAGAAATATAAACAAGTCAGAGGAAACGATAGAATTTGTTGTGATATAAAAGATTTTTGAATGCTAGAAAAATATAGATGCAATATAAAACTTTATAATAAATATAAGAAACATAAAAAGTATAAAAAATTCACGAGGTATAAATTTAGAAAACAAAAATTTTTAAAAATATAAAAGATGATATAAAATAGAACTTTATAACCAAAGTTATTTCAAAAAGAAGAAAATATAATATACCAAAAAAGAAAAATTATTTTCCATCAGTAAAGAAAAAATATAAACATTGGATATGTAATGAGGAAGAACATTATGCAAATGAATGTCCTAATAGACTTTAACATAAAAAAAAATTTAAATTTCACAAAATGCAAAAATTTAAAAAAAAAAACTTTTAAAATAGAATTAGAACCTATAGAAGAATATGATATATATTATACATGCAGTATTTATCTATTAGAAGAAACTGAAGAAAAGATAATAGATTCAAAAAATCTGATTCTAAATAATGGACGAGTTATTAAGTATAACAAATCCAAACAATACATATATAAAAATATGATTAAAATTTAAGGGATATAACAATTATCATTTACATGCATATATTGACACACGTACAAGTATTGTGTAGCTAGTAAATATATATATTTAAAAGAACTTTGGAAATAATCACCAATAGAATTAATAGTAAGGATAGCAAATAATACTAAAATAAATCTTAACAAAGTTTTAAAAGATACATATATATTAATAGGAGGAGAAATCTTTCATATAATCACGATATATTAACAAAAAATTTGAGTTGATATTTTATTAGGAAACTATTTTTTAAATCAATGTCAACATTTTACCCAATATTTAGACATAATAAGTTTAACAATCCTAGAAGGTGAAACTATATATATGTATCAAAAATAAAAAAAGCTTTAACTGTTTCATCACAATATAAAAAGTGAAAATGTGGTGAGAATATAAATCAACAAAAATTATATTTAGAAAATATTTCTTTAGACATATAAATTAACCAAAACCTCTTCTTAAATGAAATTCAAGAAGATAAAGCCCAAGTAGGAGTATGAACATTGTTAAGAAAAATATGTTCATAAAATCTTTTAGATCCAAATATTAATAAATCAAATGAAATGACAACCTAAAAATTAAAAGATCCTTTAAAATTCATTAGAGTAAAACCAATGATTTATACTCTAGAAGATAAGAAAGAATTTAAAAATTAAATTCAAAAACTTTTGGAATTAAAGGTAATTATTCTCAATAATTCACCCCATTCAAGTCAAACTTTTTTAGTAAAAAAAGAAGTTGAAAAACGTAGAGGAAAGAAAATAATAGTCATAAATTTCAAAGCTTTAAACAAAGAAAATATTGATAATATTTATTTTATTCCAAAGAAAGAAAAACTATTATCACTCATTAAAGGAAAAAATATATTTTTCAAGTTTCGACTATAAAAGTAGATTTTGACAAATAAGACTTGATGAAGAATTTCAAAAATTAACATCTTTTAGTTGTTTACAAGAGCAATTTTAATGGACAGTTGTTCTATTTGATTTAAAACAAGCACCAGTAATTTTCAAAGGTATATGAATAATGTATTTAAAAAATTTCATAATTTTTGTTGTGTTATATAGATGATATACTGGTATTCAGTGATAATTTGCAAAGACATTATTTAGACATTATCAATATTTTATAAGAATGTAGAAAATCAAGGATAATACTATCTGAAAAGAAAGCAGTAATAGCTCAACAGAAAATAAAATATTTATGATTAGAAATTGAAGAAGAAAAACATCACCTATAACCTCATATTTTAAACAATATATAAAGTTTTTTCAGTACAATTAAAAATAAAAATTAATTACAAAGATTGTTAGTATGTTTAACATATATAGAAACTTATATAAAAAAAAATTAGGAGAAATGAGAAAACCATTACAAACGAAACTTAAAAAAGATTAAGTTTGGAAATGGACTGACCAAGACACTAAATACACGAAAAAGGTAAAAGATTTACTAGCCTTATATCATCTAAGACCAAACGATAAAATGATAATAGAAGTAAATGTTTCGCATGAATATTGGGGAGTAGTACTAAAGGCAAGAGTTGATGAAAAAGATGAATATCTTTGTAGATTTACTTCAAGATCTTTTCAAGACCCTAAATTAAATTATCACAGTAATGAAAAAAATATTTACCTATAAAGAAGACTATTAAAAAATTTACAATATATGTCATAAGCTTAAGATTTATTGTTAGAATTGATAATAAAAATTTTGGACATTTTTTTAGAACTAATATTGCCGGAGACTATAAGCAAGGAAGACTCATCAGATAGAAACAGTGGTTCAATTATTATAAGTTTGATATAGAACACTTTCTAGGAACTAAAAATAGTTTAACAAATGCATTGACTAGAGAATTAGCACCATAAACTATTTTTATGATTGTAGGAATGGAGCAGATTGATATAAAATCAAGATAAAGAGAAGGAAATAAAAATCCTTCAAGAACAACTTGAACTCCTATATCTTGAAAAATCTCTTATGGAGACAAACAATTTGAAGGAAGAACTTAATTACTCAAAACAATTCTAAAAATTTAGAAAAAACTTATGAGGAAAAAGTTCAAATTAATATGGAAGAACCTAACAGTTCAAAAGAAGGTAAATCTCTACCAAAGGAAATGGAAAACTTAATTGGGCTGATGAAGCTGGAAAAAAAAAAAAAAGAACGAAAGAAGATTTATGTAGTTTACAATGGTCCAAAACCTGAAATTTACAATAATTGAGCAGATGTAACAAAGTTATTATTAGATTTAGTTAAGTAACTTACAGAACCTTCATCAACATAATAGAAGTTGAAGGAAGCTATGCCAATTACAAAACACCAAAGCCAATAAATCCAGAGAAAGTTGTAAAAAATTATTCTACAACACTACCACAACAACTAGGAGGTTAATAACCTTAGGAAAGATGGTAACATCAGTTTTATTTAGAGAAACATATTCCAAAAATATATCAAAAATTAAAAAAGAAAAAGATTAGTACGTAAATCTTAGCAAAGTACAATGGTTGAGCTTGTACAACTTGGCCAGAAAGTCCACTCAAGAACACATAGAATATATGAAGTTCTATACTACATAAAAGGATTATCCAACTGGAAGTAAATTCAACATTCTAGAAAGAGCAGATCCAATTTTTGTATTTAGAGCATATCATACAGATTTAATTGAAAATCTATTTCAGTGATTAATTTAAGTAAATTAAATTATTTTCTTGAAATTTTCAAGAAAGCCATAAAAAATTTTAAGAAAAAGATTAGAGTAGGAGATGAGCCTGTTTATCTTAAATTTTTTAGTTTATTAATGGATTGGAATGATGGTTATATTAATTCTTATCATTTTATCAAATTAGGCATTGCTAACACCAACAGAGAAGTTCTCAAGCCAAGGGCACTACCAGAAAAGGAATTCAATACAGAAGAATTTTGTATATCAAGAGAGTAAATGCTATGACAAATTTATTATGAAATTAAATAAATTGATAATTGTACTAAAATCAAAGTGACTTATTCAACTAGCAAAATTTTTATAGCAATATAGCTCTTACTAAAGAAAATGGAAAAAAAATCACTAAATTTGAAGCAAATTTCAACAGCAATAATTTAAAAGCTTGCCAAGAAACAATGAAGATTTTTTGCTATTATGCTAGGAAGGTAACTCAATATCACAAATGCCTTTTCTACATCAGAGATCGTGAAGATGAACAAATGTCATCATCCACATCATCAAGACTGTCGACAATAAACGACAAATAAAGTTAAAGAAGGATTGTCGGCAGGAAAGAAACAAAGAAAAATAAAGATGTAGGACCCACATCTTTAGCTGGCATCACATGTCAAAGAATAGTAAAAGTAGGTTAATTATTTTGTAAAAGAGATTCCTTATGTATAAAAGGGACGCTTATCTCCATTCTCAGGACACCTCTCTACACACCTTAGGAAGATGTTGAAACATTTTATTCTCACTGTATGTACTATATAGAAATAATGTATTTTCAAGAAATGAGCAGCTAAGAATTCTTTCAAAGTTTTTAGTTGGCCTTAGGTTGTAATAATTATCATATTATGAATAAAATAGAGTGAAGTTACTCCCTTCTTATCTCTTTGTAAGTCAAAATTAGAATACCTTATTATGTACGGATGCAAGGATTTCTCTATAACTAGGTGAGTATTGAAGATTGAAACAAGCTGATGCATAACAAATGTATCAAAAGAAGACGTACAGGAGAAGGGAAGACCTTGGTGGACCCATTAAATTCAGGTATGATAGTTATAACCTTAAGCTAATTAAGAATCTTAAATGTTTGAATATTTATTTAAAGCTCATTTACAAATTCATACAGAAATAGAACAAAATTATGACGTACAGGAGAAGGGAAGACCTTGGTGGAACCATTAAATTCAAGTATGATAGTTATAACCTTAAGCTAATTAAGAATCTTGAATGTTTGAATATTTATTTAAAGCTCATTTACAAATTCATACAGAAATAGAACAAAATTATGACCAATATAGAATTTTTTGAAAGAAAATTTATGGAAAATTTAGAGCCATATATTTGATGATGAATGTTATGAAATATCTTTAGAAAACTTTAAAATATTTGATATTATTTTAGACTTTTATACTGATTATATTTTTAGTATTTTATATTTGATAGATCATCTGATATAAAGAATTTTAAGAAATTATTTTATGCAAAAATATGTTATAATAAATAAAGTAGAATTTGATAACCTAATATTTGAGTTTTACTTATTTAAAGAACATAAGGAATATAAAAGTTAACTAAAGCTTTAAAATTCAACACAACAATAATTTGATATCAGCCATAAACTTAAACAAAATAAGAGAACTATAAACAATGTTTAAGATAAGATATAATCAATCTAATTCAAAAAGTATTTTAAAAAATTAAAAAAAAATTTGAAAAATACAAAAAAAAAAAAATCATTATGTAAAACTTACAGAATTCTTAAAAAGTTTGTAAATCTTATAGATCTTTGAAACAAACACAATAAAAAAAAAAAAAAAAAGGTATCTTTGTAAAGTCGGTATTAAAATAGAAATTAAAACTCACCATTTCGAATAAAAACTTGATATTTTTGTCCATTTGACATTTTTTATTAAAAACATGTTATATTAGTTTCGAACTCTGCCTAAGCAGTTTGGGCTACTGAAACTTATAATAAAAAGACTGTAATTCTGGAGTGAATTATCTATATAGCAAAAATATGATAAAAAGTGTTAATTTTACCTAAATAGCAAATTTAGGTAATGAAACTCACCGTTTTACTTAGATAATAAATATAATTTTTACCAAAATCTCCTTTTGTTCATTCATTTGATTTATAAGTATGTAAAACTTACAATATTTTTTGAAAATTTTGTAAGGCTTACAAAATTCATGATAATTCAATTTTTTATAATTATTTTTAATTTAATTATTTTTATATTTATATTTATGGCTTTGATACCAATTATTGATTATTCTTAACTGGAACTGATGCATAACATACAAAAATCATGTGAATGTACAGGTTACATACAAAATAAATTTGTATGTAACATGTACATTCACATGACTTTCATAAGCTGTTCAAAACAGCAATAACATACAAACAGTACAATGCATTTCATGTAAATGTACAGATTACATACAAAATAAATTTATATTTAACCTGTACATTCACATGACGTCCATAAGCTGTTCAAAACAGCAATAACATACAAACAGTACAATGCATTTTATGTGAATGTACAGGTTACATACAAAATAAATTTGTATGTAACTTGTACATTTACATGACTTCCATAAGCTGTTCAAAACAGCAATAACATACAAACAGTACAATGCATTTTATGTGAATGTACAGGTTACATACAAAATAAATTTGTATGTAACTTGTACATTTACATGACTTCTATAAGCTGTTCAAAACAGCAATAACATACAAACAATACAATGCATTTCATGTGAATGTACAGGTTATATACAAAATAAATTTGTATGTAACATTTACATTCAGATTAGTTGAATAATTGAGTTTTATAAAAATTATAGAGAAAAAAATTAAATCTGATCATAGTTCTTGGTAAGCATTTTCCTCAAAATCCTCAAGGCTATTGTCATAAACTGTTACTGTGTCGTAGAATACATGTTCATGATTTAGCATCTCCTCTAACGTTAACTTGCGGTCTCTGTCCTCGTCTGCCTAAATTAACAGTTTAAGCAAAATGGTTACTTTTGGAGGCAATTAAAATTAGTATATAATTAGATATGTCAGATACTCTTGATGTTTACGCTGACGAATTTTACTTTGTTTTGAATTGAGAAACGCATGTCTATATTCATTGTAGCAATATGGGTGTGATTGGGACTAAACCTAGATTTCTAGTGTAACAGTAGCGAGAAATGAAGAGATGAGGGAGCTATGAAACAGAGAAAGGAAGAGACGGAAAACGAAATAAAGTAGGCTCACATGATGGCAAAATTGTAAAATAACATACTTCAAAACGAAGGCGTATTACTATTTTAGTTAAATTGATCAAAAATTATAAGTCCAGTCTATTCTGCGTCATTAATTCCTTATTGTTAGTATTGCAATAAATCGAGTTAATAGAGAAAAACTTATATTATTCTTGTCTTTTTTTATTGTCAAAAAAAAAAATTCACTGCTTTCCACACCGGTACTGTTACAGTCTCTGTCATTTCTTCAATTTTTGTTACACGGTCCAAATAAAATACTGGTTCTGAATAGTCCATACAAGTCTTGAGAAAAGACATCAAATTTTGGTTTTCTCTACCTGCTTACATATGAGAGTTCTCATATTCACTTTTAATTTTAATTTTATCATGCTCGTAAAAATATTTATTTATCTTAGTATTATATTATAAAGATCTCGATTAAAGTTAAAATTTTGTGAATTTGAAGTAAAAAAAATACATCCATTCATAATAAATATTTAAATTTGAAGGAAAAAAATACATCCATTCATAAAAATAAATTAATGTTATATACATTAAATGACTATTTAAAATTAGTGATGTAAAATGATAAAATAATTATAAAATCAAATATTAACAATATACTAATTAAATTATACCATGTAAATTATCTGAAGCATTAATAATAAATATTTTCAATAAAGAGAGGCCTCATGGAGCAGAATGTTATCTTGGGATGTTTAACCACTTCGTATTGACATATTTCGAAAGGTATCAAAATATAAGCACTTGGTATTAACACATATCTGAAGATATTCAATTTTTTTTTTGGGTATGAATTGGTAAAGTGAATTGCTAGGCAAAAGTGCCAAAAATAAAAACTATATTCATCACTGATTAACAAAATAGTTGCAGCATACAATTCATAAGCAGAAGAGATACCTCAAAATCTAAAATTAGGTTGGGAAAAACAAAAACAACCAAAAGGTTGTAAAGGCATATTGAAATCTATGCCACCAACCAAGCCAATAATAGACCAGAGATATACTCAAACTGTGAGCCAGACAAAGCAACAAAAAACTATCACAGGACCCAAAACAACAAAATCTCGATGAAACACTCCAAGAATGACAAAAACATTGGGTATACATCCAGCAAAAGAAAAGTACCACTTAGTAGGAGCCTTAAACCAGGGCTTGGTAACTGTAGTCTTGGAATAACCATGGCCATGAAAGAAGCAGCTTCCTATATCAGAGGCTAAAACGTTGGAACAGGCTTCCTTTGCCCGTAAAAAAGATGATAAAAGTATCAGCCAAAGTCTCCAAGAAAACAACCAAGCCAATGAGCTACAGGAAACCCACTAGGGGAAAAAGTCTGCTGAATGTTGCTACCTGTGTTAGTGCATATACCAACTTCTGAGTAAACTAGAGTCCATGTGCTTCTTCATCTCTTTAACACTTCTACATTTGCATTTATGGTTTACCAAATAGGCAAGTCTTTATTCAATCCATTGATTAGGTCAAGATATCACATCTCCACAAGCTCTCCATAAGAAGTTCTACTGTTTTGCTGCTGAGTGAATTGCAGTGTTGGAGATTCAACCCCAACAAGGTCTTACCCAATTTCTTCAGGGAATACATGCTCTTGTTTGATACCGCGGAACAACCTGATAAAGAAAGGATTTGCAAATTGAGCTGATTTGAACTAGAAAGGACAGAAATGCCAGAATTGGTGATGGCACACTTTGATAGGTCTAGATCGTTGAGCACAAAGCAGTTTTTGGCCATGGCCACCACACTTGCATCAGTAATCTTCCTGCATCCATCAACATTCAAAACCTCGAGTGTTCCTCCATGTAGTCTAGCCAAAGTGGAAATTACTTCGTCTGTTACATTCAAGCAGCTGCTAAGATTCACCTTCACAAGTCCTTCCTCACAGCTCTGAATAAGTGGAAGAATGCCAGCATCTGTTATTCCATAGAGCCCGCTCAGATCTAAATACCGAAGCTGAGGGCAGAGTCTTCCCACCATGGCCAAGCTAGCGCTGCCAAATCCAGGGCAATATTGGATGGAAAGGGATCGAATAGACACGCAAGGAGAGGGCATAGGTAGCCATGTGGCTATATCCTTAATCCCCATACATTTTACAAGGGAAAGAGATTTCAAGTTTGCTCCACAGTTTGAGAGTACACCAATGATCCCCACTTGGGTGACCCTGTTACACTCCTCCAGTTGCAGGCTTTCAAGAGAACCTGCAACTTTGGCAAAAGCTATCATGCCATGGTCAGATACAAAGCAACACTTACGAAGGCATATCTGCTTCAGATTTGTGCAACTCCTGCCGATGGCTTCAAGACTCACATCTGTTGTTCCCCGACAGGAAGTAATTGTCATTGACATCAATTTCTCAAGACCTTGAGCATTACCCATGACCCAAAATCCCTTCTCACTCACATTCTGTAGACAACATAGAATCAGATTGGTAATAGCCTTTCCGTAATGACCAATCACAGCAAGAGAAAAATCAGTGATGTTTAAAGCCTGAAGCTTAACTTTTGTCAGCACTGAAGAGCCTGAAGATAAAAGACTTGAGACTCCATGATCACCAACAAGAGGACAATCTTTGATAGATAGAGACTGCAGCTTCGAGCAGAACTTTCCAATAGCTTGCAATCCCTCATTCCCAATGTTGGAGCATGAATCAACATTCAAAGATATCAAATTGGTACAATTCTCAGCAATTGCAATTAAACCCTTGTCTGATATTGAAGGGCAGTGGCAGAGGTCAAGCTTTTCCAACAAAGGGCAACCTTTAGCAATCTCAATTAGACCTTCATCTCCAACAAAAGGAACATTCCACATTGAAAGAGACCTGAGAGAAGGACAACCATGGGCAATTGCAGAGAGTCCAAAGTTGGTAACTCCACGAATTGTGTTGCTTCCTCGGATTGATAAATTGCCTAATCCACCACAGCTGCTGGTTCCAACTGCAATAGCGGCAAGGCGAATGTCAGTTGCTTTCTTTCCTTCCAAGCATCTTGTAAGGTATCCATCACTTTCAAGTCCTTGTTCTTCCTCAATGGTGATCATTTCAACATCATTAGAGACTACTACCTCTTGCTCTAACTTCGACAGCACATCTACTTTGTCTGCAACTGGGCTTTTGCTCTCGCAAATTTCGGCCCTTCGAATACTGCTCATGAGAATAAGCCATTTCTTGGACACACAAGCACATGAGCTTCGCTCTTTTCCACCACGCACGCGCCGGAGGATCTCAAAGAGGCACTCTTCTGGGAGAACAGAAATAGATGTTTTCTTCTCCTGCTTAAAATAGCTTTCTTCAATGATAAATGGTGCAGTGATGCGAGTTCTCTTTCTGGGAGGGCAATACACATCAATATAGGAACCAATTGACAAAAACACACCCAAATCCATGGGATTTGGATATAAAGAACCACCAGGGTAAAATTCATCATCACCTGAAGACCCAATAGAAAAATTAGACATCAGTTATAAATTCTACACAAAAAATTTATTGAATCTCAAAGTAAAAGTTTCAACTTCCCATATCAGAATATGTTCTGGCCATAAATGAGCAAAAAACCATAAATGAGAGACATTGAGAGTGATCTAATTACAATTAACATATAAACTGAGAATTATCTCAATCAATCTCATACTTCATTGTTCTAGTTTTGAATAAATATAATAGTGAACGAAAAGAAAGGCATGTGCTTTTCTATCAAAAACAAAGGGCAAATTTCGCACCAAACAAATGCAAGAATTTAAACAGTATCATGTCCTAAAATGTAATGACCTAATTGAGTCCCACGTCTCTTAAATATGAGGGGTGGATTGGGTTAATAACCACCTAGGCACCCTCTCCCACTAAGCCAGTTTTGTGGGGTGAGTTCTACCTAAAGTGGTTGTTACAATTGGTATCAGAGCAGGTCACCCTCACGTGCAAACCTCGTGGCTGTAAGGGAAGGCCACCTGGAATGGCCAGAGCAGTCGCGGCGGATTTGGGAGGGCTACTACCAAGGGGTCCGCGAGACCGTTGGGTCAGCGAAGTCACCTACCGCCGTGGACGTCAGTTCCAAGGGGGTGAATTGTAACGACCTTATTGAGTCTCACATCTCTTAATTATAAGGGATGAATTGGGTTAATAACCACTTAGGCACCCTCTCCTACTAAGCCGATTTTGTTGGTGAGTTCTACCTAAAGTGGTTGTTACATAAAACCTGAGTTTCAATATGATTTTGAAGATAAGGACCCAACTCTTCGCCAATTGGCACTATATCATCTAAGTTTATAAATATACTTTAAGAGATCAAAAACCAACCAAAGCTTAAAAACAAAAAGCTAATCAATAAACCGAAACCCCCAATTCTGAATAACAACCCCATAAAAAGGACAAATGAAGTAGATCTCAGAAAACGTACCACTGTAATTGATGAGGGTAGGCATGAGCACAGTTGAGAAGCAACCCAGAAAAATCTAAAGCCAAATGTTTCTTCTACAGAGCACAAACCTCCACCAAGAGCAAAAGGAGGCAAACTTGCAACAAAAATAGACGTTAAAGAAAAACAACAGATAAGAATGAAGAGGCTCAAGAGCATTTGAGAAAAACCCCAATGAATTTGGGGAAAAAAAGATGAAGGAGAGGAATAAGAGATAGCTTTAGGGGTGGTCTGATGAATGGAATGGGCAAGAAGGGTGAGATGTTGTGAGAAATATATATGACAGGAAAAAAAAAACATATATTAGGAAATGGGAAAAATAAAGGTCTCTCTTTTGGTACATGCATTGTACTCTTCCACAAAACCACATATTCCTCTCCCCCACACACAATTCCAAGTCTTACAATTACCTCAGCAAAATACCAGAAACCACGTACAAGTCTTTTTATTTTATTTTATTTTAGAGTACTGTTATACTCTTATTATATGTGTGAAAGTAATTATATATATTATACGATATGTTAATTAATAATTAAATAAAAAATTAATAATATGAGATGTTAAAAATAGTCATATAATTATTTATTAATTAAAAATCTATTAAATTATATCATATATATATATATATATATATATATATATATATATATATATAATAAATAGCATTTTATATTATTTTATAACATTTATATTTAAAAAGAACAACACGCGTTGCCAAGACTGATTTGGACAATGTTTTAATTTTCTACCATAATAAACAGTGTACTCCGTAGTCTGTATCTTGTAAAATTGTAAATTGTGTATGATGGTAGAAAATAGGGTAAATGGCTTTATTGGGCTTCTATTAACATAAATGTCATAGTAAAAAAATTAATATTTTTGTTTTCAAATCTTTAAAAGTTAATAATTAAATAAAATTTTATTTTATTTATGTGTTAGGTCAGTATTTTAATATTAGAATCCAAATATCACTAAGTGTTGATGTCTTCTAAGCTTAAGAGAAGCACAAGCTACACCTTAACTCTCAAAAATATAAAATTTTAGATATAATATTTATAATATTATAAACAAATTACATTTTGACTATACCCCACTTGAGTTTTAAATTTAGGATTTTAATATTCAATAAATCAATACAAACTCAATAATTTGCACAATTTTTCACTAAAATGAAATACAAATTATATATTTTTTAATTAAAAAAAGAATTTTTTGTGTATATATAGTGCCCATCTTTAATACAAATGATAAATTCATCACTCATCGTCACTCACATGGACATTAATTTTAGGGGTGTTTAAAAACTAGACCAAACCTGATTAAACCAAAAAATTAAATCAGATTAATCGATCCTAACAATTATGTGAGTCAAATGGTTCATCTGTTTATATTTTTAAACCATTTTTCAAACAGTTCAATTCTATTTTCTAAATTTTTTAACTATCTAAACTGGATTGAACCATTATATGTTATTTATTATTAAAAAATAAATATTATATTTAAACTCCTTTTTGTAGTTTCAGCTCTTTGTCATGTAGTTTGTATTTTCAATTACATGTAATTTATGATAATTTTACCTTTTATAAATTTTATCAATTTAATTGTTAATTTATGTGAGATATTATATTATTTATATTTGTATCATATATAAAGTAATTTGGTTAAATTCAAAAAAAAAATTCTTATTTTAATTTCAAGTTTTAATAACATGATTTGGAGGAAAAAAATTAGAAAAATCATGAAAATCATTAAATAAATTTAATCGGATTATACCGGGCCAAACCATAGACACTTCTAATGAATTTAACTCTGGTTAGGGTTACCACAATCGATCATTTTAGAATTAATCAATGTATTTTAAGGTTTAATTTAATGTTAGCAATGAATGTTATTGATTATTTTGGATAAGTACTAAACCTTAACAAGGAAACAAATGTTCACGGGAGTGGCACGTTAGATTCTAACGTTAAGATGTTGACCTGACAAACAAAAAAGATAAAATAAAATTTAAATGTTAACTTTTAAAAGTTTGGAATAAAAGTGTTAACTTTTTTGTTTTATGACTTATCTGTCATGCCTCGAAAAATGGATACGTAAAATAGAAATGAAGGATAATAAATGTTATTTAAAAAGCAATTAAATATTTAAAATATGTTAAATAATTCATGATTAAACCATAATAAAATTTAACTCTTACAATAAAAGTTCATAAAATAGTACAAATAATATAAAGAATTACATATGTTTCAGTAATTTTTCAATACATAACCAGAGTATAAATGAAAATAAAAAGTTTTAAGTGGAACCTTTAGATCTTCAAGGTAACTTGATTCGCCCAGTCGCTCACACCACGACTAATCTGGAAAACATGAAAGGAAAATAGGTGAATTACAACTAGCTCAACAAGAATCTACTATATACACTATTTATGATAAAAATCAGTATTGCATGCTACATTTTAAGTATATAATGCATGTCTAATAATAAACCATCATTAGTATAATAATAGTGGAAATTTTTTATTAAAAAACTCGGGCATACTTGCTCTTTCTTACTTCTAAAATTGAGTGAAGTGTACATTTAAAGTATATGCATGCTTATACAATGTGATAAAAAATGCAATCTATATAAAAGTCATATACATGCTATACCAAATTCATATGTATTGGTCAATTATGAAATATATGAGCACATGCGCAATTAAATTATGAGGCCCATGTGTAATCAACTTCGAAACGCATGTGAGACGACCACCAAAATCACATGTACGGTCATCCTCTAAGATACATATGACACATATATTGATCAACTTTGAGGCACATATGCAGTTAAACTCTTAGGCACATGAGAGTCCAACTCTATGGCCCCTGTGGAAACAAACTATAAGACCTATGTGTGGACAAACTTTGAGATACATGTGTAAATGCATACATGTAGTCTGTATAAAAATCTATCTGCTACAACTAGTATCCCCAAGGTACCATACTTTCGTAGAAATAACACAAGCAATACTCCCCACAAAAATAATGACATGATGCATGCATAAAATATATGATATTATGTACAACTTTTAAATACTCGTTATCATATTAAGATTTACCATGTATGCACAAAAATATTTTATAGGGTATTTTATCATTTAAAATTATTTTTCATAAAAAATATATACAATTATGACATCAGTTTTCAAATATCATAACACAATGATGCAAGCATTTATATAAAACGATGCATGATATAAAAAGTATAGTAAAAATCTTACCTCAGATTACGTCTGTTTGCACTCATATTCTTATTGTTGATTCCTTTTTATTTTGTGTGCAAACTAATATAACACTATACTAAATTAGTATAATCATAATATAAATCACTTTACTTAGAAAAAATACTCAATTAAAAACGTTTTATGTTTACAATTTCGTTAGTGTGCACACTAACTTTTCGATTTGATACTTCACACACTCGTACTTCTAATATTTTTCTTGTATCCAAAACAACCACTTAAAAAAGTTCAAAAATGTGTAATTTAGAGAGAGAAAGTGAATAGAGAAGGTTGTATGGCTCAAATGGTTGAATTTCCCTCCCTTTTGTAAATTGTCGATGACCTTGACAAGTGCCTCGCCATGGACTCTGGCGAGAATCCAGCGCTTGACACACATCCCTCGCTGCAACCTTATCTTCCTCACTAACCCCTCGTTGTTAGGGGTAAGCAAATAATTTAATCAGTCTGCCTAAATTGAATAATTTGATCTAATCTGTTGGATTTAGATCGAATTTGATTGATAGATTTTATAGTCGAATTTGGATTAACAAATTTTATAATTTACTGCAATCTGATCTGAAATAAATTACTATTAAAATTATGAATAAATATATATTTTATTTTTAATATATTATATTTAAATATTATACATACCACAATTACATTAAACTATTATCTTATTTTAAAAATAAATAGAAATGTTAAATCCTCTATAATAATTTAATAATGTTCAAGAATATATTTTTTTCTTATTTTTATTATCATAGTTGTGACTATAAATAAATAATTTTTACTAAAAATATATCATCTTAAATTTTAAATGTTAATATATATTGTGTTTTATATATAACAATAATAAAAAATAAGTTATAATATTGATCCAACCTTATCTTATCTGGAAAAAATTCGATCTACTCAGATTTAGAGGATCAACTACATCATCGGATTGGATTCAAATTAGAAATCTTCAAATCTGGTTCAGATCAAATCGGATTCAGATTGGTAAAAAATAAGGAGCTTTGATCCATTGCTCGTCCCTACTTGTCATGGCTCCACTAAGGTAACCGACGAGATACCTTAAAACTTTTAAAACTTGATTTTTTGAGTTTTTTTTTTTTTCCCGTTTATACTTATTTTTCAAATTTAAATACTCATTTTTATTTCTAAATTTTCAAAATTTAAATACAAAAGTTCGAATCTTACAGTATCTGTTAATGAAGATATAGTTTGGAGACCACACCCTAGAAAATAACTTGAATTTTATATTTAATTTGCATTAAGGTGAGTTGACTTAGAGCCTCTGAGTTGGAGAAAGTTTAACGCAAAAGTACTCTCATTAGGGGAAGTTAGATTAAATTCAATTTGGCATTAGTTTATCAATATTGCAACTTGGCATTCAATTTGGCAGCATTAGTTTTATCAATATTGCAACTTGCATCTACTTGATGTTTTGATTAATTTCACAGCTTGGAAAAGAGACAAATAGCTTTTTGGGATAAGAGATCCAACTGTACTTGGCTGCTCTATTTCACATTCAGATTCATTTTTGCTTAAAACAAAATTGGTCATTTCAATTTGATCGAAAAATAAAACAACTTGCTACTTTAAAACAAAAAGGCATTCGATCTATACAAGATCATGATACAAAATGAGAGGATTTATGCTACATTTGTTTTATTAATATCTTTCTTTAACAACAATAAAATTTACTATATTTTTATTTTAAATCATAAATTTAAGTTATACTTGCCATTCTTTTATTTAAAAAAGAATAAAATAAATAGACAATTTAAAAAATTACTAAAACATAAAAAAATCACAAAATTAATATTTCTAAAATATATAACAAAAATAGCACATATTAAAACTAACTTACATCATTATCAATTAAAAATAAAAGTATTATTTTTATTGTTACAAATTTTAAAGATATTATTTTAAATCAAAAAAAAGAAATTATTGCCCGTTACAAAATTGAATTGATTTGGGCATTTAACAAAGAATAGGTGTAATTTGACTGAAGTTTTGTTAAATTTTAGTTTTTGCTTTTATTTTTAGTATTCAACAATATTTAATTCAGTTATTAAACGAAGACAATCGTATGCTTCTTTGCATTCACACAATTGTTGAATAGTATAAAAGGTCCCAAAGACGTGTGGGACAACATTGGGCATTGTGCACATAAAGAAAAGTTATATTCATTATTGAATAAAAATATAAGATTTTTGTTTAAAATGGGTAATTCTTATATAATAGTTTAAAAAAAAGTTCATTTAAATTTTAGTGTAAAAATAGGTAATTTTTGACTTTAAATCTGAAACTTTTAAGTTAGCAGGTCTCCTCTTCCTCTTTTTCTCTCCTCTTCGTCTTCCTCTTCCTCTTCCTCTTCTTCTTCTTCTTCCTCTTCTACTTCCTCAATTCTCTCACTTTTTTTAACAACTCATATTATATTTCGGCACTGAACAAAATTTGATAAAACTAATGTCGTAACTGTGAGACGGAAAGGTCTTCAATGAAGACTATCTAACATTGAAAATCAACAAAGAGGAAGAATAAAACTATATAAAAGAATTGTCAATTGCAAAATATTCTTCAACTAATCTACTATTTAATTGGAATTTATATTATTCAAATTATACGTGTTACTTAAATAATATAAATATTTATCGAATTTAGACCAGAGATATACTAGATATACCACAGATATACGAGATATACTAGAGATATACCAAATATACCTCAGATATACCAGATATACCAGAGATATATCAGATATACCACAGATATACCAGATATATCAAAGATATACCACAGATATACCAGATATATCACAGATATACGAGATATACCACAGATATACCAGAGATATAACACAGATATACCATAGATATACTAGAGATATAACACAGATATACCAGATATACCAGAGATACCACAGATATACCAGATATACTAGAGATATACCAGAGATATAACACAGATATACCAGACATACTAGAGATATACCAAATATACTAGAGATATACCACAGATATACCAGATATATCAGAGATATACCACAGATATACTACAAATATACCACAAATATACCAGATATATCACAGATATACCAGATATACCATAGATATAACACAGATATACCAGATATACCTCAAATATATCAGATATATCAGAGATATACCACAGATATATCAGATATATACCACAAATATACTAGATATATCAGAGATATACCATAAATATATCATAGATATACTAGAGATATACCATATATATACTAGATATACCACATATATACCAGATATATCAGAGATATACCACATATATACCAGATATACCACATATATACCATAGATATACCACAGTGCAATGCAACTTGAAGAAGATGATGAACAGTGTATTGCTGGTTAAATTTGATTAGCACCAACTTGTGCAAGAAATGTGAGACGTTATTTTTGTTAAATTGCCCATGTGTTCTCTGATTGTAATCAAGAAGAATAAGAGGAAGAGGAAGAAGATGAAGAAAGAGAAAGATGAAGAAGATGAGGAGAAAGAAGATGAAGAAAGAGGAAGATGACGAAGAGGAAGAGAAAGAGAAAGAATAACCGGCAACTTGTTGAGGAATGAAAAAAATTGCCTCTTTTTAAAATTTAACATAAAATAACATTTTTTTAAACTATAATATAGAATTTGGCCATTTTAAACAAAAACTCAAAAATATAACCTTGAACAATTAAGCAACAGCAAACCCCAACGTTATAATGTTTCATTGAATCAGAAAAGATGGGGAGATATACATTTCTGTAGTCGCAAACTCACAACTGCTTCCCAAGAAGCTTCACAAGCAACTAGCTCATTAAATTAAGTATTTATTTTTACAGTCATTTCATATCTTTTTCAACAACCATTCATATAAAATTTATGGGGTAGTTGAAGAAATATTATATCTCAAATCTCTATTTAATTATATTAAGATCTTAACCACATTTGAATCAAACATTGCATGTTCTTGGATTATAAAAAAAATTATAAAATCCCTTGTAAACTCAAAATTAACGACTAGTATATAAATTCACTATTTCATGAAAATAATATAAATGGTTAAATTCTTCAAATAATATAATAGTTATTAAATTTTTTTGACGATAAATAACTTCTAGTATTAGCTCATTTTAATATCCTCAAATATATAGATATTGATCTGAGATAAATAGAGAAATGTCGGTATTATACGGTCTCTCTTTCGAGAAACCTTATTTTCTTTAAAAAAAAAAAAAAAATCTTTAAGCAAAATCGAAGATAAAAAATTATTGTAAACTTATATGATATAGTTACATTTTTCTCACAAACAAATGATAAATATCTATTGAAAGAATAATAATATACTTTAAATTTTAAAATATATTGAACACATTAAAAGTATTACAAAAATAAAATTTATGATCAATATCTACCTTTATCATATAAATAATAAACCTATCCCTTTCTCCTTTTAAATTATAAATTTCAATCGTACATGTCCACATCACAACAAATACTAATTTATTATTATAAAATATATATATAGTGACGTTGAATATGAGTTCTTTTTGCAAACACTTGAGGGAGCTCATACGTAAAGCAAGTAGATGTTTTGATGAAGAACAATGCTATAAAAAGCAACTTAATAGATACAGATGTAACCGACGCCGACTTTAAGCACATTACTCATTATTCATTATTATGACAATAATTCAAAAAGCTTGTACATGCATCTACGTACTCACCAAGAAGGAATATTTTTTGAATGGTAGGTTTGAAAATTATTTTAATTCTTAATTTTTATAAATTTTAAAATTAAGTAAGTTTAATAACTTATTTTTAATTTAAAATTTTGAAATTTAATTTTATAATTTGGCCAAATTTTAAAACAAAAAAAAAAAGTTTTAGAATTGAATTTTTTTTTCTTGATACTAAAAATGATTAAAGAGCTAAAATTAGTAAGAATTTATCAAAAATAAGTTTGAAATTAAATTTTAGAGCTTAGAAGTTAAAAATTAAAAATTAAGAATTGGTTATCAAACAATCATATTTAATTTTTCAATATCTACTTTTCAAAATTGAAATTAAAAATTGCTTATTAAAAAATTTTCATTTTTTTTAAATTGAAAATTCAATTCCAAAACTAAAGAATTAAAAATTAAAATGGTTATTAAATATGATATTAAATAATCTAACATAACTAATTTTTACTAATCTTGTTCAAATATAAACACTTTGTATTTTTTTTTTATTGGATAAAATATAAACACCCTATATTTTTTATACAATAAAAAGGCAATATAAAATAATAAAAAGAGAATAACTTAACATCTTTTTTTTTTTTTTAATTGAATTGATAAGACAAAGCATTTTACTTGTCTTTTTGGGTAAGGTTGCGTCATCAACGGAAACTGATTACGTTATCAAATAAAAAACCAAAAGTATATAACATGGTACCAGCTGTTTTTATATAGGAGTAAGAGATGCTAAACGTTCAACACATATACCTTTATACCTATATTAATTATGATTAAATATGTGTTTAATAACTTGAAAAACTGTTTATTCAATTCAAGAAAATTTCAACTTAAGACATACTTATTTAGTGTGAGTAAAATTGTGTGTACTGTACATTTAACATTTCTCTCATGGAGTGAATAGAAATGAGAAGGCTGCACAAACTACTAATAAACCATACAAACAACAAAATACTTATTACTTGATGAATTAGGTCTCATAAGAAGGAACATATATCCCTTTTTTCTAAGAGAAAATGTATCATTTTTAACGTATGATTTATATATTTTGATTATCCTCTTGCACCAGCAACAATCGAAATTAAGGAAGCAAATTTGATCAAATTCATAAAATTTTAGAATATTGGCAGCAAAGACAACCATATTAAAGAATAAAATTACATGTTTTATTATATTTTTAGGATGAAAAATATGTACAAACTAATGTCGTTAAATAGATAACTTACAGAATCAAATAACAGAAAAAGAAAATCAAATAAAATTTAAATTATATTTACAATGCTTAAATAAGATTCTAACAAATTGATTATTCTAAACTGTTAGCATCCCTATAATTTCAAGATTTTAATACTCCCTCTTAAGTTGGTTCATAAATGTTAATCATGTCTAACTTGCTTATGAAATTATCGAAATTCTGACGTAAAAGTCCCATGATAAATATGTCAGTTGTCTGTTCTTGTGTAGAAATGTATGTCATGCAAATAATATCGTTCTCCACCTTCTCTTTTATAAAGTGTCTGTCTATCTCAACATGGTTGATTCGATCATGTTGGACTGAATTGAGAGAAATGTTGATAGTAGCTTTATTATCACAGTAGACTTTGAGTGGATTCTCAATTTCTATCTGCAATTCTTCCAAGAGTTTTCTCAACCACAATCTTTCACAAATTTTCTATGCAACCACTCGAATTCTGCCTCAGCGTTGCTTCTGGCTACTACATTTTGTTTCTTACTTTTCCACGTAACTAGATTTCCAAAAACAAAAGTACAGTATCCAGTGGTAGACCTTCTATCGTCAACTGATCCGGCCCAATCGGCATATAAAAATACTTCTATTCTCTTTTGTCCTATTTTTTAAAGAGAAGTCCTTTCCTAGGAGATCTTTTGAGATATCTAAGAATTTTGTAAACTACTACTAGATGACTTTCCTTTAGAAAGTGCATATGTTGACTTACCACACTTACAACAAATGCAATATCAGGTCTGGTATGTGATAAATAAATCAACCTTTTGACCAATCTTTGGTACCTCTCCTTTTCTACTGGTTTGTCATCACCTTCTGTTCTCTTTCCAGCTTCAATTGAAGTGTTATTAGGTTTACTCCTAAGCATACCTGTTTCTTGTAGCAGATCAAGAACATATTTTCTTTGTGAGACACTTATGCCTTTCTTGGACCTCGCAATTTCCATGCCTAGAAAATATCGCATTTGTCCTAAGTCCCTAACTTCAAATTCAATGGCCAGTGTTGTTTTCAATTTTTCAATTTCGGTTGAATCATCCCCTGTCAGTATAATATCATCCACATAAACTATTAAGATGGTTTTTAGTCCTTGCAGAGAATGTTTAAAGAACATCGTGTGATCTGATTGACTTTGCTGATAGCCTTGACCTTTTATCACCTTTGCAAATCTATCAAACCATGCTCAGGGTGACTGCTTAAGTCCATAGAGAGCCTTATTCAATTTGCATGCCATGCTTTTTTACCATCTTCACAAAAACCTGGTAGTAATGTCATAAAAATCTATTCATCTAGTACACCATTGAGAAATACATTCTTAATATTCAATTGTTGGAGAGTCCAGTCTGAATTCACTGCTAGTGATAACAGTACTCGAATAGTATTTAATTTTGCAACTGGGGCAAAGATCTTGATGTAGTCAATTCCTTAAGTTTGAGTAAACCCTTTTGCGACCAGACGAGCTTTGTACCGTTCAATAGTTCCATCAATTTTATATTTTACTGTGAAGACCCATTTACATTCAACTGGCTTCTTTCCTCTTGGTAACTCTACCACATCCCAGGTTTCATTTTTTTTCAATGCTCGTATTTCTTCTAATATGGTCTCCCTCCACTTCAAATTTTTCTAGGCCTCATCAATATTTTTCGGAATTATAACCTTGTCAAGGTTAGTAGTAAAAGCATAAAATTTAGGAGACAGAATGTTATATTACATAAATTTAGATATAGGGTGTGAAGTGCAAAATCGACTCTGTTTTTTAAGAGCAATAGGTAAATCATCAATAGAATTAGAATTACATGTCTCAAGGGAAGGTGGCTTGAGGATATTTGGACCATTTATCAGGGTAGACTCTCGTAGTATATCAAGAGTGAATCGACCTTTGTACTTTGATTTTGGCTTCCTTGAGTAAACCAATATTTCCTTGCTTTCTTGGTTTTCTACATTTTTTCCTAAGTCTAAATGGATTTCTATAGGAGGCAGTTCCATATGAGGTGGTGTAACAGGGTCAGGTAGTTCGGTAATATCTGGAGATGGGAGATCTTTTGAGAAGGAAACGTCAAAGGAGCAAAATTGGTCTTCAAGATCTATATGCTCCCCATAAAGAGGAGTTTTGGTTAGGTAATACAGTGTGGTCTCAAAAAATGTTACATCTAGACTTGTAAACAAGTGTTTTGTTGATAGATCATAACACCTGTAACCCTTTTGAGTAGGAGAGTAGCCAAAAAACACACATGTCCTAGCTCTAGGCTCTAATTTAGTACGCTCATAGGGATGGACATGTATAAAAGCTGTACAACCAAATATCTTAAGCAAAATGTCATAAGTAAGACGAGAGGTCGGAAAATAATGTTTAAGCTTGGTGAAAGGTGACTCGAATGAGAGGACTTGACTAGGCATTCTGTTTATTAGAAAGGCAGATGTTGAAATGTCATCTCCCCAAAAAAGTGTTAGCATATTTGTAGTGAACATAAGTGCTCTAGCTACATCTAACAAATGTCTATTTTTGCATTTAGCGACCTCATTTTATTGTGGAGTGTACACATAAGAGGTTTGGTGAATAATACCATGATGTTGGAGATAATCTCGAAGGAAATGATTGACATACTCAATGCCATTGTCAATTCATAGTATTTGGATGGGGGTTTGAAATTGGTTACGAATCATGGCATGAAAGTTCATAAAGACCTGACGAACATCACTTTTATTTTTTAGGAGGTATACCCAACATACATAAGTATGGTCATCAATAAAGGTGACGAACCACTTTATATGCATGTGGTTAGGCAATCGAGACGGTCCCCATAGGTCGTTGTGTATTATGGCAAAAGGTTTAGATGCAGTGTATTTGGGTTTTGAAAAAAATGTGCTATGATGTTTAGCAAGTTTACATATTTCACACTGCAAATCATGCAATTCTTTATTCGAAACAAGGGAAGGAAATAACTGTTTTAAGTACTGAAAATTAGGATGACTCATTCTAAGGTGCCACAATATAAACTTATTATTCCTAGGAAAAAACGTAGAATTACAATTTGCAATTTGACACTGATCACTCATATTGGCTGTCTCAAAATAATAAAGGCATTCACTCTCTTTAGCACTGCCAATCCTTTTCCCCGATAATAGATCCTGAAAAATACAAGAAGAGGAAATAAATTTAGCGGAACATTTTGAGTGTGTTGTGAGCATACTAACAGATAACAAATTACAAGATAGTTTAGGAACATGTAAGACTGATTCAAGAGTGAGAGAGTCAGAGATTTTGATACTTCCCTTTCCGACAATCGAGGAAAGGGTACCATCTGCTATTTTTACTTTTAAATTTCTAGCACATGGTGTGTATGAAGAAAATAGTTGATGATCGCCAGTCATGTGATCTAACGCACCAAAATCAATGATCCATGGGGAGTTTAAGGTTATATTTAAAACTGTTTAAAAAGTACCTTTGTGGGCTAGTGAGCCAGAAGGTATATAAGAAGACTGACCAAAAGTCTGAATTTGAGTAAGCATTTACCGGAGTTGTTCCATTTGCTCAGGATTAAACACCGGGCTTGACTCAGCTAAAACTTTTTGATTAGAAGAGACCTGGTATCCTTAGGCTTTAAAATTTTGTCTAAATTTCCAATCAGCTAATTTGCCATGAATCTCCCAACATGATTCCTTTATATGACCATTTTTCTGACAATGTTCGCACCACAGACATTTTTTTTATCCAAAATTATTTGGGCTCCCATGAGATAGGAAACCATAAGAGTCAGAAAACTGCCCACTAAAACTGATTAGGCCAGCCATTTTCATGTAACTCGGCCCATATTCACGGCCCATTTGCTGTGAAGATCCAGATCCACTTCCTAAACTAGGCCCACTCGCATAACAAGGCCCATTCAGCGAACCAGGCACGTCTACCCACTCACAGTTTCGTCCAGCCCGTTCGCTAGCCCTGTTAAATAAGCCATTACTGAACCCTAAGCCGCCTCTGGTATTCGTGCCGTCATACCCTAGGCTTCCTCTGAGATTGCTGTCGTCACGGGCACGAGCCCCAGCCCCCATCAGACCGATATTATCGTGCTTGTAAAAGGAGACTTCGCCACCCCCTCCGTTCAGCATCACACTTCGGCGATTCTCCTCCCTACGGATCTCTGAAAACACTTCTCTGATGGTCGATAATGGCTATCAACCAAGAATCCGGCCACGAATTTTATCCAAATCTCGATTTAGACCTGCCAAAAATTTGAAAACCCTCTCATTTTCAATTTTTTTTTATTTTACACTGTCACCAACACATTCCCATTCTTTTTCACAAACTAAATCCAACTCTTGCCATAATCTGACCAAATTCGTATAATAATCAGTAACAGTGAGATTTCCTTATTTCATCTGTCATAGTTAGGTCTTGAGTTCGAAAATACGAGAGGAATTTTCGGAGTCTGAATACGTTTCTTTTACAGCAGCCCATACATCTTTCACCATTGGAAGAAAGTGGCAAGTCTTTCCTAAAGAAGGCTGCATAAATTGAATTAACCATGAAATGAGCGTAGAATTTTCATCCACCCAAGTTTGGAGGTCGGGCAAATTTTTGGGTTTCTTGGTCTCACCAGTAAGATAGCCCATTTTTTTCTTTTCCTTGAAACACGTGATATTTTGAGCCCAATCTCTGTAATTTTTATCATTTAATTTTTCAATGGTAAATTGAAGAGTAGAATTTCCATGAACTGTAGGTAACATCATCGCCTCTATCTCCTTATTGTTATGATCAGAGGGATGAGATTCACTAGTATTTTCTTCCAATGCTCTGATACCATAAAATATAAAACTATATGTTTTATTATATTTTCTGGATGAAAAATATGTGCAAATTGATATATTTAAATAGATAACTTACAGAATCAAATAACAAAAAAATCAAATAAAATCAAATCTAAATTATATTTACAATGCTTAAATAAGATTCTAACAAACTGATTATTCTAAACTGTTTACATCCCTATAATTTCGAGATTTCAACACGTGAATGGTTTGGTCTAATGACTTTGTTTCTTAATTGTAGAAGGTAGTGCAAGAAATTTGGAATATTAGATTCCATCCGAAAAAATTAACCACGTACATGATTGAAGAAACTTTTATATTTACACTTCACGCTATTCGGCTCCCCTATATCGAATAAACTATTATCTTCGTGCTTTACATTGCAATTCAACTCTTCTAGAGCCCACAACAAGCATTTAGTTCACTTATGATCATAGCGACTTAGGATTTAGATTACATCTTAAAAGATTAACCTATTAGGTAGAATAACCTAAATCTTTATAAATTCATGAATTATTCCATGTCTAAGCAATACGAAAGTTTGCATATTTCAGTCAAAGGTTGAAGCACCAGTATACCAACGTTATAAATGCAAAGATAAAGACAAATAAAACAGGAACATAAAGCAAGTAACTGAAAAGTAAATACAATCAAGAGATTCAGATTGCCTTCACTCTTGTTTTGGCATATAAACACACATTTACTGCAAGCAAATTAAGTGGAGAAACATTTACAGTTTAGAAAGCTATTGGTACAATTGAAATTGCTGTATTGGTTTACTCTTCTGCTTTGTTCTGTACCCCTGGCTCTATACAAACCAGTCTTTGTAAAATTTACAAACCAAGAACAAATAAGGTCCAAGAAAAATATGGAAATGGACTTTAAGTTTATGTTCCTTTTTCTACTTCCACCTGCTGGTTGCTGCAATTTGTTGATTTACCTTGTCATTCATACAACCCTTCCTGGTCCCATACATCCGAGAGAAATTCTACCATTTCCTACCAATTGTAACCCAGTTCGTATTTAGAAATTCACTGAATGCATGCAATCTTGCGATAGAACTAGAAATTTTTTCTTACTAAAAACTTACAGAAAGAGGAACAGGCTGACGGAAAGATTGCTTGGCCCCAAGTACACTTTCGTATGTTGTGTTCCAACTGCAAATCCATCATTACTTCACCATTAAGGAGTAAACAGGAAATGTCTATAGATATGCAGTTTGAAAAGTTGACCTATTCCGGAATCTCCGGAGAAACATTTTGCTAGTAAAGAAAGAATCTCAGTCATTCTACGTTGCATGCATTCTTGAACATTTAGGTTTTGTCTAAATTAATCACCTCCGTTGAATTTATTTGTCTAAATTAATCTTACACTGTTGAATTTTATTAATTTTGACAACTACCCAACATAATATTAATAGGATGCAAGGTAGGAGGATGTATTATAAATTTTTCCTATATAATGATGTTCTCCTAACACTTGTATAAGGTTGAAAAAAAACCCTTCCCCTCTGGTTTTCTTCATGATTACCAAAGCACTAAATTACACTCATTCATGGTTGTTCAGAAAAAGAAATAGCTCATTTTTTATGTATAGAACCATCAAGTAACAATTGTGGTAGAAAATGTATGCATATCTTATTTTGTATTAATATCCAAGATGGCACCATAAAACACACCTTATGGGTCGTTTCCGACTTAGTTGACTTTGACTCCCAGACCTTCCACTTTCAATCCATTGAAGCCTGGTCTGATTCCATAGGAGAAGACCTGTAGTTGGAATTTGCAGGGAATCAATCCCACCAAATGATGTACAAAGTTAATCACAAGCATAAAGTCTAGGCCTTGGTACATAACCCACATACAAAAAAAAAAAAACAAAAAAGATAAATCAGAAGAAAAGCATAAGGGAGCATCAATAATCTTTAGAAAGCTGGAATAACTGATGTACGAGAGGAACTTGCCATGATTTATGAAGTCCTGATTGCTATTAATGTTAACAGCACCACTGCCCTGGTTGAGAGCTTGGTTTAATGTGCTTAAAGATGAGAGGCTCCTCTGGGACTGAAAGGTACTGTCAAGATCGCATGTGCTACTGCTCCAAAAATCATCCGATACAGTAGGTTTCTTAACTTTTCGCCCTTGAATTCTCAATCCTTTTGATGGCTCATCTACAGATATGATTGGTGTAGGTTTAGTGCAGCATCCAAAACAACCACTGCTCTGTTACAAAACGGGTTAAAACATGTATATACAATTAAAAAAAAAAAGCTGCAAAGTATTGAGTTGAGGTGAGCAAATACAATGCACTGCAACAAACTCCATTTCTTATGATAAAAAGAGACTTGTCCTGAGTTATATCAAATATAATTATCTTTAAGTTAGCAATACTAAAGTATATACAGTTTTTTCATGGATAAAACAGCAATTGGGAGTTTCGAAAATACGAGGTAATCCAAGAAGAATTTGTAGATATCTATGTGGCATTTGGTTCCCAACAATCATAATCTGTCAATTAATTAATAGGTATCGCTTCAGAGCTTATCAAATAAATCATTTATACAGGTAATGGTAATTTGGCAAACGATGCACACTAAACCAGAGGCCACAATATATATTCAATTATTTACATTTGTTCTCTTGAGCAGGTTATCTGCCCTTGTTTCTAAAGAAGAACTCAAGATTAAAGAGTTTTGACAAGTGAATTTCGGCAGACACTCAATGAGGAATTCCATTTAGTAACCCCAAATTCATATAATTGTAACGCTTGGATTTCTGCCAACAAAAGTTATTTCCCTTTACTTCCATTTTTTATTTTCAAATGCACGAAAAAGATCTATTTATCAAATCTAACATTAGTGTCATAATGAGTTCACAACTATTGGTCTAGCTTTAAGTCCAAATTTAAGCTCTAGAAAAAGAAAACTCTACCACCCTTTACTAACTTTTTCACCAAAAAAAATTCCTGCAAGAAACTTCAAACATAAAGTTAAAAAGGAAGGGGCTGGGGGAAGAAAAGGAAAAGAATCAAAGAAATTTTTTAAGTTATTAAACTCAATCAGCCAACAAGATTGGAAAAGGCAATTAAAGAACGATCCATTTGTTTCAACCAGTAAATGCACTTTTGACAGAAAAAGAAAAGTTGCTTCTGAACTAAACAAGAAAAACTTTAGGACAGATAATGTGTTCTTCCTAGAAATCACTTTTGACTCGACCTTACCTGAAGAAGTCATCTGAATCAATTAATCAAACCAGCAAGTAGTTCCAAAAATAGATAGAACCCAGAACCAGAAGTCATAAACAATTTACAACAACAAACTGGGGGGGGGGGGGGGGGGAGAAGAGGGGCTACAAAATTACACATTCATTAGCAGCAGATTCTTCCTTTCTAAAATAAATACGAAAGCACCCAAATATATAAAGGGAATAAAAATTCAGAATAACAAAAAGGAAGGAACTTTATACATCATAAGAAGGGCTATGAAATTTGAGGACTTACCCAATGCAAGCAAGGAAGTGATGAATCCATTCAGTGAAAGAACGATTCACCGTCACCATTTGTTATTCAGAAGTAGCCCAACACAACCATCAGTTTCAGGCAGTTTTTTTTAAAAAAAAAAAAAGCGATTTCTGAAACGGAGAGAAGCAAAAACTGAAAGTGTCTCAAAGGCTTTGAGAAGAAACCGGAAATTATGGGAGCGTGAAGAAAACGAATCAGAAACAGATTTTAGGGTTTCAATTTCCCAGAGAATACGGAGTTGTTGTTATACGAAAACAAAAAAGTTGTTGAAAGAGTGAGGAATTCCTAGTTGAATCGTGTTCCTTTGATTCTCGGAATCCATGAAATTTTTAATCTTCTTTTTTAGTGTGTTTTTCGATAAAGCAAACAGCTTTTTTTCATTTGTTAACAACTTTTGTTTTTTTTTATTTGTTAAGTTCAGCTTTAGTCCAATCAATCAGCTGTGTCGATTGGGCCACTTGAAGGACCAGTTGCGAGCAGGGTGACTCTTTTTTTTTTTTTTTTTTTATAATTATTTTTTAAGAGTAGCCGGGAGAGTTGACAATGTACCACTGTTTAGTGGATAAGACACAATTATTGAGGATAATTGCCAGCGCAACACTCTGCATTTTACGTTGTTTCATCTCCTTCTTTTTCTACTATTTTCTTCATTACTAGAAATTACAAATGAACTAGATGTTTTAAACACAAAACATACATATTTTATAACTCTAGTTTTAGTAGAGTATTTATTTATAATAATAAAGAGGAAATATTTCTTTATTGTATATGGATCTCCATTGTTAAATATAAATAAATGCGTAAATATCGTAATAAATAATATACGTTTATATCCTAGTTCAAATACTCCCATCTCAATTATCTCAAATATTGTATTAACTTGAGGAAAAAAAAACATGTTTACAAGTAATTAGCAATAATTGATATGTATAATTATTTAAGTGTACTACATAGTCCCTATTCCTTACTCATTAATCATCATTCATCATATTTCTAAAAAATGAAAAGAAAAAAAAAATCATTAATCAAAATTTACAATGATCTTAGTTTCTACCCTTCATGTATTGAATTATTATAACCAGACTTTGGTGACAACTAAAATGAAAGTCTCTTTATAAATAAATTCCTTTTGACTTATTGATTATCCCATAGTCCCACTTCTTAAAGATTCTCTTCTCTTTATAAATAAGAAAATCACTAAAGCTTGGGCCTAGACTCCATACACTATATTAATGGAATATCTTAGGCCTTATGTCGCTGAAGCCTTTATGGCCAGGCCAAGCCCAGCTATCATCTAAAAGGAGTTATTTAAATGGACACCACACAAATTGATGACCGATGAATTAGAGTTAGAGAGACGCATCAATTATTACCTTTTTTTGAGATCGAAGACCAATAACCATCAAACTATCTAAACTAGTTAGTACTAGAATCTCAGGTAAGGGTCCTAAAGCTTTCATTTTACGCACACTCATGATGTAGGATAAGCCTACTTCGAAGGCAAAGAACACACAAATACAAGCAAATCTAGCCGCAAGGGCATTTCAATCTTTTTCGAGATTGAAAGCCAAGAATTAAGAGTGAATTACCTATATAGTAAAAATATAATAAAAAATGTTAATTTTATTTAAATAGCAAATTTAGGCAACGAAACTCACCGTTTCACTTAGATAGTAAATATGATTTTTACCAAAATGTCCTTTTATTCATTCATTTGATTTATAAGTATGTAAAGCTTACAATATTTTTTAAAAATTTTGTAAGGCTTACAAAATTCATGATAATTTAATCTTTTCTGAGATCGAAAGCCAAGAACTAAACCATCGAAGCCGGTTAAAATTAGAATCTCAAGTAAGGACCTTAAAGCTTTCATTTTATACATACTCACTCACATCAGACTAAGCCCAAGACGCATTAATTATCCAGACTTAGAAGTCAACAACCAATGAAAAAAACAGCATCTTAGCAACAAAAGAAAAACAGCATGAAACCAAAGAAAAAAACCGACTTGCATCAAACATTTTGCGTTCTCTAATCTAATGCATATAAAAATCACACAAATCTAATATTATGGATATTACACAAAACAGTTGCATGAGAAAGAAGGAACAACAATATTAGTGTGTTATACCTAAATGAAAAACAATTCAAAACAAAGTGTACAGTATCTAACAAAACTCCAGTAACCAAAGCCGCATTATATTTGCTACTAAATACTCTTCTTAAACAGAAGGGATGCCAAGCTAGCCCTCCATCCCAAGAACACAGAGGGCTCCAAATTTTTGGTGATGAAAGATGGTAGACCAGCCTGCAAGCCATTACTAAAGCTGACCAGCTTCGAATTTGTCTCTGAGAACCTGAATTTTAAAAGTATTGTTATGATCCTTGATATTTCAGACTCTTCTTCTTTCTCCATGAACAAGAAGAGCATATGGAAAGAGGCAATTCCTTGCCCAAGATCCAAATCTTACTCAAATTCGTTTGAACAAGAAGTTTCAACAAGCTAAAATAAACCACTATAACAAACACCTTAAAAAACTACATTTGTACAAACTCTTACTAGCACTTACATGCTTACCAAGCCTAGAAACCAACAAAAAAGCTCAACTGTGTAATAGAAAAGGAAAATTCTACAATACAGCTCATGTAACTTGCATCAAAATGACTACTGCATATAAGGAAGTAATAAAAGAGTGGTAAGCTGGTTAAGATTACTTTAATCCTTTAAAGAGTGTTAATATATATATATATATATATATCTGACACAAGTATAACATCGAATGTAAGTAGAGTGAACCTAAAACTGAATAACTTGATCCCAAAAAGTCATTTTCTACTGCAGTCTAATTGGTACTTAAAAGCATTGTCAAGCCTGTGAATATATTGGAGCAATAAGACTTCTTTAAAAAATATAGATTCAACAAGAAAACCTAAAATGGTTCCACTTCTTAAAAATTAAAAGCAGAATCCTAGAAGCAAAATGTCCAACGGACCAACCCATGCGAAACAAATGAAGAGCTCGAAGCCACAACCTTTAACAATAAAAACTAAATATTTTATCCATAGCAAGGGATATAACAAAAAATGGGTTTGAAGTTGGGAAAGACGAAAACGAATTCAAACGGACATACACAAAAGGAAGTGGTGCTTCGTATGCCAAAGTTGAAACCCCCTGTCGTTGTTTGTGCTTAGGATTAGATGAACAATAGACATACACACGTCCTCGACGTTTCACTGTCTTACAAAACTCGCACATCTTCTTCACAGAGGATCTAACCTTCATGGCTTCTGAATTTTAAAAATAATTAAGAAAAATGGAAAAAATAATTAAATATATAATGAGGTCTGTGAAAAGAAAATGAAACGAACGGAAAATAATTACCTTTCTACTGAATAAAGGTTGGAGACGAGCGTGAATAAAGAATTGGCTCGGAATTGAAATAGGGGTTGAGCCGGTGATCTAGCTCTCTGAGAGTAGTAGCATTTCAAACAAATTTCTTTGGACAAGAGAGAACATAGTGAATGGTTCCACGATATCGTTTAATTTTCGCCAAAGAAATCCAACAACTTAACGGGTAACGTCCATTAGGCCCGACATATCATAGAGTAAGCCCAATAAACTTGTTGCATAAGTAAGAAGAGGGAATTGAAATAGCTTATATTTAAATTATAAATTAATATTTTTTTAAATTAATATAAATATATTTAAAATTATGAGCTTTAATTACATAAAAATTATTAAAATATTATTTAAAATATAAATAAATATATTGGAGTTCTAACCACTTTGTCAAGATAACTTTATTAAATAGATATATAATATATTACATACAATAACAAAAATATATGTAATGTGTTATATACAAAAATAATATGCATGTAACATATTACATAATAGCAAAATATATGTAATATGTTTCATATAATAATAAAAATATATCTAATATTTAATATAAATATATATAACATAAAATATAATATAATGATAAAAATATATATAATATATTACATATAATAATAAAAATATATATAATATATTATTACTGTGCAAGCGCAAGTGCAAGTGCAACTGCAATACAGATTTGGCAATATTAAGTATAATGAATAGCATATGTGTAAGGGCTATGCTACAAGCTATGCTATGACTCAAAAATGTACAGTATAAGTATTAGGTTTTGACTTTATTTACAATACTTCAATATATGTTGCAATTTGTTAGACAAAGTTAATTCATATATGTACACATGTCATTGAAGTATTGAATTTTAATTCTAGCTTGTATTCTACAAAGTTAATTCATAATATGAAAGAGTGTGTAATAAATCTGTGTGTTTTGAACATAAAGAAATTAAAAAATTTAGAACTAGACAAAGACGAAAAAGTAAATTCAGAAGACCCAATCCTAACCATTTAGCGATTTAGGTAAAATTGTTTCAAATGTTAATAAGACGCTATTTTGCGTCATTAATTCGAGGGGATAAATAGAAAACTTGAAATTCTTAAAGGGGATAAATAGAAAACTTGAAATTCTTAAAGTAGGCCCAATCGTAAATGCAAGATAAAATTCAAAAGTTAAGAATTTTTATTTAACTTCTGAATTTTATCTTGCATTTACGATTGGGCCTACTTTAAAAATATCAATTTTTCTATATACTACATATGTATATGTGTGTTTAGAGATTGTTAAGAATTTCTATTTAACTTTCAAATTTTATCTTGCATTTACGATTGAGCCTACTTTAAGAATTTCGAGTTTTCGATATACTCCATATATATTTATATATATATATATACACACGTATGTGTGTATATATAAATCTAAATCACACTTTTTTTAATTTAATTATTTTTTATGATATATTATTAAATAAAATAAGAATTACATTTAATAAAAACTCTAATAATATTATAATTATCATATTCAATAAGAATTCTAAATATTATTTTATTTTTACAAATAGTATAAAAGTATAATAACATCAATTTTGTATTTATTTCAAATATGTTATATAAATTAACCAATAAAAAAAATTAAAATAAATAAAATAATTTATATACAAGATACATATTTTTAACTAATAAATATAAATTATTCTAATTGTCTTTTATTCATGAAATATGCTCCAAATTGACTATGCACAATGCTAGTTCAAACTCCACCCAATGTTAAATGTGTATGTCTAAGTACATATATTTATTAAAAACAGAGTTAGAGTTATTATATTTTTGGATCTCAGTTAATTTTTTATTAGGTTTGATACTACAATGATACCCAAATTTAACATTTAGTATCTCTTTTTACCATTATTATTAAAGGGTTTTAATTTAATACTATTGTTTGACAAATGATACTAATATTGTAAATTATGAACAATAAACGCGTTTAATTTGATAACTTTAACATGTGCCATACACATAACAAAAAATTTAAGGACAATTTTGATATTTAGTTTTTTTCCTCCCTCTCTCTCTTCTTCTTTCTCTTCTTCTTCTTCTTTTTTTTTTTTTTCAAGAATCAAAGAAGAAAAATGATTCTAGAAAAAAAAATTGAATCTGAAAAAAAAAAAAAAGAAGAAATAAAACTGATTCTGAAAAAAAGAAAAAAAAAAAAAAAAAAGAGAGAGAGAGAGAGAGGAAGGAAGGAAAAAAACTAAATGATAAAATTACCCTTAATTTTTTTGTCTTGTATATGACACATGTTAAAATTCATAAATTAAATACATTTATTATTTATAATTTATAATATTAATATCATTTATCAAATAAAGAGTATTAAATGTTAAATTAGGATACCATTATAATACCAAACCCGTTATTATAGGTGAAAAACATTAGCCTTCAAAATTTATCCCTGTCTTGTACACACGTGTGTGTCTATATATATATATATATATATATATATATATTTTGTTAAACTTTTAATAATATATTTATTTTAAAATATATAGAATAAATGTAAGACAAAAATATGAAATCCTATTTGGTCTAGATATTAGGCACCCACGTCATCTGTGTAGAGATTGAACGGCCCAAGCTTATTGAAAAAAAAAAAATCTTTCAGCATGTACTTGTTTTTTTTTTTTTCTAAACCAGTACGTACTTGTTTAGCTAAGATTAAATTCCTGCTTTTGATTTTTTTTTTTTTTTTTTAAATGTTAGTACAAGGTTTCAGTCCTCTCGTTTTAATTGGCACTACCAATTTCCACATGAGGTCATGACTTGTTCTACTTTATAAAGTTTAAGCGTGTTAATGTTATTATATGATAAAAACACTACATAATGTCAAGCAAGAATGACTTGAGATGCATTATGAGAATATTAAAACCTAACAATATTATGTTATTATTTTCTCTATTATATGTTCCTTCAGTAGCTTTAAGGTAAAGCAAACCATTGTCATTCTTAATTTAATGTTTTTAGCCTATTGACTAAAACGGTGGGAAAATCATGGACCACTCATGAATAAAGAACGCCAAAAAGCCTTCTTTTTATTTTTTTATTTTTTTTTTATTTTATGAGCTAAAGAGAGAAAGTGGGTTCAAGAAGCATCTAATTATAATATTTGCGTTGTCATATTGTCATACTACTTTATAAAGGTGTTCAACTTTGAATGGAGGTTGGTTTCACATTTCAATGCATATGTGTCATCATCAACCAATTAGGGTCCTTGTTAATTTTTGCTATTTTTTTTTTATATGAATTTGAGCTCATGTGTGCTTTTTATTTTGTAATCTGTTCGTTAAAGTTCTTCTCTCCACTTCAAAACATAGGTTTGGATTTATGTTAAAAGTACTACTAGTAATAGAAATAAGGAATTAAGCTTTGTCAAATTATTAATTCAAATTATTTTGTCTTTTCCAATTTCGTATATATGCTACCAGACTGATTATAGAAATAAAATGATGGTCAATTTTTCTTCCATTATTTTTTAATTCGTACAATTTAATTTTTAAAATATATAAAATTTAATAAATTTATATTAATATTTAATTTTTCATCAAATTAGTTTAAATGTCTTTACACTTAACCATCTCCTAACTTTGTTTTTCAATTCATTTGATCCCACCTATAATTATCAAATGAGCTTTACATCTCATCTAATATTCTATTTAATATCTCTAATAAACTTATGGGTTAAATTTATCTCATTTCATTTAAATATAATATCATTTTTTTTAAATATAATATCATCTCATTTAAAGTTATCTTTAATAGACTTATAATTATTATAAATAATCAATTTTTTTTTTCATTATTTTTATAATTTTACTTGTCCCAATTAGACATATTTGAGACAAATGAGTTTCATCATATACGACCTTATTATCATCCTAACCCACAAAAAAAGAAACGAGAAAAGATGAATAGGGTCACAAAATTCATGAGTTATACCATGTACATCTCATCACATCTCATTCCCACCTATAACTGAAAGCATAATTTTACCCCTAACTTATTAAAAAAACGTTAAATAAGTTTAACGAAATTTGAAATAATAAATTAAGATAATATTTGATAATAATTTTTATTTATAATTTTTAATTAAATAGTTAATTTTTTTATTTTTTTATAAAAATAATCATCAATGTATTTGGTAATAATTTTTATGTAAAAAATAAAAAATAACCTATAAATTTTTTGATAACGCTTTTCATTTTTTGTATTTAATCTTTTTCAACTTTGAAAATAAAGAATTTTTTTGTTGGTATTATTACAAATTTTAATTTTTTTAATTATTTTCTTCCAATAAAAGCCATAGAAATTGATTTACTCTATAGAAAAAATGTTTGGTGAAAAAATCAAAAATCAAAAATATATATATATATTTTTTAAGATTTTGAATCACCTCATGTTTTAGTATTGATTTTTTAAAAATATAAAAATTAAAATCAGTAATTATTATAAAGCATATCTAATTAAAAAAATTACTTAAAAAATTAAAAATTCAAATCATTGTAAACACACCTTAAATTATTTAAATTTGTAAATATTATAAATTAAAAGGTTAAGAATTTAGGGCAAACACCTTAATTAGGCCTTTTCATATGGCTAATTGCAAATTTAGACCCTATAGTGGATTTCTTGCAAAAATAAACCCCTTACATAAACAATAAAAAATGTTAAAAATCTGTAAGAACTCACAAAATATACACAACTAAAAATGTCAGAAATTATAGAAAATCAAGAAGTAATAGATATAGAAACACAGGACATTTCAGGATGTTTTTCACAAGAAATGGTATTCAGTAAAAAGAAATTTGAAGAAATTCAAAAATCAAAACTAAACCTAAAAGAAAAAGATGGATTCAGAGAAGAATCATTCTCAAAAATAAGAAAATTATTTCCAAGAAAAGATATAGTATATTATGGCATAAGTAATAAAGAAATGAATATAACTATAGCAGATGCAAAAGGAAGGTTTAACATACCATTAATTAATAAAGAAACTATTATAGAAAAATTATCAAAAATCCCTGAAAAAATAGAGAAAAAATTGGATATATTCATTTAGGAGGAATACAAATTTTAATAAAAGCACACTTCAAATAAGGAATAGATACACCAATAAAATTGGCATTATTAGACAACAGAATAACAAACAGAAAAGATGCTTTGCTAGTAATGATTAATGAAAACCTAGGATATTAGAAATTAAAATTTACAGCATACCCTAGATTTGCTGTTAGCATTCATGATAAAAATCTAAACCAAGTATTAAGCTTAGCTTATGACTTTGAACAAGGAAATTTAATGAAAGATGGAAATCATCCATTTTCAATCCATTACCTTGTAGGATATTCATTAACCAATAGCCATAATAGTTCAATATATGGACAGAATGAATTCATAGAAATAGATAAAACTTTTAAAGATATAGGACAAGTAATAAAAAATTCAGAAAAATTATTAGAATATGAAGTACCTGATGAATGGAACTTAGATATTAAAGAAAAACCTCTGATAACATCAAAAAGAAATAATATACAAAGAATAACATTTGTAGATACTCAAGCAGAAGTTAGTAAAAGAAGTAGAGAAATAGAAGAACTAAAAGAAGAAATAGAAGAAGTAAAAGATTTAGTCTACACAATGAAGTAATAATGATAAAAGAAAAACTATTAGAAATACGGTTAGAAGGAAATAATAGTCTAACAAGTATAAATAAAAATCAAATATCCATAATGAAAGCTTTATTTATTATAGCAGAAAAAATAGACACTACGGATAGAAATATACAAGAATAAAAAAGAATACAGTTAGAAATACAAAAAGAAATTATAGAAATAAAAAAGGATATTAATAACACACCAAAAGGAAATAAAATTGATCCATTAAAAGGATTAAAAGAAGAACCCTCTAGAAGATCTGATGCTTTAATACCTATAAATGAAAAAAGAAAAGCAGAAGAATCTAAACAAATAATAACAATCTAATGGATTTAATAGGATACAGAAAAAACTTAGAAGAACAATTCATGAATCCTAAAAATAAGGATATAGAAAAGTTAATCAGTTTGTTAACATTAACAGACAAAGAATTAGAAAAATATTATGAAGAAAAACTTTACACAAATAAAGAAGAAGATGATATGACAGTAATAAGTGAAGATGAATCTGAACAAGAAAATACAACCCAAAGAATTAATATGGAACCAGTATTAATACCTAGAACAAGCCCAAAAAGAGGAGAAATATTTGATCCTCATAGAGAAAATAGATATAGGCCAGAAGAGCCTAACCCACCATATAGAAGAAGACAACCACCTAAAATGGAAGAAGGATTACACTGGGGTACCAGAGGAAGTATTCCACCAGAATTCAAACCACATGAAAACTATAAAACAGATATTTTAGACTTAGATTGTATAAGAGATAGAAAAAAAGCCTTAGATGAATGGGCTAGTGGAATGAGTGTAATCATACAAACATCGTCAACTACAAATACAAACCCTTCGGTATGTAAAGTATTAGTAGCTCACAAAATGACAGGAAATGTAAAAGTTTGATTTTCAAACCTAACTGATCAACAACATTTAAGAATGCAAGGAAATGCTACAACAGGAAGAGATTACTTAGACACAGTAATAAATGAAATATATAAGGAATTTATAGGAGAAGATAAAGGAAGAAATGTGACAGAATCTAGTGAAAATGAAATAGAAGAAGCTAAGTGGCATTTAACAAACATGGAAATATGTGACATGTGTTATATAGATTCTTTCATATGTGAATATGAAATGTATTATCATAAATTACCACCATCCATGCAAGAAATTTATAAAAAAATGTTTTATCAAAAATTACCTGGAACATTACATAAAACTATAACAGAAGAATGGAATAATAGAAATAGACAAACTATATCTGATACCTTAGGAGGAAGAATAAGAGGACTTAAGAATTGGATAATAATAAAATGTCAAGAAAGAAAAGAGTTCAAACAAATAAGAGGAAAAGATAGAATCTGTTGCGATTCAAGAGATTTCAAGACACCAGGAAAATATGGTTGTAACATAAAACCATATAATAAATATAAAAAACATAAGAAATTCAAAAGATTTAAGAAATATAAATTTAGAAAACAAAACTTCCAAAAATATAAAAGAAGATACAAAAGAGAACCTTATAGAAAGAGATATTTTAGAAAAAGAAATTACACACCTGAAAAGAAAAATTATTGTCCATCAGGGAAAAAGAAATGTAGATGTTGGATATGTAATGAGGAAGGACATTATGCTAATGAATGCCCAAATAGACTCCAACATAAATTTAAAAAAGAATTTTCAAAAAAAGCAAAAATATTAGAAGAAGCCTTTAGGATGGAACTAGAACCAATAGAGGAATTTAATATAGATGATACGTGTAGTATTTATCTATTAGAAGAAACCGAAGAAGAAATAACAGACTCAAAAACATCTGATTATAATTCTGATTTTGATTCAGAATAATGGATGAAATATTAAGCATAACAAATCCAAATAGTACATACATAAAAATAGGATTAAAATTTAAGGGATATAAAAATTATCATTTACATGCATATATTGACACAGGTGCAAATATGTGTGTAGCCAGCAAATATGTATTCCCAGAAGAACTCTAGAAACAATCCCCAAAAGAATTAGTAGTATGGATAGCAAATAATACTACAATAAATTTAAATAAAGTATTAAAAGATACAGATGTATCAATAGGAGGAGAAATCTTTCATATACCTACAATTTACCAACAGGAAACAGGAGTTGATATTCTATTAGGAAATAACTTTCTAAATCTATATCAACCATTCACACAATACTTAGACAAAATAAGTATAACAACCTTAGATGGAGAAACAATTTATGTAGCAAAAATTAGGAAAGCATTAACTGTTTCATCCCCAACTTTTATGTCACAACATAAAAAGCGAAAACGTGGTGAGGATATAGAAAAACAAAAACCATACCTAGAAAATATTTCTTTAGACATAGAGGTCAACCAAAACCCCTTTCTAAACGAAATACAGGAAGACAAAGCCTTAACAGGAATAAGAAAATTATTAAAAACAGTATGTTCAGAAAATCCTTTAGATCCAAATATTAACAGATCTAATGAAATAGCAAGAATAGAATTAAAAGACTCTTTAAAAGTCATAAGAGTAAAACCAATGATTTATACTCCAGAAGACAGACAAGAATTCGAAAAATAAATTCAAGAACTTTTGGAATTAAAAGTAATTATTCCCAGTAATTCACCACATTCCAGTCCAGCATTTCTAGTAGAAAAAGAAGCTGAGAAAAGAAGAGGAAAAAAGAGAATGGTAATAAATTTTAAAGCTTTAAATAAAGAAACAATTGATGATGGTTATTTCATACCAAAGAAAGAAGAATTATTATCATTAATTAAAAGAAAGAAATACTTTTCAAGTTTTGATTGCAAAAGTAGATTTTGGCAAATAAGACTTGATAATAAATCACAGAAATTAACGGCATTTAGCTGCCCTCAAGGACAATTCCAATGGACAGTTGTTCCATTTGGACTTAAACAAGCACCAGGTATTTTCCAAAGACACATGGATAATATCTTTAAAAAGTATCATAACTTTTGTTGTGTTTATACAGATGATATTTTAATATTCAGTAATGAATTACCAAAACACTACTTAGACATTATTAATTTCTTACAAGAATGTAGAAAATCAAGAATAGTGTTATCAGAAAAGAAAGCAATAATTGCTCAATAGAAAATAAAATATTTAGGGTTAGAAATAGAAGATGGAAAACATCATCTACAACCCCATATATTAAACAACATACAAAATTTTCCTAGTATAATTAAAGATAAAAATCAATTACAAAGATTTTTAGGATGCTTGACATATGCGGAAGCATATATAAAGAAACTAGCAGAAATGAGAAAACCATTACAGGTAAAACTTAAAAAAGACTATGTCTGGCAATGGACTGAAGAAAATACTAAATACATGGATAAAGTAAAAGCACAGGTAAAAAATTTACCACCTCTATATCATCCAGGACTAGATGATAAAATGATAATAGAAACAGATGTTTCACATGAATATTGGGGAGCAGTATTAAAAGCAAAAGTTGATGACAAGGATGAATATCTTTGTAGCTTTACTTCAGGATCATTTCAAGGCCCTGAATTAAATTACCACAGCAATGAAAAAGAATATTTAGCTGTTAAAAAAGCCATAAAGAAATTTGCAATATATGTTATAAGTTCAAAATTTATTGTTAGAACTGACAACAAAAATTTTGGACATTTTTTAAGAACTAACATTTCAGGTGATTATAAACAAGGAAGACTTATAAGGTGGCAACAATGGTTTAACTACTACAAATTTGATGTAGAACATTTACCAGGAAAGAAAAATTGTTTAGCTGATGCCTTAACTAGAGAATTAGCACCTCTAACTATATTTTTCATTACAGGAATGGATTCCCTCGACATGGAAATTCTGATCAAGGAAAAAAAAATTTCGATTCATGAAACACAAATCAAATGCATCAAAAAACAATTGGAAGTATTAAAGCTTAAACAGAAATTAAGAAACAGGGAAACCATCACTAATCCAGAACTCCACATGGAAAAATCTGAAGAGGAGAAAGAAGGAAATTCAATAAGAACAAAGATGAGAAGAGCAGAAATTGAAGAAACTGCCAGCAATAACCCAGAACCTATTAGAGATTCAGAAAAGAAAAAGCAAAAGATGAATTGGGCTGATGAAGCTGAAAAGGAAGAATCAAAAAAGATTTATGTAGTTTATAATGGACCAAATCCAAGAATTTACACTAATTGGCCAGAAGCAAGCAAGGCAGTAAATGGAATTAGTGGAGTCATCCACAGATCTTTCACAAACAGGATAGAAGCAGAAGGAAGTTATAGTAATTTTAGAGTCCCTAAACTTATAACACCAGCAGAAATAACCAAAAACTATTCTCAAATAGTACAGCAACCAGCAATAGGAACAAGTAGAATGAGAAATCTTGGAATAATCCACAGACCAATAATTTTCAAAGAAACAATCAATAACTCATTCGAAGAAGAAAAAGAAAGGCAAAGAAATTTGACTAAACAGGAATGGTTGGGATTATATAACCTAGCTAGAAAAACAACTGAGGAACATATTGAAAATATGAAGTTTTACACTACAGAAAAAGATTTTCCCTCAGGTAGTAAATTCAACATCTTAGAAGGAGCTGATCCAATATTTGTTTATAAAGCATTCCATGCAGGACTCATTGAAAATATATATCCAGGAAATGAGTTAAGAGAATTAATATATTTTCCTGATAATTTTAAAAAATCTATTAGAAATTTTAAGAGAAAAATCAAGGCTACTGACAAGCCTATTTACTTAAAATGTTTCAGTTCTTTAATGGATCGGAACCAAGAAGAATCAGTAAGTCCATATCATTTTATTAAGCTTGGTGTTTCAGGCAGCAAAAGAGAAGTAACTCGCCCAAAGGGCTTACCAGAAAAGGAATTCAACATTGATGAATTAAACCTCGAAAGAGGACAAATGTTGAGTCAGATCTATTATGAAATAAGAAGAATTAATAATTCTTCAGAAATAAAAGTAAATTACTGCACAAGTAAAATTATTATTACTTCTCAAAGTAATAAAATTATCACTGGAGAAGACAGTAAAAAAGTAATTTCCTATGAAGCAAACTTCAATTGCAATAATATTGAAGTAAGCGAGGAAACAAAAAAGGTTTTTTATTACTACACAGCAATCAACAGATCATAAATGCAATTATTGCATCAAAGGAAAAGTCCACCTATCAAGCTCATCCAGTAACAGTTCTATGTCGGCAAAGCCAACCATGTAGGACCCTCCTCAACAGCTAAAGGCAATAATGTAAGACAACAATAATGTAAGGCGTCTTAACGCCAAATAAGAAAAGGTAGGAATAGTGTATTCCCTCCATTGTAAATAGAGAACCCTTATTCTATAAAAGGGAACTCTTTAGCTCTGAGAGAAACAACAACACGACCACCTATCATCTATCTTTATTTCAAAGCTTTAAGCTATGTATTCTAAATCAAGGAAGAACTAAGAAACTCTTCAAGGTTACTAGTTCTCTAGTCTGTAATATTATCTGTTAATAAATAAAAATTCCATTTCAATTTCAAACTATCTTTCTCATTTTCATTAAAATTAAGTACGGATCTCAAAGGATCAGCAGGGTCAGGAGGACTAAGAGCTTGGATCCAGGAGTGAGGCTTAGTTTTTGAAATAAGAAGATAGCAAGGAAGCGGAAGAACGCGGTGGACCCATATTTACAAAACAGGTGAATTTACAGGTAGAAACTAGTATTCCTTGAAGCTCCAATAATATTGTCTAAACTTATTTATACTGCATGATATAATGAATAATGAACAAAACAGCATGAAAAGGAAATCTGAAACTATACTCTACAGAAGAAAGAATAGAAAATATTCAGAAAATCAAGAGAAATTAAAAGACGCAATATATTTAAAACAATCTTTGATATGTTTTAAAACATCTATAAAAGAAAACTTTGAAAAAAGCATAGGAAGATCAAAAGTAATAGAAAATTTACAAGGATTAATTAATCATTTCACCAAACAAGAACAAAGAAATAATCTAATAAAAAGAAAGGATAAAGAACACTTAGATTTAGAAGCAAGCCTCGACCTTGTACAAATGGATATAGAAGAAAATCAGGAAATTATAGAATTAAGCCGTTGGATAGAACAAGAATTAGGAGAAAATAATTCTGGAACTCAACCAAAAAACAATGATTAGTATAGAATACTTTGAAAGAAAATATTTAGAACTATTAGATGAATATATGGATAATGAAGATTATGAAACATGTTTAGAAAATTTTACAAGGTTTGATACCTTATTAAGTGATTATACTGACTATGTTTCCAGCATATTATATCTAATAGATCACCCAGTAGGAAGAATATTAAGAGATTATTTTATACATTATTTTGTACAAATAAACAAAGAAGAATTTGATAATTTAATCTTTGGATTTTATTTATTCAGAGAACAAATAGGAAGATAATTAAGTAACTGAGACTTATTGAACTCAGCCAACAGTTGGTATCAGAGCCAATTAATATAAATAACATGCTTACAGAAATATAAATTAATAACTTAAAGGAATTAATAAATCTGATTCGAAATACATAAAATAATAAAGAATTTAATAAAGACTTTATAGGAATGTTTTTAGCATGTATGGACATAAAAATGAGCAAAATAATTTTGTCACAAGAACAAACAGAAATCTTAAAAGAAAAATTAAAATTTTTAGAAGACATAAAAACAAAACAAATTTTTATAAAAGAATATAAAAATTTTATGAACTTTATTTTAAAAAAATTAATGGAGAAATGAAAGAAATGACCTTAAGAGATCATTTTTGACAAAAAATCACCTATGAGTATAAAAATAAAATTTGTCCCTTCAAAGGATACATTTAAGAAAAATGCACAAGAATTTAACTGTAATAACCTATATAAGTTAACATCAAATGCATGTATAAAGTATTGTATCTAAACCGTCAAAAGTGATAAGTAAAAAACCGTCAACCTAGAATTGGCGGTTTTTTATTTGTCAAAAGGCAAAGGTCTCAATATCCATTAATTAATACACCCAATTTTAACGATGCAAGAAATCTTATAAAGTTGTCTATATTCATCTATGGACTGGTTAAAAGCCTCTGTTGTCAATAAACGTGATGTGAAGATGGGAAACCAAATGCACAAGATTGACATTTTGGAAAGGAAAAAAAAAAAACATTTTTTTTCTTTTTTCTTTTTTCATGTATGATATTACTGAATCTGTACAGCAATCTAGTGGTATGTCGTGTGCGTGCGCGCTTTCCCATTACTTTCCTTAATTTTTCTCCACATTTAATAAAGAAATCTCCCTTATTCCTTAATTTTTCTCCACATTTAATCAAGGAAATCTCCCTTAAGGATATTTTGGGTAAAATCTGAATGGACTCAATTTCTAAAATAAACATAATTTATTCATAATAATACATTTTCGCAACGACTCATAATAATACATTTTCGCAACAAAATGACTCTAGTTTTTTTCCTTATTTTTCGATCACTCTTTTTCTATTTGTTAATTTCACTCTTTTTATTATAGTAATTTTACATTTAATAAATGTATATATTTTATTATTTTAATCGATAAAGATTTGTTGCAAAACAATCTGTAAACATCTTAATGGATCTTAAATAAGGCTTGGTATCTTTTTAGTACTCAAATTTTATTAAAATTAATCATTTTCAAGTAGTTTCAATTTAATACTAATTTTTTTAAAATGGTTATAATTTAATACCAATGTTTTCAAAATGGCTCGATTTTAGTATTTTTGAGCAATAATAGTCAATTTTTTTACATTTAAATAGGGGTATTTTTGCCTTTTTTTTTTTTTTCTTCTTGCATCCTTTAAAGAATTTAGTTTTCATTTTTGCCATTTTTGCTGCTTATAAAGAGTTTTTAGATACAGAAAATACTAAGCTACCCATTATGCTTAAAACAGAGATGTACATCTAGCAAGGAACGATTAAAACAAAGAAGTACAGCTGAAAATATTTTAATATTATAACTAAAATATACGAGTAGACTAAAAAATTATAAGAGAAAGCAATAGTCATACAATAACATTTTGAAAATTCGTCTTGAGAAACACTTTCTAAGCTATAAATAACATTGTGTTTTTGCCATTTTTTTCTTCATTTAGAACAAAACAAATTTCTTAATTAATGATAGCTTAAATTATGTCAGGGACCATCAAAGAAACAGATATGTTGAAATGAAATCAATACAACATCCAATATCTTAATCTTAAAATTGACAAGTTTTATTTCTCTTTATAATATAAAATTCAAATTTAATATATAAATTCTATAGAAAAGTAAGAACACATTTAAACCAAAGAAAAGGAAAATAATAAAAGAGACTAAAAGAGAAAAATAGAGTAGTAAAAGAAATCAAGAAAGAGCATATATCGTTTTAGTAACACGATAATAGAGTTATTGTGAAAATTTTCTCCAAACACAACAAATGTGTAATTCAACTATATTGATAAAAATTTCAGAATTTTTTTATGAGTTATACATATGAATGGGTCTTACAATATAATAGTTGTGATCCACAAATATGACTCACCACAAACTCTTCCACTTTGTTTCATTGTGGACTTCCATTATGTTGAAATCCAAACAAACTTGTTATTGCCTTAATCGAATCCTCTGCAATATTCTTCAAAGCTTGTTGAATCCGACATAAAATTGCAATTTTTCACCCAAAATCACTAAATATGATGCCTCTTTGTTGAACCCTATGCCCCCTTTCTTGTTTTTCTTTCCTCTACTAATACAAGGAATTGTGATATTAGGAATAAAAAATCAAAACAAATTAATTGATTAAAAGGGAGGGGATAAAATGATGAAAATACCTTTTCCTAATTTACCAAATTGTAAAAAATATACCATAAATTTTAAAAATGATTAAACTAGAACCATTTTAAAAATATGTGTATTAAATTAAAATCACTTAAAAAATGGTCAATTTAAGATAATTTTGATAAAAATTGGACACTAGAAAGGTACAAAGTCTCGTTAAATAGATATATAATTTTGTTCACACAAGTTTGGACACAGTCGCCAAGGATTTCTACGAATAGTAAAGGAAAAAAGGAAAAAGTGTACCATAAATTCATTAACTGTAATCAAAGCAATGTTTGACTTAAATAACATGTTTTTAGATAAATATTAAAATTTTTCCAAACTAGCAACTTAACATTTACTCACACAATATGAAAATATTTTACCATAATACCCCTTACCATCTCTCAACACTCCAACCTCAACGGAATTCTACTCTAATGACTCCGTAAGTGATTTTACCGAAACTCCAACGACCTTGTCAGAAGGGGATGTAACATGTTACATTCAAATATAGCCGTTACATCCATAGGTAAAGTTAGATATAACATGTTATATCCATGTTTATATTTGAATGCAGGGGTGGAGCTATGTGAGGGGCCGAGCGGGGCTACATCCCCGGCCAACTTTTTTACAAAAAATTAATTATGTGTATACTTTTAGCGTTAAATAAATATTTTATTTGTAGTAATATATTTTGTCTAATTTTTTTGTACATATTTTGATATATATTAACAATATTTAACAAATATATAGATAAAAATGACATGAATTATAAATAAAGTAGTTAAGTATATACTTTTTTTCATGTATTTGATAACTATTAGTAACAAAAATGAAATTATAGTCGTATACTACGTAAAAATTCTTTTTAAATGTAATAATCCAAAAAAAATTAAATATTTAACTTTAGATTAAACATTATAAAAATAAAATTAAAAAAATAAATATATGATAAGCTTCATATTAAAGCTTTTAAATTTATATTTATCATATTTTATTTCAACTCAAATTTTAACTTTATTTAATATTATATTTGATATTTTATTTTAATAATCTTTTAGAATTTGTTTGAAATTATTTTTATTATTATTAGTCATTCTTATATTGTTTATAAACATATATTTTTAAATATAGTCTCAGACTTAAAATTCTAAATCATATTTTATTTTTTATATTTTCATATGTTTATTTTAGTTTTAGTTTTAACGACTATAAATTTTGAGGTATTTGATTGAGCTTTCAATTTACTTAAATTTTTTAGTTAATAAATTTATTTTATTCATGAATGATACTAATACTTATTAATTTGTTATTTTTTTTAATTTTCATTATAAGTTAATTATAATGTATTAACTCTATATTTTTTGAGTGCTAACTGTATGTCTCTATTATAATATAATATGAAGAAAAATTTAATATTAAATTGAGTATAATCAATTATAACTCCTACTAATTTTTTACTTTATATAAAAAAAAAATTTTAGCCCCCCTTAAAAAAATTTATGGCTCCGCCCCTGTTTGAATGTAACATGTTACGTCTACGGGTAAAGTTCGATGTAATATATTACATTCTTACTAGAGTTCCGATGATCCTGTCGGAAATGAATGTAATATATTATATATAAACATAAAATTAATGTAATATGTTACAATAAACATAAAATTAATGTAACATGTTACGTATAAAATATAAGTAGATGCAACATGTTACGCGTATAACAGTTAGAAGTAAATATAATATATTACATACAACAACAATAATAAATATAATATATTATATATAAAAAAATAAAAATAAATTTAATATATTAAAAAGAAGAAAAAATACTATCACTCATATCAACATGTAGTTTAAAGCTTTACAAACCGAAAAAATTAATTTACCAAAAAATAGTGGCAATAAATATGAAAGTTACCAAAATAAAAAATAAAAAAAGCAACGAATTTTGATTTGATTAGTTTCCAATTATGTCTTCTTTAGGCCAAGTATCAATAGTCAAAAAAAAATTGAACTTTGATTAGCCCTCATAAATTAAAACTCTTCCTTTATAAAAGAGAATTGCAACCCAACTCAACAATGCATCTAAAATCAACAATGAAACGATAACTAAATCATAAAAGTTTCAACTTTCAACAATTTCTCAAATTTTGATAAAAAAAACCCAAAAATAGACACTAAATGATCGAAAATTAAAAAAATTACAAACACAAACACAAGGAAAATAGAACAAGAGTCCTTAAAGGTACTAACTTTAAATAAATGTTTGTAAAATTTTGAAAGACTAGTTAAAATATTTGAGTTTTAATGCAACAAGACAAAGACACTATACAACTCAGGTACTGAAGAATGAACAAGGAAGCATCAGACTGATAATTTTCCAACTAGTACAACTCACATATTTTATATGCGTGTCAAGGCCTTATAATCCCAAGATCATTGGAATCTCACGATTTCTCAATGCTTCCATATGATATGGTGCATCGTTCACTCACCCTTCCAAACCTCAGAATCAGCATCGTTGGCTTGCAAGTCTTGGTGCGAGACTTGATAGCCTTACAAGAGAGGTTATGATGTTCTAGAGGTAGGGGAAAAAATTTCAGGCACAGTGAAGAAGGATTCAACTCAATCGAGCAGTATATGAGCTTAATAGATTCTGTAATAGTTAATAGAAGAGCTAAGGGTAAAATTGCAAAGACAGGGATTGAAAACAGTGTTGTGGAGTGAGAAAAGGAAAAATGTATGTTCGATTTAAAATGATACTATACATGGGCCATATTATCATAAATAAAGTACAATAAAATTTACTAATTTTTTTGATAAAATATTAAAAATTTAATAATTATTATAAATGGTATTAAAAATCTAAATTTTTTAATATTAATAAAATTTTGTTCACGTTTTTTCACTTATTGTATGTCACATGGATAAATTTATGATAATTTTAAAAATTTTAAATTTTTATTACATTTTTAATAGTTTGAACTTCTAGTATCTTGGAGAGTTAATAACATTTTTTTTATATATTTTAGTTATAATTAATATTTTTTTTTTACCTTTCAATAAAAAAAAGAAAGAAGAGAAATGTAAGATCTTACGTGTTTTATATGTTTTAAACTCAAATTTTTTTTAATATAGTGTTGTTTATTAACTAGTTTTGTTTTCAGAGTTTTTATTTTTTATTATCAAGTAAGACTTTTTATCTTCAGGCATAAGTTATGTTATTGAACTGTTAGACTAATTTTTTCAAATTTTTATTTTTAATTGAAGATGAGTTTTATTTTTAGCTAATTTAGTAACTTTTGAATAGAAACATAAATTCAAATTTTGTTTTTTCGTTGATGAAATTTCAAACGTAACTGACACAGTTTTCTCGAAACTACGACTACACCTCTTTTCTATCATTGTTCCCGATAAAAGTATAAATGATTTGCCAGACGCTCCTTCAAAGGTGGGTATCTCATTAAATACATTCAAAGTGTGGTAACTGTAAGGTTATATATATATATATATATATATATAAAAGTGTTAAATATAAAATAAAAACAGAACATGAAATATAATTTTTTTTTAAATATTTATTCTTATTTATCAACTTCGAAACTTGCTTGATATTTTTAGTAATTTTTTATTTTTATTATTAATTAATATTTTAGTAATATTTATATTAAAAAAAGTATTAATTTAATATTATTATCATATGTGATCATTTTATATAATTTTAATTTTAATAAAGAATATTTTTAGTATTTTTGTCTCTTCCCTTCCATATAATAGAAATAATATTCTTTTCGACCATTTTTTACATGTTTAATCAATTTTTTAATCTCTCATCTCTCTTATAATAGAAATAGTATTTTTTTTATTAATTTTTTCATCTCTTACTTCCCTACAACATAAACAATATTTTTTTAGCTTTTTATTTTTTAACCTTTTCAGCCAAATTTTTTTCTTCATTTCGTACTCTACATTATAAATTTATTTATATTTTATAAAAAATGTATTATCATAATTGGTCGATATATGCTTGATGTATTATTATTTGATAAGTTCATATTAAAAAAAATTAAGTAATTTTAGCTAATTACAAAAAATGTAAAATAAAATAAGATATTTGCATTAGAAAAAAAAAAAAAAAAGGTTATAAGTTAAATATTAAAAATAATTGAGTAATTTTAACTAGCTATGAAAATAAGTGGTACCATATTTTTATTTTTTTCAACCCATTATATATCTTTCATTAGGGGAAGAATACTAGAAGTTTTATTAATAATTTTACTGTCAAGAATTGTATATTAAAATAAAAATTTATTAGACAAGATCGCATCAAGTAGATATTGACCAACTATAATAATGCATCATTTATAGAGTATGAATAAGTTATAAATATAAAGGAGAAAATAGAAGAAAAAGATGGCAGAAAATGATAAAAATGATAAAAAAAATTGAAAAAAATTGTTTATGTTGTAGGAAAAAAATCGACCAAAATGTCAAAAATATCCTTCAATTAAAAATACATGTATTGGACACATATGAAAATTATATCAAATTAATAATTTTTTTAAATATAAATAATACTAAGGTACCAATTAATAATAAGATTAAAAAATGGTTCCACAATTAAAATTAAAATACTATTAAACCCGAATAAATATGTTTGTTTATATATTTACTGTTTTTAGATTCATATTTTATCCTTTTAAATAAGAAAAAAATTATTTATCACATAAATAATATATCACTATGTTATGAATCTACAAAATTATTTTTAATAAGTACTGTTGAATCTATAAAATTATTTTTAATAAAAACTAATACGTTAAATATTTGTTATAAAATTATAATATATAAACTTGCTATTTAAATAATTGTTTCGATTCATATTACTTTATCTTTGATAAATAAAAAGCAAAATGCATGAGAAATAAATATATTTTCTTACAATTTTTTGTAAAAATATAAAAGAAAAATAGAGCACATGAAAGAAAAAAAAAATGGAGCACATGGGACTGAAAAGACCCCACAAACACAAAATTTCAGATGAAACAGAACAAAAAACTGATATAAAATATTCTGCTATGTTCCACCGCTTCCACCACAAAATGCAGCTCAACAATCTCTCAGGAATTTGTTTTTTTTTTTTTTTAAATTAATAAATATAAGATCCCAATTTTACTTCATCATCTCACGTCCTCAACTTTATATTTAATCAATAATTAATCAATAATTGACAAATTTTTTCATACATACCACAACTTGATACATATAGTACTACTCTTTTATTTAATCTAATTGTCTCCAATACATCATTGCCACATGTCTTACTAAAATGTCTTTGAATTCATAAAATTATAGTCTTTTTTTTTTTTCAAGAAAAAAACTTTACTAAGGAGGAGGATCGTGACTGCTTAGTAAAAATATTGACATATCATTCTAAATCATAAAATATTATTGGTCATACTTTGATTAAGGTACCTATCTCAGACTAGCGGGCACGATGGCTTGTAATTCGCATTGAAATATTTGCAGCAAAATAAAAAGAGTTATACGCCTCTTAAGACTTGAATCGTTAACCTTCCGTTCGGGCGATCACCTATGTGCTTCACGAGTCTAGCTTCCCAACTCGGCTACACGAAGGTGTGTCATAAAATCATCTAGTTAGTCATCAAAAATAAGTAATCCTCTTTGAAGTATAGCACATTAAAAAAAAAAAAAAAATTCTTCATTTAAACTTTCTATGCTTTAAAATTCAATTTCAAGCTTATTTTTAATAAATTTTGGGTCTTTTATTATTTAGAGTAAGGTTAAGTATGATTGTGTTATATTTTAAATTTTTTTACAAAGAAATAAAAAAATAGAAATTCAATTCCAAAATTTACCTTTCTTAAATTATAAAATTTGATCAAATTTTAAAACAAATATGAATATTTTTGAATTAAAAATTAAAAATAAATTATTAAATAAATATAATTTTTAAATTTAAAAATTAAAATAATTATCAAATAAGCCCTTAATTACTATGCTATGTCACTTTGATGAACAAGAATAGTTGATGAAATAACAGGTAACGAAGGTCAATGACGTTGATCTTATTTAACAATATTTAATTAAATTTAAAATTGATAAATAAACAAAATAGCATGATATTTTAAAATAATGGTGACTGCGCTGGTCAATTATTTGTATAGAGAAGAAATTGAATGAATAATATAACAATATAGAAAATATGGTACATTTGGCTCTTTTTTTTTTTTTTTGTTTATAAAAGGGCTCTAAAGGCCTTTTTTTTATTAATAAAGAGAAAATAACTCACACACCCGTAGTGGGATTCGAACTTGGGTTGTTAGTGGGGGAGGAGGAGTCTTACCACTAGACCACATTTGACTCTTTTGAATGAAAAGAAAGAAGAAAAATAGAACAGTAGAAAGTTCATTGACAAAAGCAGAGAAGATCATGGCTGGGTGGGTCATTTTCTTCCTTCTCCTTAAATTTTACTTTTTTATTTTATTTTATTTTATGAAATATTGATTTCTTTTCCCAAAAAAAAAAAAAATACTACTTGGGTTTGTTAATATCCAACAAATTGTGGCTTAAAAATATAAAATTTATATTAAAAGGATAGAAGTTCAAAGACTCAATTACGAGCTCAATCAATGACCCATAAAGAGGATGAAGAAATTTTGTGCCATCCTAAGTACCTAGAAGTAGCTATCTCTTTACCCAAACTCAGTCAATGGTCCATAAGTCTACATCAAAAACGTTGCCATTGACGTATAAGTCATAATATCGGATGTGTGTGGATTATAATATTTGTTAAGTAATATATTATATATTAGTTAAATATAAAATTAAAAAATATAATGATAAAATTTTATATTAATAAAATCTAATTAAATTATATTACCTAAATTAATTATGAAAAAAAAAACATATTTGTTACAGTATTAGCATAATGTATGAGCAAAATAATTCAGAAAAGCATCCAGAAATATCACTGACCCAAAAAACAACCAATTGTACGAATTAGCAACCAGAAGTTCTCTCAGTCAAAAGCTTCCACCTTTATACATTAATAATCAACAGGTATTATATAACAAAAAAAAAAAAAAAAAAGGCCTTATGTGGTCCTAAATTCCGATTATTTCTTTTGGACTTCTTTTAAGAAAAGAGAGAAACAAAGATTATGTACAAGAAGAAGAAAAAGGAGAGAAAAAAGATGAACAAAATATACAGAGAAAAACAATCAGTAAGAGTAGGCCACACGACCCTTGAGAATTCCATTGTACAAAGCCAATCTGTTTGCAGGCATTCCTTTGTACCTTCCATCACTACTCTGTTTTTTGAGTTTCATCGATGAAACCGGAACTGAAGAAGAAGAAGATGAGGATGATTTTATGATTACGTTAGGTTGTCTTCTAAATTCTTCACTATCCCCTCTTGGATCGACAACATCCTTTGCAAAATGGACCTTTTTCTTCTTACTTTTCTCTCTTTTGCTTCCATCTGCAAAGAACACAACAGAAACGAAAACCCAGTTAGCCAAAGAATCAATTTACAAAAACTTGAAATGAAAAGTATAAAATGTAATTTTGTAAATCTCTGTTTGTTGGATTATTTGATGAACATACCAGAAGATATGCAAGATCTTAGAACTCTATTTGAAGATTTTGGAATCTGATTAACAGGGAATTGGGTGGTTGGGATTGATTTTTGTAGGCGTAAAGCAAGGAGAATTACAGTGCCTGAGACCGCCATGGCTGTGGCCACTACCACACCTTGTGAGCTTAGTATTGAAGACATGACCTTTGTCTTATTATTTTTTTTTTACAAGAAGAAGAAACAGAGCAAAACAGATGAAGCTAGTTATGGAGAAATGAACGAGAGGAAAAGAAGAGTTGTTGAATACTTGTTGGGGACAATAGTTACATTGGTTTATTAAGGCCAAGAAAATGAAAATATAATATTATTAAATAATAGGCTCCTTTTTCTATTCTAGAATTATTTTGAATTAAAATATATATGAGGAAACCAGTTGGTGATTTAGACCTCCATGATCCATAGGTAGGTAACTTCGCTAATCATCTCTAGCTTTTTATGTTTTAATATATTTATTTTTAATTAATGATATAAACGTTCTTAAAATTATTATGATGATAAATTTTATCAAATATTATTTTCAAACAAATAATATTAAAACTTTTATGTTAAATAATTAAAAATTAAATTTATTTTCAATTCATATTATATATATATATATATATATATTAAATTTAATAATATTGATTTAAATATTATTAAATTTAAAAATAATTATTATCATCTTATAAAATTTTGAATTGAAAATTATTTATAATTATGATTAATTGACTTTAGATAATGTGTGTATATATATATATATATATATATATATATATAATTGTTATTTATCTGTCTTTAATGATATTTTGTGAAAAAATTTTGGTAAAAAAAAGTCATGGCGGCACAGCAGCGTCGGCTGCTATGTTCTTAGGGTTTGATGTTTCTTTTTTGAACCGTGCCATGTGGCACGCATCTTGGGCAGTTGCAAAAGCTTTTTTTCTTCATTTCCACTTCCAACACCTAGGCTGTTGCAAAAGTCTAATAACCTTTATTAATGACATAATTATGTTATTGTCGTTAATAACCTTTTATTAATAATAATTTATTTAATAATATAATAAACAATTATTATATTAATATTCTTATTTAATGCTTTGTTAATATAAATATAGACAGCATACAGATGTTATATTACTTTAGTACACGTTTAGTTTAGTAAATTAATCGTAATTATAATGAAATATAATTAAAAAAAATAGTATTATTATTACAGTATTTAGTTTACTCACTATAATTAAAAAATGAATCAGTATTGCAGTATTTAGTTTGACTATTATAATAGAATGAAAAACACAATAATATTACATTAATACCCACATGTTTAATGAAGTTTAAATAATTTTATTTTACTATTATTTTATAAATAAAAATAAATAAATTCTTTAAAATTATATAATTATTTTAAATTCAGCAATTCAACAAAAAAAATTTAATCATAACAAAAAAAAAATTCAGCATATACAATTTCAGCAATTCATAACAACAATTAATAAAATTTAATCACAATAATTTCGGCAAAAAAAATCACAATTTCAGCAAAAAAAAAAATGGACGACGAGAGCTGGAATTGCTGGACGAGGCATAGAGAGGTCGAACGCCATGGATGGCTGGAGGCGCACAGAGGACGTCGAATGCGATGGATTGTTGAAGCTGGACGGTTGGACGACTGGACGGAGGCAGAGGCTGGACGGCTGAACGCCAAGAGGCAGAGGCAAGGCATTATAGAACTCGAAATCATGGCCCACAGAGGACCTCAAACACGTTGGACGGTTGGACGGAGGTAGAGATTGGACGGACGCGAGAGGCAGAGGCAAGTTATGTAATGTAATTTCTTTTCCTTATATTGGGTTGTGTAATGACTTTTCCTTCTCTTTATGTAATTGATTACATTACATTACATCTATTTAACATAACCAAATATTGTAATGTGCAGAATCAATTACATTTTCTTTTCCATTATAATCAACCAAACATGACCTTATAGCATGAAAACTCTTCAAGAACCTAGTAATTAAAATACTTTTAATTACATATGTTAAGACCACATAAGTTGGTGTATTATTTTGCAATCTTATTTTGTATGATGTAAGGAAGTCTAGAAATAATCTTTTTTTTAAAAGACCAAATATTTTTTTTATGAAATTAAGGAAGTTTTGTGTTTAAGTTTGGGTTAATTAGTCAAATATATGAATATAAATTTTATGACTTAATAAGTTTTGACCCAACTAATTTTGGTGTTGACCAGAATTGATCAATATTGATTTTGACTAAAAAATGATAATTTTAAATTCAAATATTTGTATATAATTTGAGTTAAATTAATTGAAGCAACATGTCGCCAAAGTGACATTTTTTATAAAAATTAATTTGTTTTAAAATATAAACGATTGTGTGCATGCAACTTATGTGAATATTAATCGGTCAAAAAGATGTTGATATTCAACAGGATTGCGTGTACATTTGTAGTAATAAATGCATAATGGTTATTTGATTTTTGCATGTTATCAATACATAGGCCCATAAGAAGATTTACTATTCGACATTTTCTTATTGTCAGTGTTTGATTATTACACCAAGATATCACTTACAAGGTAATATTTTTGTCTAAAGACAAAATATTAATAGAGTGCTGATAACTCTATAAAAGTAGAGTTGTTTAATCACTTTTAAGTTTGCTATTAGTTTTGTTTTGGACTTAAAATAATTAACATAGCTTAAAATATGCTTAGTTGTGTCAATGTAGGTGAAACAGAAGCAAATAGAATAAAAATGAGCCAAAATGACACAATTAGTGCATAAAGCCTTGCGTCGTAGCAGGCACTATTTTAGGCCACAACACGCTTGGATAAACATGAATTGTCAAGCAGTTTGTGCCGTTATGAGGGTGATTTTGTGCCATGGCATGCATTACACACAATCCAACCTAAGGAGCCTAAGTCGCGGCAGTCAAATTCTTGGGCTGAGACGTTGATTTCCAGAACCCCGTATTCCTGGGGCCATGGTAGTGCTTTATTCGAGCCGCAATGCTCACTATTTTGGGCTGTAGTGCATATTGATATGTGCATGCAATAAGCCAGAATGCTAGTTTCTTACTTGGACAAGTCTCCTATTTGGACCATGATTCCAACTTAGACTACAATTGTTTGTAACCTACAACACTCAAGCCTATAAATACAACTCTTAAGCAACTAAGCAAATGGATTCATCACATTTCACCACTAACTTAAATATTTAGAGAAAAAGATAACAGTTTAGAGTATGAGGCAAATCAAGAGGAGGATTCAATATTAAAAGTGTTGGAGTTTAGTTTCACTAAAGTGACAGTTGGCGAATATTGATTTCTAGAGTGACAAGTAAAGATTGATTTTATCTTTCTATACCCTTTTGTGTTTAATCTATTCTCTTGTGTTAACTCAATATTTTGGAGATTTTATTAAATATTTTATGAAGTTAAACTTATTGTTAGGATCCTCTTGAATTCGATCTTTTTATATAATAATTTAGTTTAGTCTTATATTTCATTGTGATTGCTTTTTCAATTATATAATTCAATTTAGGTTATTTGTAATTAATTATCTAATTAACAATTATATCATAGAGACAATTAGGTATCTTTGAGAGAATTATTTAATTATTTATCTTGATTGAATTGCATACATGGCTTCTAGGTTGAGAGGTATAATTCTTATGTATGTGATCTATAATTAACTTTCTTAATAAAAAGTACTTTAATCTAATATGCATGAGAGTGTGATTAGGTTATGTTATTATGTTATGTGCAGTTTACTTGAGAGAGGAATGTATGCATATGTTAGAGTTAATTGATCATATAATTTGTTTGACAATTGTTTGAGATGGTAGATTTTTAGTACTTTTTTGTGCTTAATTTATTAATATGGTTGTGTTGGATCCAATAGTATAAATATTAAATTTTTGTTATTTTTATTATTTTAGCTTTCTCTTTTCGTTAGCCTAAATAGTTTAACATAATTATGGTTTGATACTCAAATACCTATTAATTCAATTCTATTGGTTTCAACACTCTATTTTTAAATACTTATCACTTATATGCGTCTTGTGTACTTGCGATTAAACGTGGACAAGTGTCCAATATCTTGAGATTGAATTTACTTTTGTTTGAACTTTTATTATGTTTTTATATTTACATGAGCTTGTTTTGTTTATTGTTTTATGGATTCAACTATGAATAATCCTCTTAATATTACTGCTAACATCAACTTCATTTCCATGCTAAATGGCACTAACTTTAAGTAATGGCAAGAGAAACTCTTGATAGTTCTCGGAGTCATGAATCTCAATCTTGCCTTAAGGGTTGATTCTCCTCAACCTCTAACAGATACAAGTACTTCTGATGAAAAGAAGGAAAAGGAAAGGTGAGAGAGATCATATAGCATGTATATGATGATCAAGAATAAGGCCATTATGGAAGCATTTAAGGGTACAATATCTAAAAAGATCAATACAGTTAAGTCTTATGAACATTGAAAAGAGGTTTGTCAAGAATAAAATTCTGAAATTGGTACGCTTTTGACAAGTCTAATTTAAATAAGGTATAGCGGCAAAGGTAATCTCAAGAAGTATATCATGGAGATGTCTCATCTTGGTTCCAAGTTGAAAATACTTAAGCTAGAACTCTTTGAGGACTTTTTGGTGCATCTAGTTTTTATATTCTTTCTGACATAGTCTAGCCAGTCTAAGGTGAGCTACAATAGTTAGAAAGAGACTTGGTCTCTGAATTAGCTCATCTCATACAATGTTCAAGAAGAGAAAATGTTGAAGCAAGATAAGGTAGAGAGTGCTCAATTAGCCTTAACCTCTAATGGCAAGGACAAGGTAAAGAAAAGAAAGAATGATAAGGAAACTATAGATATGACATCTCAAAAGAAACTGGATGAACCAAAAGGTGCTAATTGTTTCTTCTGTGGAATTGAAGGGAATAAGAAGAAGTAATGTACCAACCATCATGCATCGCGTGCTTAAAAAAGTATGCTTCTTAATTTAGTTTGTTCTAAGGTTAATTTAACTTTTGTACCTAGATAAACATGGTGAATAGATTTTGATACAATAAGTCACATCAGTGTATCTATACAGGATTGCCTTAGTCGCTGAGAGGCAAGTGATAGTGAAACATATATCTATGTGGGCAATGACAAGACGGTTCAAGTTGAGGCAACAGAAAAATTTAGATTATTGTTAAATACTGGATTTTACTTGGATCTTAATGAAATATTTATTGTATCATCTTTTAGATAAAATTTGATTTATATTTTTTCTTTGGACAAATTTGGTTATCTTATTCATTTGGGAATATAAAATTTAGTTTGTTTCATGATTCAAAATTAGTTGGTTCTGGTTCTTTGTCAAGTTATGATAATCTTCATTTAATTGATACATTTTGTTTCATTAAATAAATTCCTATAAATAAGTACACGAGATACAAAAAGAAAATTAACCAGTGAGAATTCAGTTGCTTTATGACACAAACTATTAGGTTATATCTCCAGATGATGAATCGAATGACTTGTGTCTAACGAAATTCTAAACCCATTAGATTTTACAGATTTTGATGTTTATGTTAACTATATAAACGGGTAACAAACCAATAAAAGGAGATTTGAAGCCAACAGGACCTTGAAAGTCCTAGAACTTATACATACAGATATTTGTACTCCATTTCCTACGGTCGCTTGGAATGGCCAACAATATTTTATAACTTCATAGACAATTTTTCTAGGCATGGCTATATATTTCTCATTCATGAAATGTCACAGTCACTAGATGTGTTTAAAAGTTATAAGGCTGAAGTTGAGAACCAACTCAATAAAAGGATTAAACACATCAAATCTAACCATGGTGGTAGATGTGTTTAAAAGTTATAAGGCTGAAGTTGAGAACCAACTCAATAAAAGGATTAAACGCATCAAATCTAACCATGGTGGTAAATAATATGTTAGATATGACGATTCAGGTGAACAACATCCAGGACCGTTTGCTAAGTTTTTAGAGGAATGCAGTATCGTCCCACTATGAATGGTGTTTGCTGAAAGACAAAACAGGACACTTAAAGACATAATGAGGAGTGCAATTTGTCATTCTACCTTACCATAATCACTCTTAGGGGAAGCGCTTAAGACTGTAGCATATATCCTTAAAAAGGTTCCAACAAAAACGACAGCCAAAATCCCTTATAAACTTTTGATAGGCAAGAAGACTAGCTTAAAGCACTTGTAAATTTTGGGGATGTCCATCTGAGACAAAGCCTTATAGGCTTAATGAAAAGAAACTGGACTCAAGGACGGTGAGTTCCTATTTTATTGGATACATTGAAAAATTCGAAGGGCATAAGTTTTATGATCCTACATCTAAGTCAATTTTTGAGTAAAAAAATGCCAGGCTTTTTAAGGATGTCAAGTTTGCAGGGGAACATATAGTTAGGGACTTTGTCTTTGAAGAGAAATACATTGATATTCCCATAGGTGCTATTGACATTAATCAGGATTCTATTCTTGACTTTATTCAAACACAATCGATCAAGAAAATGTCGAATAACCTCTCATTCAAGAAATTATTCTATAAGAACAAACTTTACCACCTTAAGAACTTATGCCATTAAGGAGATCTACTTGAGAAAGAAGAAGTGCAGTGCAAGATGCCTACATTGTATTTCTCCAAGAACATGAGGTTGACATTGGAGTGATGGAAGAATATCTGATCAACTTACATCAAATCATAAAAAGTTCTATCTCTTAGAATTGTATTGATGCTATGAATGAGGAATCAAGTCCATGAAGGACATTGACGTGTGGAATCTTGTCTTATTGCTAGAAGGTGTGAAACCCATTGGTTGCAAATGGATATTTAAGATCAAGAGGGATTTGACAGGCGATGTGGAGAGGTACAAGGCTCATCTTATTGCAAAGTTCTTTACACAGAAAGAAGGCATAAACTATAAAAAGATTTTCTCTACGATTTCTCTGAAAGACTCTTTTAGGATTATAATGACATTGATAGCACATTTCGATCTTAAGTTACATCAAATGAATGTAAAGACATCATTTCTTAATGGAGACATTGATGAGATGATTTATATGACGTAACCAAAAAACCTTGTGTTGGGAGACCCAAAGAATATGGTTTGCAAACTTAAAAAATCCATCGATGGGCTCAAGCAAGCATCCCTACAATGGTATTTCAAGTTTTATTAAGTGATCATATCATTTAGTTTTGAGATGAATTTGGTCAATGATTGCATATATCGTAAGTTATGTGGGAGAAAGTATACTTTTCTTATTTTATATATCGATGAGATTTTGCTTGCTAGTAACGATATAGGATTATTGCACGAAACCAAGAGATTTCTTGCTAAGAATTTTAACATGAAGGATCTTGGTAATGCCTCTTTTGTATTAGGCATACAGATGCAACGAGATCGCTTTCAGGGTATTCTGGGATTATCGTAAAATAGCTATATTGAAAAAGTTCTCAAGAGATATGGCATATAGAATTGCAAATCAGGTGATACCCTTATGGCTAATGGAGATAATTTTAGTCTCAGTCAGTATCCTAAGAATAATTTTGAGGAAAATGAACTGCATAAGATTCCTTATGTGTTAGAAGTACAAAGTCTAATGTATGCTAAGGTATATATGCGTTCGATTATTGTTGGGATGTTGGGCATATATTTAACCAATCCAAGAATAGACCATTGGAAGGTAGAAAAAAAGGTCTTCTGGCACTTACAGAGAACAAAAGAATACATGCCTATGTATCGAAGGTTTGATAGCTTGAGATCGTTGGGTATACTGACTTCGATTTTGCTGGATCCAAAGATAATATGAAATCTACATCGAGTTATGTCTATATGCTAACTGGGGGTTCTATCTCTAAGAAGAGTGCTAAATAGTCTCTTATATATTCTTCTTACATAGTGGTAGAATTCATAGCATGTTATGAGGCATTCAATCAGGAAATATGGTTTCACAATTTTGTCACAAGACTGAGTAGAGTGGATGGTTTTGAAAGACCACTCAAGTTATTTCGTGATCATAAGTCAGCAATGCTATATTCCACTAACAATAGAAGCTCGAAGAAATCAAAGCATAAAGACATCAAATTCCTAGTTGTCAAGGAAAAAAGTTCAAATTGGATAGGTGTCTATAGTGCACATCGATACAGACTCCATAATTGCAGATTCACTTACTAAGAGATTACCACCTAAAATGTTTCTTGAGCACATTGCTCGTATAAGTGTCATGTCATTTGAAGATATTCAATTTTAGTAAAAGTTTAATTTTAGTAAAAGTTTGTAATTTTAAGTGTTTCTTTAATATACACACATTTTTAGTTATTTCAGTTTATGGATATTTTGAGGTTATTTTCTACGGAAATAAAGTTTGGTTTATTTGCACTTTGATTTTGTTATGGTTTGATCTCAATAAGGTTTACAGGTAGACCATTTAGAAATAGGCATGTTAAGATCCCATTACATGAAATTTTTGTGCTACACATTCATATCATGATTCATGTCATTCAGTTGTATCAACATATATGACCATTGATAGGTTGAATTATGACAAATGTAGCAAAGGTTGCTTTAATTTTATGTTAGTATGATTGATAGACCGAATTGGTTAAAGATACATTTCGATAATAACAGCAAAATTGAGCTCATATGATTATTTTTTTAATGCATAATTATAATGTTCCATATATAACCCATGTGATAATTGTTGGATCCTTAATCTAACATTGGGCTTATATGTGCATAATTATGTGTTGTGGCTTGTCATATAAGGTTAAATCCATTTTAAAAATTGTCTGCTAAGATTTAAGTAATTTGGACTTTAAGGTATCTAATAGGGTGTGAGCCTTTAATATGTAGAAACCTAAAGATAATTTATATTTTAATGATAAGTTAAAATAAAAATACAGTTATTATCTATCTATCTATATATATATAGTGGTTATGGTCTCTAGGTTATACATTCAATTCTATTATATTTGATATCTCATTGTCAGTGAGAAAGTAGAGAGAAATGTAAAGGGCTCTATTTAAAAATATATAGATATGAAATACAAACACTTAGTTCCAAAAAAGCAATTGGTTGCTATAGATTTAGATACGCTTTCGTATATTTGTTTTTAATTTTTAATGATCTTATATAAATATTTCTAAATTTGTTATGGTGATGATTTTTATATAAGGTTATTTTCAAATAAAATAAATTGAGCATAAAATTATTAAAAATTATAGACTAAAATATAAATTTAATGAAAGTTAAAACAGTATTAGGGGTGACAATTTTTGAAACGATACGAATCTAGATCGAATTAATTTTGGATCAAAAATGGGTCAACCCTAAATAACCCAAAAAATAGGTTAGGTTCGGGTTGGGGTTGGGTTGACCCGTTCAACTTGTTTTTTTTTAAGGAATAAAATCAAAAAACAAATAAGTAAATAAATATAAATAAGTAACCTAATTGGCTAACCCTAATTTCATTGTCTCATTCTATTCTATACTTCTATCGGTTACACAGAGGCAAGAGCAAGCAACCAAGCATGAAATGGTGCAGCGAAACGTTGAAACCTCACTACCTCAATCACGTCCTCACCCACCCTAAGATGATCACAGTTTGTAACAGCCGCGTGAGCCGCCACTTAATCCTGTCCCTTGCCGTCGCTGCTTTTCACATTGTCGTCGCTCTTATCGCCGTCGCATTTTCTGGAATAGTCATTCTCGGTCCTGACCTGCACCACTAACGGCCTTAACCACTTATCACTAGTCCACTACCAGGTATTGCAACTCCATCTCACATAATATTTTGGTGTTGACGTTTTAGGCTTATAGCTGAATGTATTTGGAGATTTCAGATTTTGTTATTGAACCACTTAAATATTTAAGTTCTTTTCTCTAATATACATATTTTTTTATTCAATAGTTTGCCTTGTGAATGTAATAACCCGTTTAATTAGGGAACTACATTGTATATGTGTTTCCATCTGAGTTTCATATGTGTTGAACTGCTGATGATATATTTCCTTCTTTTTTTTTTAAATCTTGATTCTTTCCTTTTCTTTGGACTCATTTTTTGTGAACTTATCTTGTCGCTTTAATTTAATTGTCATATTGTTTGATTATGATGCTTCTTGTTTTTGTATAAAACATATTTTATGCCCTATCATGTACAAGTCAATCTGGTTTATTCTCAAAATTGTTAAGAATTAATTTTTCCTTGAGAGCAATAGGTGTTATTATTCATGATTTAATACTGAGTCTAATGTTAAGTTAGTTTCTAGGAACACTGCTAAGCCTGATGTTCTGAATATGTACTTAAGTGAAAAATCTAAGATTAGATCTATGTTAGATGCATGTCCTGGAAGAATTTGTCAGAGCTCTGATTGTTGGTCTTCTTTAACCTATGATGGTTACATTTTTCTCACATGTCATTTCATTGATAATGAGTGAAAATTACAAAAAAAGTGTTGAATTTCTCTTTCATGCTACCTCCACACGATGCCCCATCTTTATATAATAAAGTTCATTCTATGTTGCGTGAGTGGGGAATTGATAAGAAAACTTTTTCAATGACATTGGACAATGCTTATGCTAATATTAAGTTTATTCCATTGTTGGTCAATAACTTGAGTTTGTGTGGATCTCTTATTTGCAATGGTGAATTCTATCATATCCAATGTTGTGCACATATCATAAATTTAATTTCTCAAGATGATCTCAAAGATATTGATAATATAGTTGGTAAGGTTCGTGATAACGTCAAATATGTGAGAGGGTCACAAATGAGAAAGGAAAAGTTTAAAGAATCAGTAAAATTAACAAATTTGGATTCCACTAAAGGATTGAAGCAAGATGTTGCAACTAGGTGGAATTCGACCTATCTCATGCTTGAAAGTGCTTTATGCTATCGTCGAGCATTTTAGCAATTATCTTTGGTTGATTCTTGTTATATAAATTATCCTACAACGTCTGCGTGGGAAAAGATGGATAAGATTTGTATTTTTTTTAGCATTATTTTATGCGATCACGCTCCAATTTTCTGGAAACAAGTATCCTACTGCAAATTTGTGTTTTGCTTTTGTTATTTCATGTTATATTACTTTAAAGAAGAAATGAAGAATGATGATGAGTATCTTAAAGATATGGCAAGTAGGATGCTTACAAAGTTTGAGAAATATTGGACTAATTTTAGCATTATCTTGTCCATAGCTTTGATTTTGGACCCAAGATACAAGTTAAAATTTGTTAAATTCACCTATAAAAGGATCTATGGGCAATCAACTTCTGAATATGAGATTTCTTAAGGAAATCTCAAGAAGAAATTGAATGAGATTTATAAAGAATATGCTCAAGATGTTTCTTCCCAAAATGTGTCAACATCAGATCAACAGTAATATTTAGGGACAGCGATGATGATATTTCAAAGAGTCATGGTCATGTCCTTTATAGAAAAAAAGAAGATATAGTGAATGTACAGTAAATAATAATTTAACTTGTTTATTTATTACTAAAATTTTATCATATTTATTTATAAATTATAACTTTTGTTTTTTTTTTTCTCTTTATTATAGAATTTCAGCTCTTGTGGTGATGATACTCCACAAAAAAGTCAATTGAAGGCTTACATAGAAGAACCTCTGGTGAAACAACTAATTGGAAACGGTGATTTTAATATCCTTGAATATTGAAAGGGAAACAATATTCGATTTTCTCAAGTGGCTGCCATGACTTGTGATATCCTAGCCATTCTCGTTTCAATAGTTGTGTCAGAATCTGCGTTCAGTGTTGGTGGGAGTGTTTTAGATAAATTTCACACTTCATTTTAGCCTAGTACGGTTGAGGCATTAGTTTGTACCAAACTGATTTTTTGGTGATAAGGGTATTGTACATTTTTTATAACAGTTACATATTTTACAATATTTTCATTTTCTCTACATTTGTTTTATAGATAATAAACCAAATTTAGATGAGTTAGTGCATGATGTTTTGAGTGATGTTGTAAATGAAGTTTCTTCTCAAAATTCAAATGCTTGAAAGGTAATGATTACTTTTATATTTAAATTTTATTTTTACTACGTGCTCTTTTTTTTTTTTTTGTAAAAGGGTTCTCAACTAGTCAACTTTATTTCAATAAAAACCTTCTACATTACATTTTTGTTTTATTTATTGTACTTTCAATAATTGATTTTGAGGCTTTATGCCTCTATATATAGATGGACGAGTTTGATAGATAGTTCTTTTGAGGGGATTAAAATATTGGTGCATTCTGGTAAATAAATCTATGTGATTCATAATTAGTTATTATAATTTTTTTCGTTGGTTTTCGTATTGCCATTATGTTATATTGTTATCTAATTAGTTTTATATTATGTGTGACTTTTTGGGTTGGATGAAAATAAATTTCTTGTTGTTCTCTGTTTTTCTAGTTTTCTTTTTAGTTAATATAGTTTTCTAGTTCTATCCTTACAGAATGATTGAATGAGTTTTCTTTTTAGTTAATATAGTTTTTTAATTCTTTGTTTTTCTAGTTTTCTAGTTCACACCACCATTTTACTTATTATAATTAGTTTTATAGTATAAGGTTTATGAGTGTTGGCAATTTTCGTGGACAAAATATGTAATTGTAATCTAGTATCTAGGCTCATTGTCAAGTCAATCAATTAAAGTTGAAGAAACTACTAAGCTCTCAATACGTATGTATCAGGTAAAAATATATGTTTCATGCATACCCCATAACACAATAATGCATGTACACTTAGAAGAATTTTTTGTGCACAGTTAGATAGATCGAGGTTCGATCGATCGAGCTTAGATTGATCGAGGATCAATCGACTTCAATCTAGCTGCTCTCGGGTTTGAAAAATACATGGTTAGATCGATCAAGGTTTGGGTGGATCAATCGAGGTTTGGGTCGATCGATCGAGGATCAATCGACTTTAATCTAGCTGCTTTCGGGTTTGAAAAATGCATGGTTAGATCAATCGAGGTTTGGGTCGATCGATCGAGGGTCTTTCATCTTTGGTAGATCGATCGATCGAGCCTACTTTTCAGTTGTACTACAACTCTTTTTTTAATTCGGCTCATATGTTACTTTTACCAATTTGACCCTATTTAATTGTTGTGAAAGCAAAATCCTTATATGAGTAGAATTTTTATGAAAGTAGAATCCTTGTTTGATTAGAATTGTTGTGAAAACTAAATCCTGATATGAGTAGAGTTGTCTTTTTTTATTAATTCTCTTTCAATTTAAATTGAACTCTATATAAGTAACGCTTGTTTGTGCAAAATATTGACCACACTGCAAATAATATTTTCTACATCTGTTGGAGTTTTTAAAGAAAATTGTTTTCTCCTCATCTATCAACTTAGGCACTTTCTTGCTTTAATTGTTCAAATATATTGTGTGGTTATGTTTGAATAATTCATATGCCTAATTACTTTTAATAATATTGAGCTTTACATGATTGTTATAGAGTTTGCTAGCTGATTTAGTTTTTACGTTGTATGCTATTGAATCTGCTAGTTAAGATTTTTCATTGTTGAATCTGCTCTAGGACACACTTTACACTTGTGTTATTTGTGCTAACGTTTTAGGTACTGAGGTGACGTGCTTAGTATTTTGTGTGACTCAAAATTACAAAAGTTAACAGGTTCGTTTGATCTTGTGGGACTCAAATAGATCGGAACGTTAGTTTGGATCCAGACACCTACCTTGTGGAAGCTATAAAAGGAGCGACGGCTGTAAGTAAATTACATAAGGGGGATCTATTTGTGAAGGGTAGTCTAAGACCTGAGGTTGTAATTGAACATTGATTTTCACAGTGGATAGTTAGGTGGTCCGGTGGACCGGTGGTTTTCCTCTTAGATTATTATTGTGACTTAAGTTATTTTCACCTAAAAATCTCGTGTGTTATTTATTATTTCTGTATTTTATTTTGACATGCAATTGCATGTCTGGTCGTTGTGATTAGGTTACATAATTAAAATTTGATAAAATTGAAAATAACCTATTCACCCCCCTTTAGGTATATTTGATCCGTAACTAAAAACTTTCATCTAGTTCAATCCTTACCGAATGATTGAATGAGTAATTTTCTTGATCTTAAGATGGTGGTGTGAAGTGTGAACAATGTTGTTTATGCAATAACTTACTTAATACAACTTGGCTAATTAATAATTAAGGAGAAAGAGTATGGTGTTTATGTTGTTTAAGGGGAAAGAGTGTATTTTATTTACTATTATGTTGAAAATGTAATATCTTATTATATTTTCAGAATATATGAATCATAATTTCAATTAAAATTTGGCTAAAAAAAATTGCAGGAAGAGATGATATGGATCTAAGCAGGGAAGTAAATCAAGCAATGATAGATAAGGAAACTGAAAAAGTGCATTTTAAAGTTTGGAGTTTGGACCATTTCCCATTTTGAAACATTATATATTTATTTTGTGGTTCATGTGTAATTCAAGCACTTTACTGTAATAGTGACAGTGTGAACATTTTGGAACAGATTGTCTTTATTAGGTGTATTGTAATTTTCTATGGACCATGTTTAATTGTTCATGTACAGGCATGGAGCATGTAGCTGCAAATTAAAAGGTGGCTACAAATGTTGTCTGTTTTTTGGTTCAATTTCGGGTCTGGACAGACCCGTTTCTAATTCAGGTCGAGTTCAGGCTTTTCAGGTTTGTGTTGGGGTTCATGTTCGGGTCTGACCAAACCCATTTAAAATACAGGTCGTGTTCAGGTTTTTCGGATACGGGTACGAGTCTGGGTCTGGGTCCGAGTTTGATATTTATAACATTTTTTTAATTCGTGTCGTGTTTAGGTTGAAAGTGTCTGGATCGGGTTAAAAACGGGTTGACTTGAATGACATGAACTGTCACTCCTATGACACTATAACAAACCTATGACAGTATAACAAGCCGATCATTAATTGTTAATGCAATGGGAATTAGGGACATTCCATTATATGAGTAACCATTTAAGTTTGTGTTGTGATCCAAACAAAGGTAACTAATGGCCGGATCGGGGTAGAGTAAAATAAAAATTGGAGTTACGTTTTTGTTTTTGTTATGGAAAATTGTAAATTGCTAAGGACAATTTTATATTTTATTATTTACCATGTAATTGTATAATTTTAAATTGATATTTTATTCTCAAGTAAATTTTGATAGATAAAATTATTATTTAAAAAGATTAAAGATTTAAAATATTATATATAATATGCTTCACATTTAATTAGTTTTATTTTTAATCCCTAAAAAAAAAATACTTTCTTTATATTATAATATAAAACAACATATATGTGAATATATTAGTCATATATGTACTGAAAAATAAAAATAATTATTAATGTATTTGATAATAATTTAAAGTTAGTAAATTTTAGGGAAAGAAATAAAAAAAAATTATAAATTGATTGATAATGCTTTATAATTTCTTATTTTTTTTCAAAAACCTACCAAATTTAAATTTAAAAAAATTATTTGTTGATATTTATAAATTTTATGTTTTAATCACCTTTTTCGATATTTGTTCTCAAGAAAGCCATAAGACCTATTTTTTCTCTAAAATAATGTTTAGTACAAATGAAGAAAAATTATAAATAAGAAAATTTCATTAAAAAAATTATTTGTTAAAAATTTTTGTTTTTGTTACATAAATAATTCAGTTATTCAACTAATTTTATTTTTAACTTCATTCAATAAATAAAAATATATATTCATCTTTTTATAATGTAAAAAATATATTATTATATTGTAAATAAATAAATATATATTTTTTCTTGAGAGGAAGAAAAAAAAATTATGTAATGTAAATAAATCATATATAAATCACTTCAAATTTCTTATGTGATTTTTAAAAAATATGTAAAAATTAAAATAAAAAATTATCACTAAACATATCCTTTTCGTTTATGTCATCTTATTCATATATTATCTTCACTGTATGAAAGGTAAGTATATTAAATTATTAATTAAGTTTGCATTAATTACTTACCGAACATTATACATCTATATCGGATAACCTAAGAAGGGACAAAGTGACTAAATTCTATGAATCTTACTAGAGGTATGTTATTCAAATTTTTAATAATACGTGTTATTTTTATAAAATTAAACCTTCCATTAAATATAAATAATTTTCATAAATTAAAAAAAAATACACACCTAAAATATATAATAATAAAAATATTATTTTAATAATATTAAATAAAATTCAATTTAACTACGCTTAGCATTGAATATAAATAATCATAGTTCAATTTAATGACATTTAATGTAAAATAATGTAACGAACACTTTTGTAATAATGAAAATATATGAAATTGAATATATATATAATATTATTTTTATAATTATAAATTTTAAAAATATTATTTTTATTATTTTCTAAAAATAAAAATTAAAGTATATGTGTTATGGTGTATATAAAAAATGCATGGCAAAGTGTATCACGGTTACAGATTTGCTCATTTTTCTGACCCTTCTATGAACGTATATAAATTTTTTTGATTTTTTTCTTATATTTTGAATATATTAATTAAAAATATGTGTTTTATAGATGAATTATTTTACTTATTTAATTTTTTTGTTTGGTTAATTTCTCTGACATGTTTAAAATAAATTCAAAATTAATTTATAATACTTTTCAAATTAATTATAAAAATAAAATACTATTTAGAGTCCTTATTGGGTGTGATAATCATCACATGTTTAGAATCTTTATAACAGGTTATCATTATTTTATTATTATGTTTAGTAACTATTGTCAATAGTTTGAAATAAAAAAATAATTTTATCCAATAAAATTAACTTTTATATTTAATAATATAGATACTTAATACAATTTTATTTATTATAATATGTAAATATACAATAATAATAATAATAATAATAATAATAATAATAATAATATTCGTATTATAAAATAACTTACGAAACCATGCATCGAATATGTGTACATAATGTTATGAAAATTAAACATATACATTATAAAAGTTCAAACACATAATCATGCCCTATAAATGAGTACAAATTTCTTATATTATTTTATCTTATTATATATATCACTTAAAAAGTAGGCACATGTTATACAAATGTTGATTTTTTATTCATGGTGTGTCACAGATTATTTGAATCTTATAAGCAAAATAAAAAATAAAATTAATTATAGTTATCTTATCCACATAATTTTATTTTATTTTTATTTTCAAAAAGAACTTGATGTCCATAAATTCATGATCAAGAGCATTACAGAAATAGATTGTTTGTTAAAGATGTAGACTCTTACGAAATGGACAGAGCTTGAGACCCCGCAAAAAGAAATGGGAGTGAAATACAAAACCAAGTCTTATAGTTTTCATCGATTTGATACAATAGGTTCATCTATTCATTATATTCCAAATTAATTAATTTGTAACAAAAAAATAAATTACTACTTCTTTATTTTTTTTTTCCTTTTCAAAAAACAATATTTAATTTTGAAAGAAATGATTTTACATTATTAGATAAAACTCAATCACTTCGTCTAAATCAATTCACTTCAATGTACTTTTAAAAAAGAAAAACATGGAATTGTATCCAAATTAGATAGACCTTATAAATATATAAATCTTCAGTCAATTAAGGCAACATTTACTTTGACAAATTCGACCTGTAATGACACATGACTCATTCGTTTGAACAAAAAACATATTAAAGAGAATAAAAAGGGAAAATTAATGTTGCAATAATTTTTAAAAAAGTCATTTTTAAGTTCATATTATATTCTATACGAAAAGTGTGATATATCTATATGTTAATAATAGTATATAGATGATAGATATATAAAAATAATGTTAGTTCTTCTTCTAATAGCATAAGCTTATGGGAAAGTCGATGACTAACAATTTTTAACATGATATCAGAACTAGAGGTTCTATATTTAAGATCAAGCAATCTCAATTATTGAATTGCAAGTGTTTGATTTAAATCATGCATAAAGACCAACAACTTCTAAGAACATGTACGTACACAAAAAAATATAATTTATTTACATTGGTTTAAATGGAATTGGAATGTATTAAATACATTTTCATCTACCATCGATCCTTACGTAGTGGATTGAAAATAATTTCAATTCAATTATCGGTTAATTAACACTGTTAAAAGTTCAACAGATAGATTAAATTGGTCACGTTTTTAGAGTGATCAATGTTTTTTTCTTTTCTTTTCATAAAAATGTTGTTTTATTATTTTGGTTGGTGGTTCAAAGTGAAGTTGTTATCGTTGAAGATACGCAAGTTGTGTCATCCATATATGACAGAGTCAGGCCGTTCCATGAAAGAAGGTCCTTTAATTTGTTGATGATGTTGTTCATATCTAGGACATCTTTTTCACTAGATAGGACAATGACAAAGCCAATGGTTTTAGACCTTGATGCATATCATCCAACACTAACTATTATTCAAAACGATAATAATAAATTAAATAATAATAAAAAAAAAAAAAATCCCTTTACGTCTGTAAAGTATTCCTCTTTGTTGCCACATGTGTCACCTTTATTTGATTCCCAAGAGCCAATAAGTAATAGCCTAGCTTCGTTTTCTTGTTCAACTAACCAAGTATTAGAATTAGCAATGAACTCCTAAATTATCGGTTTATGTATTGCCGATTCTTATCTATATTTATTTTGTTTAGAGAAGCAATGTGATATATATCACAAGTTCTCACACATCTCAATATCAAAATATGATTGGCAATGAATTTGATTTAAATTAATCTTATTTTGATAAATATCAATTGAGATGTGTCACAAAGACAATGAGTATTTCCCTTCTTAGAGCAATACATATTTCCAGAGTGCTGAAAAAATATCTTACAATTGAGGGCATTAATTGACATTGTTGTTATTGGTCATCACTCATCAGTTATGAGTTACTTTCTTTGCCGATCTTGAGTAATACTATTGCTAAGATTTGGTATTTTTAGTGCCCTACATTCAGAGTTTTCTAGTTCGAATCTGCACATTAAAATCTATTTTAAAAAAAAATTAAGATTTTACCATAATGGTAAGATAATACGCACTAATTTATGTTTGACAGTATCCTAATTTTTATTTCAATACTTTAAATAATCTCAATTTTTAATTAGGATATGTCAAATATTCTAATTTTAGTCACTGATATCTTTATGTATAAGTTATACAATTTTTTTTAATTAGTACAAACTTTTAAAATATTAATATTAATTTATCATTTTTAAAAAAATATTTTTGTTTTTTATATTTAAAATATTTTTTTATTAAGTTTTTTTCTTTACTAATAAATTTTTTTAATTATGTTAAAAAGCTATTTATGTTAATATTTTTTTTTAATTCAAGCTGGCTACTTTGGAGCTTATATTTTGTTAAAATTAATACACAATTCAATTTATGTTTTAAGGTTGCTATTCTAATTGATATATTGTATATCTTTATGTTCAATGGGTTAATGAGACATTTGTTTGTTTTTCAAGCATTTTGATTTGACACAAAAAAAATTACAGTGATTTTAGACATAAGAAACAAAAAAATCTTGATAAAAACAGTTTAAAACATGTCCTTAAATTATTTAAACAATTAAAAGAAGACAGTTAGTAAAAAAGTAAAGTTAATATAAATAACTTAAAACATGTCCTAAAATAATTTAAACAATTAAAAAAAAATTATTTGTAAAAAAAAAAAAAAAGTTAATACGAAAAGATAAAAATGCCTTTTTAAAATGATAAATTGATATTAATATTTTAAAATTTATAATTAATTTAAAAAAAATTGTATAATTTAACTAAAAAAATCAATAAATAAAATTTGGATATTTAAAAAATTTTATTTAAAAATTAAAATTATTTAAAATATCAAAATAAAAATTGGAGGTACTACAAATGTACCTAACGAATAATTTGTTAATCTAACTCCAAAAGCTTGACATATATCTGACAAGATATATGAGATAATAATGAGGGCGACGGAAAAAAAACAGAGTTGAAGTATCAATGAGGACATGTGGCAATCATTTTAGCATCTCAATTATATGATACTTTCTTAGAAAAATATATGGATATATTTAACATAATAAATGAAAAAAATGATAAATTGAAATAAACGGTTTTAATATTTTTAGGGGGGAGGTTATTCAGTGAATGAAGAAAAGGATGAGACTTGGTTTGGTTTTACAAGCAATCTACTTGCGTATCAAAATATTTATTCATGCTCATAAGTAGAAGACAAACTAAATTGTTTGGTTTTACAAGCAATTAAAACATGTCCTTATTTTTACTAAAAAAGTCTCGGCTCATAAATTTCACATTTAAAATCAACAAATTAATTGTACTTCAACAAATTAATTAGACCTATTTATTATTATTTTCAACATCATTCAATATCATTACCGGCAAATGTATTATTATTTATTTTTGTTAGGTGGCGTTAAATCCACACCCTAAAACAAGGATATATATCAATGATATTCCTAAAGTTCTATAGAAATTCGTAAATATTCATAAAATTTTAAAAATATCACAAATACTTTCTAAACTTAATGAAAGTTAAAGATAACATAATTGAATAATAAAATAACATAAATAATAAAAATTAAAATACTAGATATTTTAGGATATTTTTCACAATAAATGATACTTAGTAAAAAGAAATTTGAAGAAATTCAAAGATCAAAATTAAATCTTAAAGAAAATGATGAATTTAAAAAATCATCATTTTCAAAAATAAGAAAAATATTCCTCATAAAAGATATAGTTTATTATGGAATAAGTAACAAGAAAATGAGTATTATTATAACAGATACAAAAGGAAAAGGAAGATTTAACATACCATTAATTGACAAAAAAATAATTATGAATAAACTATCAAAATTTTTACAGAAAGATAAAGAAAAAAATTTGATATATTCATTTAGGAGAAATACAAATATTAATAAAAGCATATTTTAGAAAATGAATATATACACCTATAAAATTGACATTATTAGATAATAGGATAATAAATAAGAAAGATGCTCTATTAAGAATGATCCATGAAAACTTGCGATATTATAAATTAAAGTTACAGTATACCCTAAATTTGCTGTTAATATTCATGATAAAAACTTAAACCAAGTATTAAGCCTAGCTTATGAATTTGAAAGAGGAAATCTGATGAAAGAAGAAAATCACCCATTTTTCAGTATATTATATAGTATAATATTTATTAATTAATAGTTATAACAGTTCAATATACAAACAAAATGAATTTATATAAATAGAAAAATCCTTTCAAATAATAGGACAAATAATAAAACAAAAAATAATAAATTTTTTTGAAATACTAGAAGAATGAAATTTGAATATCAAGGAAAAGCCTCTCATACAAATAAGAAAAAGTAATATTTAAATAATTAAGTTTACTGATGACCAACAAAGATTAGTAAACTTAAATAGGAACAACAAAAAGAAATAAAAGAATTAAAACAACTGATTAAAGAAATCAAAAATTTATTAATTCATAAAATAATTGGAGATTAAGGGATGTTAAAATCTAAATTATAAGAAATATAATTGATCTCTATTTTTTTTTTTTTTTTTGCTATTCTATCTCATCTCATATGACAAACACTATAATTCTTGTTATATTAACTGTTTTACTTGATGCGGCATACCAGATTTGCAAGCCATCTTCATCAATTTTTTATTTTAGTGTCGATATGTCAAATGTGCTTGAAGGTATCTTATAGGCTATCGTTTTCACCTCTAGGCTTCAATTTTGAATTTATTTTAGACACGATAAGAGTTCAGTTGTATAATTTTGACATATAATTTATTTTCTTTTGTATTTAATTTGAGTGTGGGTTAAAAAAAAATTGATTGCTATTTTCTTTTCTTTTCTTTCCAAACTATTCATTTTCAAATAACTCCTATTTTAAAAAATTAATCACTTACTCTTTTTCTTTTTTTCTTTTTTAAATTATATGCGTATTTTTCTAATTCTTTTTATTTTATTTTTTTTACCTTTTGACTCATGCCATCATTTTTTTTTTCTTTTTTCAAACTACTCATTTTCAAATAACTCATAGTAAGTTTTCTAATTCTTTATTTATTTGTACCTTTTGACTCATGCTATCATATATATATATTTTTCTTTTTCAAACTACTCATTTTCAAATAACTCCTAGTAATTGCATTACTAGGTCCCTAACTATTTTTTTCAAAAAAAAACTATTCATTTTTTTTTTTCTCAACTACTCCAACTACTATTGTTTTCATACACTTATTTGACTATCATGTTTCATAATTTTTAAAACTTACCTTTTAATTTCTTATTTTTAATTATTTATTATTTTTATTTTTTAGATCAATTACTTAACTTTTTCATCTGCTTAAATCTTTTCAAAAATTGTCTCTTCTATGAAGGCTTATTTATCTCTTCTATGGAGGCCTTGCAATATCATTTAACAAATTCTATCTAAACTTTATTTTTGTGACATGTGTTTAGGTTCTTGTGTCATGAGAATTTTCAAACTCATTATTACGTTAAGGAGTTATCTGCAAGATTTCCTAAACATATAAGTACTTTTTAGGCTCGTGCCAATAAGTAGCAGATTGGGTTGCTCACATCTTAAAGACTAGGTTGTTGTTGCTTTTCTCAGTTTCAGCCCACCTTTCTAACTTACATATCTCTTATTATTGATAATATATTTTCTTATATTATTGTAAGTTGTACTTGTAGTTAGACCTTTCATTATCAACTATGAGAATATTCCCGTATTGCCTATATATATATATATATATTAACAAAACAAATTCAGTTGTACAATTTGGATAATTTAGATCTAGGTAGAAAAAACATGGAGTTGAGTTGGAGGATGATAAAAAATGTGGATTTTTTTTCCTTCCATAGGTATTTAAGAACAAATATAATTGAAAGTTTTTAATCACGGATCAAATAAGCCTAGAGGGGGGGTGAATAGGTTATTTTTAATTTTTAACAAATATTAAATATGTAATCTAATCACAACGGCCAGACATGCAATCGCGTGTAAAGATAAAATGCGGAATAAAAATAACACACGATATTTTTAGGTGGAAACAACCTAGGCCACAACAATGACCTAAGAGGAAAACCACCGGTTCACCGGACCACCTAACTATCCACTATGAAAATCAATGTTCAATTACAATCATAGAGTCCAGAACTACCCGTCGTAGATAGATCCCCCTTTCTGTAATTTACTTACGAGCCGTCGCTCCTTTCACAGCCTCCAATAGTTAGATGTCTGGATCCGGACCAACGTTCCGATCTACTTGAGTCACACAAGATCAATCGAACCCGTCACCTTCGATAATTTCGAGTCACACGAAATACCGAACCCATCACCTGAAACGTTAGCACAATAACACAAGTGCAAAGTGTGTCCTAGAGCGGATTCAAACAATGAACAATCCTAACTAGCAAATTCAACAGCATGCGATGTAAAAACTAAATCAGCTAGCAAAATCTAGAACAATCATATAAAGCTCAATATCATGAAAAGCAATTATGGCATATGAATTATTCAAACATAACCACAAAATATGTTTGAACAATTAAAAGATGAAAACGCCTAAGAATGATAGATGAAGAGAAGAAGTTAAAAGCACAATTCAGATGTAGAAAATATTAGTTCTATATGTGTTCGTAATTATGCCCAAGCAAGCATCACTTATATAGAGTCCAATTTAACTTGAAAGAGGATTTGCAATGGACTGAAACTCTACTCAAATCAGGATTTAGTTCTCACAAGAATTCTATTCATACAAGGATTTCACTCTCACAACAATTCTACTCATATAAGAATTTTGCTTTCACAAGAATTCTACTCATACAATGATTCCAACTTTCACAACAATTCTACTCATACAATGATTCTAACTTTCACAACAATTCTACTCATATAAGGATTTTGCATTCAATATTAAATGAGTCAAATTGGTAAAAGTAACATATGGGTCAAATTAAAAAGGAGTTCTAGTAGAAGTGAAAAACTGTCTCGATCGATCTAACGACTGGCTCGATCGATCGATCCAATGCTCGATCGATCGACCAGATTGATCGATCGATCTAGCTCAACCCGAGAGCACCTAGATCGATGTCGTCCACACTCGATCGATCGATCACTCGATCGATCGATCACTCGATCGATCGAACTATACACTCGATCGATCGACCAACATGTGCACAATTTATTTTTCGTTACGATCCATACTAAGTGTAGTGCACAAATGTGTGAAGATGTATGCATGATAGAATATTTTACCTGTCATATTGGCATTGCAAGATTAGTGACTCCATCATCATGTATCGTCTGATTAAACGGTGAACTCTTACTCTAGATTACAATCAAATATTTTGTCCACGAAAATTGCCAATACAAAATAAACCTTACAATAATGAACAATTTTCTTGCCCTTCTTCTACCCCCGAGTGGAACAAAATTAAAGGATCTCATATTTCAAACATAAAAACAATATGGTTATTTGTTTTTTTGGTCATAAGAGAAAAATTCTATTAAAAAATTACAATACAAACTAATAATTTCAACATCAGCTATACGCAATGCATAACCTAAGCAATAAACCAACCAAATAACTAGCAAGAAACAGATTCTATAAGCAACAACAATTTCTCTCTCCAACAATCATGCTAGGTAACCCGAAAAAAAGCCGTCCATCTTAAGGAATCGACACAAACAAACAACAAAATAACTTGAACTCAAGGAGTTAGTAAGCGAACTTCTAGTAAATGAGCTCACAAAACAAATCAGCACTCTCCAGTACTACATCACGGATAAGAGCACACAAATCAAAAACTAACAAACAAATGCAAAATAGAAAAAAGAAAGAACGTTATGACACTAAAACAGATGAAACACACAGCCACTACATCAAAATCAACAACCAAATCACCATGCCAGCACCAAAAAAAGTCCTTAAAAGCCTTCCATTGCTGCAACACCACAAACCAATATAAACCAATACTCTTAAGGAAGATTAGCAATTGAAGCTCCAAAAACTCCCTCCACACCTTTGAAGATCTCCATTTTTCAAACACTTTGTTCTACTGATTACAAACTAGAAAACAATTGAGAAAAAATACTAGCAAATCAGCTTTTGCCTCCCTTAAAGCTAGTATAGTCACACCCTTCTCGACTCTTCGCCAGTTCCATACAAGGATCTTCATCCTGAGAAAAAACCACAATGCAAAACGACAACCACAAAAACACCAAAACCTCCACAAATCACAGTTTACAACTCACAAACTGAATCCAAATCAAGCAACAGGAATTGCTTCAATTGGTGCCAAACAGCAAAGCATAATCAAAACAAGAAGGAAAACAAACCAGTAACAAGATTGGAAACGAGTCCGAAAAGGTCAAAGAGCCTCCCGGTGAGAACTTACTACAAGCAAGACTGACAGCCACCCCACCCCAACCTCGTTGATGCAAGTGTTTGGCAAACGTGAGCTCTGATTGCAACATCGACAGTAAAAACAGAAATAGATTGGCGGTCACTAAGAAGCCATAGATGAACACAAACCAAATGCAAGCTGTTAGACTAGGCTTAGAACAAATTCAGAGAGCGAAAGATCCATGTGGACGACGTGATCTGGATCTAGGAGCATTTTTAAATCAAAGTACCAATGATTGAAACCTCTTGGTTAGAACTAGTACCAAGGATTGAGACCTCCAATCCTTAGGAAAAATGATCGTGAGGATGCTTGAGGTTGATGACGAACGATGCTTGAGGTTAATGATGAACAATGGAGATAACAAACTATGGCAAAAATCAGCAAGAAGGTTAAGAGGAACGATGGAGATGGTGAAGAAATTAGGAAAAAGTGGAACCCTAGCAGATTGAAATTTTTAGGATTATATTTAGCAATACTTGATATTCATTTTGATTATTCTTTTTTGAATACCCAAGAAATTACCGTCACTGTTAGTGTTTCGGCTACTGTTACTCTTTTTCTCTTTCTTAGATTTAAGGGAGATTCAGTGCCTTGTAACCTTTGATCTGGCAATGGTAAAAAAAAAAATAATAATATGGTTATTGATTATCAATTTTTTTCACATGACACGTAATAAATAATGTGGATGCAAAAGTATGCATAATTTTTTGTGTTTTTAACATTCTTCTTCGTGTAAAAAATAATACTAGTCATGAACATACACAAATATTATTGATTAATTTTTTCTGTAATTTTTTTTTTATCATAATCGTTTTTTTTGTGTAGCCTACTTTTAATAATAATAATAAATAAATAAGTGAGAAAGGGATTACATACCCACTAAAATGCATTCATCAAAACTCAAACCTTCAATATGTGAGTTGATCCACATACCAACCAATCAACCGTATTCTGGGCAGGTGTTTACCATAATCATATTTATGACTTCAAAATAGTCATCATAACATTTTTGTGTTGAAATTAAAGCTCTAATGTACTTCTTGAAAAAAAAAAAAAAAAATTCCCAAACTATAAAATTTAAAAAAAGGTGACAACTGCCAAACGGATATGTAATTTTATATTACCTAGAGTATTCCTTCTAATAATTTTATTAATTGATGTTTTTATTAAACATTGTGTAGTTATATTTTTCAAAAAAATAATTACAATAATTTTACATTTTAGGGAAATTACCAAAAATAGCACCCCTAAAAATTATAATAACAAAACTAGCACCCCTTGTGTTCAATTAGAATTGAACGTTTAATATTGAACGTTCAATATTCAATTTGAACGTAAAATATTGAACGTTCAATATTAAATAGGTCTAATTGTCGTCATTCAATTCTAATTGAACGGATAATATTGAACGTTCAATATTGAACGAGTCTAAATTATCGTCGTTCAATTTTAATTGAACACAGGGGTGCTAGTTTTGTTATTATAATTTTTGGAGGGTGTTAGTTTTGTTATTTTCCCTACATTTTATTATGTTAGAGTTGCATCTATAGGAGTTATGATAGATTAATAGCTAGAGTTACGCTTTGGAGAACTCAATTTTCCGTATTTAACTTTTTTTGTTTTGAGAAAACAATGATAACATGTTTAGCTTGTTCTTACTTTTTGGTTTTTGAAAACATAATATTTTTGAAAACAATGATTTAATAATACTAGTTAAACATTCAATTTGTCTTTAGAAGTATTTTTATTTTTAAGCATGTATGTAACTGTTTTTAATGAAGCAGCCAAACATACGCTTAACTTTTTATATTTTTAAATGATTTTAGTTTTTTTTTTTAACAGAAAAAAGCTACCATGAGGAAAGTGGGATAACGCCCGCGAATCACCATTCATCCGGATCAATACCATGTTTTGAAAGTACCAACAGTGTCTGATACCTGATGCTATCGTCAGAGGAGTCTTTATGCACAATACATCTTTTTTACCCTTCGAATTCATAATTTTGTACATATAATTCAATTATGTTACCAACTAGGCTATGGCTAAATGATTTTAGTTTGAAGTGTTTTTAATTAGCCCAATGTAGGTAACCCATTTTGTACTTTAAAGAATTATTTATTTATAATTAAGCCTACAAATTATGGGTTATGCATATGGATTAGTATTCTTTATTTTTTTTAAATTTTAATCATTTACATTTATATCTAATACATGTGATAAATTTAAAATTATTAATAGAAAATAATATTTATTTATTTTTTTGAAAAATCATAGCGTTCATTCCCTCATTTCTCTTACAAAAATCTAATTTTAATTGGAGAGATCTCCTTTTACAAGACGCGTCTTCGATAGAATAGTTTTCTTCATCTTATTATTTTTACTGCTTTAAATAAAAAAACATATTTGTATTTTTTCACCTAGATCTTATTCTAGGGTGATTTTTGCTCATTTGTATATTAATCTAGAATATTTTTGTCATGTTTAGGTTCGTTTATTTGTGTTTTTTTCATCTAAATGTATTATGTTCAAGATTGTTACAAAATAGTATCAATATTCAATTTTCTTTAAAGAATATTAAGTATATTAATTGAAATAATCAAATACTCGATTTGAAAACCTTACAATAGAGCGAATGATTGAAACTCAAGTTTTTGTCCATGTGCCAACAAATGTTATTAGTTTCTAATTATCAAATTTGATTATTGATGTATTTAGATAGATGAGTTTTGCTATAGATTATATTTTTAATCTTTATTAATAAAATTTAATTTTATCTAAAAAATAGAAAATAATATTTAATTATTAGATTAAAAATACATGATTTAAATTTGATAAGTAAAGAGGTGAACAAGTAGAGAATCCAAACCCTATTTACATACACTAGAAAACCACCAGGTGGACCTAGGAAAGGACATTTTCTTGCACATCTACGAGTCTCTGTCTCGTTTGTCTTCCCAGTGAGGTACCATATGGTTGTGATCAGCCACTCCTCAAACAGTATTTGGAAGAAGAGGACATTAAAACAATGGTAATTTCGTATGCAATTAAATATCATCAAATGTGTTTAAAATGTGGGATAACTTGATCAACAGTGTGTTGTGATTTTAGAAGCTCTGTTGAATAGGACGAGATAAACCACCACCATTTTTTAGGGGCTTTGTTACTCAAAAAGAACCTGCTCAAATAAGCCCAAAAGAACTATGTTGTTTTAAATATGAGTAGTAATTCGTGTGGGTTAAGTCAATTTGGTCTAGCAAAAAAAAATCCAGCACGAATTCACCTAACCCGAACACGGCCCATTTGAAATATTCAAAAAAAAAAAAAAAAGGAGGGGAGGGGGGAGGGAACAAGACTCTTGGTGGAAAGAGTCACTAAATACACAAACTCTTTTATTTATTTATTATTTAGTTATAATAGATAATAGGTATTGGCTAAATAGGATATTAACGTTTAACATTCTTTTACAAACGTTTTTTACCCTAGCAGTCTTTCCACCCTCTCAAGACTATAAAAAAACAAAACAACAACAACAAAAAGAAAAAGAAGAAGCATTGATCAAGGTAAAAATTCTTCTACTTACAAAAAAGATTTTATTAAAGGCAATGTCTACTTTTCATTTTTATTAATATTGTTTTTAATTTATTCTTCATCTCAATTAATTAAAAACAATAATTTGACAATATTGTTTTGGGTAATATTAATCACAATATTAACATTTGAAATTAATTTTGTAAATTTCTATAAAAATTTATAAGACAATTATTTGTAAAATTTATGTTGAAACGAGAAAATAAATTATTTCTGAACCTTTATATTCGTCAAATAATTTCTAAATAATTTTATAACAAACTATACTTCTTTACAAGTCTAAAGAATATTTATTTGTCAAAATATCATTTATATTGAATTTATTATGAATTTTTGAAGTTTGTATTTTAAATCTTTCAATTTTTGAACAACTCGTATTTTAGGGTTATTTTATATGGGTTCCGATTTTGATTTGAAAGTAAAATTTTTATCTTTGAAAATAGATAGAAAAATAAAACTTTTGGATTAAAATCATGATAAAAATCTGGGTAATTAATTTTAAATAATTTTTTGAAGTCAAAATGTTCTGCTAGAAACAATAAACTTGACAGATTAAAACAAAAAGTTTGAAATTAATTTATGATGTTATAGATGTTAAAAATATATGAAATTTTTTATAATATATTATATGTGTCTTAATTATTATTTGGTAAAATTTTATGATTTTTAAATCAGATATAAATATTTTAAGAATTTTTTATTTATATATGTTCGCTGCTAAAAACGTTTACAGCAGATTTTATGAACTAGATTTAAAACCTGTTTTAGCCACAAAAATGGATTCCAAAATATTTGAAATTTTATATATATGTTCATATTTAAGTTATAGAGTACTGTAAAAATTTCAATTCAAGATAGTTTAATGATATTTTTCTAAAAATGTTTAGCTTTAGTAGGGTTGCTAATTTTCTTAAACAAATAACTTTAAAAGTTAGAGAACAAAAATCGTTTTTATAATTATTAAGCATTCAATTTTACCAAAAAAATTTACTGGACATTTTACTATACCTCTATAAAAATTATGTATAATGTTGTTATTTTATGACATGATTTAAGCCTGAAATAAATTATTTAGTTTCCACTGACAGTGGAAACAACTAATAATTTTGTAATAAAAATATGAAATTTTTAGAAAAAAATATTATGCCTAAAATGAGGGTTAGATTTAAGTATTAAAATAATGCATTCTTATTATAATATTAGATTATTAGAAAAAAAAAAAAGAAGGTAATTTTAAATAATACGAGGGTCTAATATTTATTTAATTATAATGTATTTAGGTTAAATTTTAAGCGAACTAGTGGGTGATTTTAGCTGTGCTAGTTATTTGTATCAGATAAGTAGACTAACCCTACTTGTAACATTAAGTATTGTTTGCTTTGTTTTGTTCTGTTTAGTGTATGAATATTTTCATGGTTGTTTTTACATGTGATCTTGTTTTAGTATGTATATATGGTATGTGCTAAGTGAATGTTCTTGTGTCATGATTATATGATTATGTGATATATGATATTATACTTATTTGAATGGATTATGTATGCTTACAATTACATGGTCATTAATGGCATGACATATGCATCATTGAATTATGATATTTCAAATACAAGTTTTGAAAATATTTCTTTTATGCTAAGTTTTAGATAAATGATAAGTTTTATGCAAGGTTTAAAGCAATAAGTTTTATATGATATTTTTATTGATACTTGAATCATCATTATGAAATTCTATGTTTTGGAGCAATATGATAAGTTAAGTGCACTATAATATGTTAAGAGCCGTGTGCGGGAAGTGTCTCTCGTGTAAATTAGGCTACCCGAGAACTAAAGAGTCCTTACCTTTGGTTTGGACGTCTATGTGCATGTGAGAATTATGTATGGAATTCTAATTTTGCCAAATTATAAGTTAAGTCTCACTTGCATACGCCTTTCACACGTGTCAGTTGCCGACGAGTGACTAATGTAAAGCTCCACTATGATAAGTTTTTAAGTGGATGGTTCAAGTTATATAATTATGATAAGATTTTGTATCTTCTTTCTAAGACATGTGCATTGCAAGCACTATTTCAAAAGCACGAGCATAAGCATAAGTATGTTGTAATTAAGCATGTCATGTTTACTTGTTGTTTTTAAGTGTGTACATGTGTCGTGTGTGCTTAATGTTCCAAGTAAGATAAGTTTGCTTACCAAGTGATTTTCACTCACCCAAGCTTCCCTTCACTTTCTCAAGAACACCATGATGATGATTTGACAATGTTTGAGGATCGTTATTGGTTCCTTAGGATTTAAATTCCCTTTTCTTATTTAATAAATTGTAAATTTTAATAAGTGCCGAACTATTTACAAGTTTTTGTTTGTAAGGTTTTAACTACAAAATCTTTTTTTATTTAATGCCAAGACGATATTTCAATCTTTGTTTTAATAAAGCCATAATCAATTATATCAAAGTTTTCAATCAATAAAATGTTTAGATTATGTAAAATATCGGGGCATTACAGTTGGTATCAGAGCTAGGTTTTATGGTTCTATAGACATAAAATTTGAATAGATGGGAACCACAATCATTGCCAAATCCAAATAACTTATGGTGTGTCTTTTGACATGTTTATTACATGTGAAACTTTGTCTAAGAATATGTGTGAACAATTGTTGTTTGACTAACTGCTAGTAGCCATTAGGATTTTCGACATATACTAAACTTTTGCTATGGCTTAACTACCTTAAAGGTTTGGGAATGGCATGAGGTAGAGGACGAGGGAGACCTATTGCTCGCGCTCAAGCTGTTGCAAGTCATTTTGCAAATCGTGCTGCTCCTACTACTAATTGCTCTCCAAATGCTGTAGGTGAACCCCCAGCAAACGATCAAGTTAATCTTGTAGCCACTATGCAACAATTCATGCAGACTGAAAGTTTTTAATTACGGATCAAATAAGCCTAGAGGGGGGTGAATAGGTTATTTTCAATTTTTAACAAATATTAAATGTGTAATCTAATCACAACGGCCAGACATGCAATCGCGTGTAAAGATAAATGCGGAATAAAAAACAACACACGATATTTTTAGGTGGAAACAACCTAGGCCACAACAATGACCTAAGAGGAAAACCACCGGTCCACCAGACCACCTAACTATCCACTATGAAAATCAATGATCAATTACAACCATAGAGTCCAGAACTACCCGTCGCAGATAGATCCCCCTTTCTGTAATTTACTTACGAGCCGTCGCTCCTTTCACAGCCTCCAATAGCTAGATGTCTGGATCCAGACCAACGTTCCGATCTACTTGAGTCACACAAGATCAATCGAACCCGTCACCTTCGGTAATTTCGAGTCACACGAAATACCGAACCCCTCACCTGAAACGTTAGCACAATAACACAAGTGCAAAGTGTGTCCTAGAGCGGATTCAAACAATAAATATCCTAACTAGCAGATTTAACAACATGCGATGTAAAAACAGGATCAGCTAGCAAACTCTAGAACAATCATATAAAGCTCAATATCATGCAAATCAATTAGACATATGAATAAAACATGAGAACGCCTAAGAATGATAGATGAAGAGAAAAAGTTAAAAGCACAAGTCAGATTTATATAAACTTATTTTGATGTGGTAAATTTTATGCACAAACTAGCTTCCCTTAAATAGAGTCCAATTTTACTTCAAATAGGATTTGCAATAGACTATAACTCTACTCATATCAGGATTTAGTTCTCAAAAGAATTCTACTCATACAATGATTCTATTCATATCAGGATTTATTTCTCACAAGAATTCTACTCATACAAGGATTCCACAATTCTACTCAATTCAAGATTTTGCTTTCACAAGAATTCTACTCATACAAGGATTCCACTTTTAAAACAATTCTACGCAAATAAGGACTCTATTTTCACAACACTTTTATTCACACAAGGATTCTACTTTCTTAACACTTCTACTCATACTAGAATTCTGCTTTCTCATTAAATGAGTCAAATTGGTAAAAGTAACACATGGGTCGAATTAAAAAAGAGTTCTAGTAGAAGTGAAAAATTGTCTCGATCGATCTAACGACTGGTTCGATCGATCGATCCAATGCTCGATCGATCGACCAGATTGATCGATCGATCTAGCTCAACCCGAGAGCACCTAGATCGATGTCATTCCACACTCGATCGATCGACCAACATGTGCACAATTTATTTTTCGTTACGATCCATACTAAGTGTAGTGCATAAATGTGTGAAGATGTATGCATGATAGAATATTTTACCTGTCATATTGGCATTGCAAGCTTGGTGACTCCATCATCATGTATCGTCTGATTAAACGGTGAACTCTTACTCTAGATTACAATCAAACATTTTGTCCGCGAAAATTGCCAATACAAAATAAACCTTACACAGACCATGACCTAAATGATGCAGCAACAACAACCTCTCCAACCTCTTCAACGTGCTGAAGAACCTAGAAGGGAATGCAATGTTGTGACGAAATTCAAGAAACATGCCCCTTCTACCTTTGACAATTCTCAAGATCCATTGGTAGCTGAGGAATGGGTGAGAGACATGGAACATATATTTGAATTTTTGAGGCTATCCGAGGAGGATAAGGTGATTTGCGCCACATACATGCTAAGGAAAGGTGCAAGGCTTTGGTGGAACCTAGAGAAGAGGGTTGAGAACATTGGTCAGAATCCAATTGGTTGGGAACAATTCAAGGAGCTATTCTATAAAAAATACTTTCCACAGACTCTTCGTGATAAAAAGAAGACAGAGTTCCTACAGCTAACCCAAGGCTTGAGGACGTTAGTTGATTATGAAAGGAAATTTGAGGAGTTGTCTTGCTTTGCCCTTCACCTAGTGGACACTGAGTAAAAGAAAGCTCGTAGATTTGAAAATGGGCTTAATCAAGAGATTAGGAGGCATGTGAAGGTCCCAAGGCGTGCTACTTATGCGGAGGTGGTTCAAGCAGCCCAAATTGTTGAGCAGAACATTATACTGGTAACAGTTAAGGAACAGCCAAGGAATCCACCACAGGGTAACCGTTGGGATAAGAGGAGGTTTGATGCTTGGAATGGTTCTATTAAGAAACAGAAGAATGAGGCTTCAATTAGACCCAAAATTTCCAACATGCAGCACCTGTGGTAAGAAGCATAGTGGCATATGCTTTAGAAATTCTAGAGCATGCTTCAATTGTGGGAGGACAGGACACTACATTCAGGAGTCCAAATGTGAAAAAGGACCCTAAGGATAGACAAAAGGCACAAGGATGGGTATATGCTCTCACTAGGCAGGAGGCTGAAGTCGACCCAAACGTTGTAGCAGGTAATGCTCAAACCTTTTAAATATGAAATTCTATATGATGTTAGTTTAATAAGAACTCAAATTTTTTTATATGCATGCATTTGACATGAATATGTTAATTTACCATGATTGTATGATTGTGAGTTAGTTGCTGATCTAATCCTTCTTGATATGTTTGACTTTGATGTCATTCTTGGCATGAATTGGTTGTCTACCCATCATGCTAACGTCAAATGTTATGAGAGAGAAGTGGTATTCACACCATTGGGAGGAACTGAGTTTTGCTTCATCGACTCTAAGATATGCCAGCCACCTCGGTTAATATCTGCAATGCAACCTTGGAAATCTCTTAAAAAAGAATGTATGGGCTACTTGGCTAGTGTTGTAAGCACTAACCAAGAACGATTGAAGGTTGAGGATGTACATGTTGTAAAGGACTTTACAAATGTGTTTCTTGAAGACTTGCCTGGGCTTCCTCCAGATCGTGAAATTGAATTTGAGATCCAACTTCTCCTTTATACTACACCAATATCTAAGACGCCTTATAGGATGGCACCTATAGAATTGAAGGAACTCAAGGAGCAACTAGAAGTGTTATTGGCTAAAGGTTTCATTCACCTTAGTGTTTCTCCTTGGGGGGCGCCAGTCCTATTGTAAAGAAGAAGGATGGAACAATGAGACTTTGTATTGATTACAGAGAATTGAACAGAGTAACTGTGAAAAACAAGTACCCCCTCCCAAGAATCGAGAACTTGTTTGACCAGCTCTAAGGTGCAAGCGTGTTCTCCAAGCTTGACTTACAATCAAGATATCACCAACTAAAGGTCAATAAATAAGATGTCTCAAAAACAGCTTTCCGAACAAGGTACGGGCACTATGAGTTTTCGGTTATGCCATTTGGACTAACTAATGCACCTGTCGCTTTTATAGACCTAATGAATAGAGTTTTCAAGGAGTATTTGGACAAGTTTGTAATCGTGTTCATAGACGACATTCTTGTGTACTCAAAGAACTAGGAGGATCACAAAGAACACTTACAGAAGGTGCTTCAAGTGCTAAGAGAGAAATGTTTGTATGCAAAGTTCAAGAAGTGGGACTTTTGGTCGGATAAAATTGCATTTCTAAGACATGTTATCTCTAGAGAAGAGATATCCATAGACCTAAGTAAAATTGAAGTAGTGACCGACTGGCCTAGGCCTACAAATGTTAGAGAAGTGAGAAGCTTCTTGGGGCTACTTGGCTATTACAAAAGATTTGTTGAGGGTTTTTCCAAGATAGCAATCCCATTGACTAAGTTGACTAGGAAGAATGTCAAGTTTGATTGGAACGAGGAGTGTGAGAAAAGCTTCAAGGAACTAAAAGGGATACTAGTGTCAACATTTGTTTTGACTATTTCGTCTGGGTCAGATGGGCATGTAATCTATAGTGATGCCTCTCATAAGGGTTTAGGGTGTGTACTCATGCAAAATGGAAAAGTTATGGCCTATGCTTCTCGACAATTGAAGAACTATGAGCAGAACTAGCCTACACATGATTTGGAGCTAGCAGCTGTAGTTTTTGCTTTAAAGATATGGAGACATTATTTATCTGGAGCTCGATGTGAGATATTTACAGATCATAAGAGCCTTAAGTACTTTTTCACTCAAAAAGAATTGAACATGAGGCAGAGAAGATGGCTAGAATTGGTAAAGGACTATGATTGCACCATTAACTACCATCCTAGGAAGGCTAATGTGGTTGCGGATGCTTTAAGTAGAAAGTATGTTAGGAACTTTGCTACCCTGTTAACCACCCAAGGACATATGTTAAGGGACTTATGTTCTTTAAGGGTTGAAGTTGTTAGAAGAACTGACACGACTTACTTAGCCAACTTAACTATACAACCCACTTGAATTGTAAGATTAAGAAGCAGAGTAGTGACTACTTTTTAAAGAATGTTATTGATAGAATCGATAGTGAAAAATATACTGACTTTCGATTATCTGCAAATGAAAGTCTGAGGTTTAGAAACAGACTTTGTGTACCTAAAGATAGAGATCTAAAAAGAAATGTTATGATGGAGGCTCACAACTCTCCATATTCTGTCCACCCTGGGAGCACTAAAATGTATTTGGACTTAAAGCAAATTTATTGGTGGCCTATGATGAAGAATGAGATCGCCCGATTCATGGAACAATGTTGGACTTGTCAGCAGGTAAAGGTAGAGCACCAAAGGCCTTCTGAGTTGTTGAAACCATTATTGGTACTAGAATGGAAATGGGAACGTATTGCTATGGATTTTGTCGTGGGCCTACCAAGGACTCAAAATGGTAGTGACTCGATATGGGTGATAATTGATCGACTCACTAAGTTTGCAAACATTCTACCTGTAAAAGGAACTTATACCACAGACAAGTATGCACGATTCTATGTGGATGAGATTGTGAGGTTGCATGGTGTGCTATGTCTATAATTTCAGATAGAGATCCTAAGTTTGTAAACCCATTTTGGGAGAGTTTACATAAGGCAATGGGTACTCGACTGAATTTCAGTACAACTTTCCATCCTCAGACTGATGGACAGTTTGAAAGAACTATACAAATTTTGGAAGATATGTTGCAATCATGTGTGCTAGATTTTGTGGGAAGTTGGGACAAACATGTATCCTTGATTGAGTTTTCCTATAATAATAGCTATCAATCAACGATTAAGATGGCCTCATATGAAGCTCTTTATGGAAGGAAATGTAGATCTCCTGTGCATTGGGATGAGGTTGGTGAAAGAGTAATGTTAGGGCCTACATTAGTACAAGAGACTTGTGAAGCAATTCAGAAAATCAGGCATAATATCATAGCAGCTTAGTGTAGACAAAAGAGTTGTGCAGATAAGTATAGACAAAGTTTGGAGTGTGTAGTTGGAGACATGGTCTTCCTAAAGGTTGCTCCAATGAAGGGAGTTATGAGATTTGGCCAAAAGGGGAAGTTGAGTCCCAGATATGTAGGACCTTTTGAAGTTCTAGAAAGAGTTGGCGAAGTATCTTATAAGCTTGCACTTCCCCCATTAATGTCTAGAGTACATAATGTGATTCATATCTCAATACTTCGTAAATATGCTCGCGATCCTTCTCATGTAATAAGTTATGAACTACTTGGAATTAAAGAAGATCTAACCTATGAAGAAGAGCCTTTGAGAATCATTGAGCATAAGGAACAGAATTTACACCCCAAGAAGATACAAGTCGTTAAGGTTTTGTGGAGAAATCATTTTATAAAAGAATGCACGTGGGAACGAAAGGATAATATGCAAGCCAATTACCCCCACCTATTTGAGAATTGAGGTACGTTTAATTTCGAGGACGAAATTCCTTAAAGGGGAGAGAATTGTAATATTAAAAAAAAGGGGGGGAGGGGGGTATTGGTTAAATAGGATATTAGGGTTTAACATTCTTTTAAAAACGTTTTCTACCCTAGCCGTCTTTCCACCCTCTCAAGACTTTAAAAAAACAAAACAACAACAACAACAAAAAGAAAAAGAAGAAGCATTGATCAAGGTGAAAATCCTTCTAATTACAAAAAAGATTTTATAAAAGGTGAAAATCCTTCTACTTACAAAAAAGATTTTATTAATATTGTATTTAATTTATTCTTCATCTCTATTAATTAAGAACAATAATTTGACAATATTGTTTTAGATAATATTAATCACAAAATTAACATTTGAAATTAATTTTGTAAATTTCTATAAAATTTATAAGACAATTATTTGCAAAATTTATGTTGAGACGAGAAAATAAATTATTTCTGAACCTTTATATTCGTCAAATAATTTCTAAATAATTTTTATAACAAACTATACTTCTTAACGAGTCTAAAGAATATTTATTTGTCAAAATATCACTTATATTGAATTTATTATGAATTTGAAGTTTGTATTTTGAATCTGTCAATTTTTGAACAACTCGTATTTTAAGGTTATTTTATATGGGTTCCGATTTTGATTTGAAGGTAAAAATTTTACCTTTGAAAGTAGATAGAAAAATAAAACTTTTGGATTTCAAATAATGATAAAAATATGGGTAATTAATTTTATATAATTTTTCGAAGTTAAAATGTTCTGCTCGAATTTGGTAAAATGTTGTAATTTTATGATACCAATTAAGTCTAATATTTATTAAATTATAATGTAATTAGGTTAAATTTTAAGTGAACTAGTTGGTAATTTTAACTATGTTAGTTATTCGTATCAGGTAAGTAGACTAACCCTACTTGTAATATTAAGTATTGTTTGTTTTGTTTTTTCTGTTTGGTGTATGAATATTTTCATGGTTGTTTTTTTTACATATATGTCTTATTTGGTAACCATAAGACTAAATAGTTTGTGTGATCTTGTTTTAGTATGTATATATGGCATGTGCTAAGTGAATATTTTTGTGTCATGATTATATGATTATGTGATATATGATTGTATGCTTATTTGAATAGATTATATATGCTTACAATTACATGGTCATTAATGGCATGACATATGCATCATTAAATTATGATATTTCAAATACAAGTTTTGAAAGTATTTCTTTTATGCTAAGTTTTTGAGAGATGATAAGTTTTATGCAAGGTTTAAAGCAATAAGTTTTATATGATATTTTTATTGATACTTGAATCATCATTATGAAATTCTATATTTTGGAGCAATATGATAAGTTAAGTGTACTATAATATGTTAAGAGCCGTGTGCGGGAAGTGTCTCTCGTGTAAGTTAAGGTACCCGAGGACTAAAGAGTCCTTATCTTTGGTTTGGACGTATGTGTGTATGTGAGAATTATGTATGAAATTCCAATTTTGATAAGATTTTGTATCTTCTTTCTAAGACATGTGCATTGCAAGCATTATTTCAAAAGCATGAGCATGAGCATAAGCATAAGTATGTCGTAATTAAGCATGTCATATTTACTTGTTTTTAGGTGTGTACATGTGTCGTGTATGCTTAATGTTCCAAGTAAGATAAGTTTGTTTATTGAGTGATTTTCACTCACCCAAGCTTCCCTTCACTTTCTCAAGAACACCATGATGAGGATTTGACAATGTTTGAAAATCGTTATTTGTTCCTTTGGATTTAAATTCTCTTTTTCTTATCTAATAAATTGTAAACTTTAATAAGTGCCGAACTATTTACAAGTTTTTGTTTGTAAGGTTTTTAGCTACAAAATCTTTTTCTATTTACAATCTTTCTTTTAATAAAGTCATAATCAATTATATCAAAGTTTTTAATCAATAAAATGTATAGATAATGCCCTTATTTGTATGTAAAATATCGGGACGTTACAGCCATTTTTCTTATGTACTCATTATTGTCAGTTGTCTTAGACTTCAAAACCACATAACAATTAGTCACTTCAAAAAAATATAAATTCGCAATTGGGTACTTTATTCTTGAAAAAACATTAGAGACACTGTAAAACAAAGAGAAAAATTCATAAATATTTTCACCTTTTTTCTATTCATCCCTTATAGGACAATGCTTATAACTTTCATCAACAAAAGCCATGTGCTCAAATATTTTGCGATAAAATAAAGCACTCTCAAGCATATGGTAAGTAGAATTTCACCTTCTAGGAATATCTTGTCTTAAACCTTTAATAGTCTTTAAGGTAAAGTTCATATCCATTTAAACACAATTTAACCACTTTTTTTTTCTTTTTTGCACTTGACCCTTTCACAAACTTAATGTTATCACGAATTTTCCCAACTACAACATCAATATTTTTTAATCCATCTTGAACCACTAGATTAATGATATGCGCACAACAACAAAGATGAAAAAACTCACCCTTACCCATGAGTGGATCATTATCATTCAAGCATTTAATCAACTTCTCAACACAACTATCATCGGGTTAAGCATTATCCAATGTCAACCCAAACAACTTCTTCTCAATGCCCCACTCACAACACATATCATAGATCTTTTCACTAAGTGTTTCACCATTGTGTGGAGGAGGCATGAAAGAGAAATTTAAGATTCTCCTTTATAAGATTCAATCATTATCAATGAAATGACATGTCAGAGATATATAATCATCAATTGCAATAGAAGTCCAACAATTATATGTGAGATTGATCCTATTGGAACTTATGGATATCATATGTTTCATTCTTAACTTCTCCCTATTGTACATCTTTATAGCATCAATTTTTACTGTATTTCTTGACACTATGTGGATTCCTGGATTCAAATACTCAATAAGTTTTCTAATCCTCTCATATTCCACAAATTGAAATGATAAGTCATGCAAAATAATAGCCTCCACTAATAATTATGTAAATCTTTCAAGATCAAATTCACGACGACATGAAACAACATTACTATTTTTCTCAAAAATTAACTTACCAACATCGCGTGTCTTTCTCATAACACACCTATTATAGTGGCGACCTAAAGTACCTGTTCCATTTTCAGACTTAGATTGGTAGATATGACCACAATAATTGCACTTCTCTTTTTTAATTTTATCTAGACCCAAAGGCAACTCATCGAAGTGTTTCCATACCCATGATCTTTTTCCCATCATCTTTTGCTTCTTTGCTTTTGAAATTGTATCATCTTTATCAGTTGCATCCTCAATTATAGTAGGTGTCTTCATTGTAGTAGGTTTTTCTTCTATATCCTCATCTATGTCATCTATGTCTTCCATGCTCATGTTAACATTCAAATAAAAATTACTATTATTAAAGTTCTATGAAAAACTAACCTTGCAACTATTGCAAATCATTTAATACTTGTGGCATGCAATGATGCAATTTAAAAAATAATTCAACCTCATTACCTATTTACAATTTCACATACTTTTTAAATTAAAAATTTAATTAACTAAAAAAATAATTTATCTATTAAAAGAGAACCTATTAAAAGGCAAATTATCAGTAGTATTTTTATTTTGTAATGATTTCAATGTAAATATAATTATAAATAGGAATAAATTTTAGATTTGTCACCTCAAAGTCAAACTATATCTTGGACCTCTCTTGAGGTTATTGAAAACTTGTATCTTACCACTAATTTAGGAGAGACCAAACAAAATTGACAAGGAAAATTATTGTTCACAGACTCCTCTACACAACTTGCAAGATATTAATGTAGATTACAAATCTTATTTGTCATCAACATTAAACTTTCTTAGTTATAGATATACAATACGGTTCTGACTTTGAGGCATTCCAACAATCAGAAAATACATAATGCACAATGATACAAGGATGAGAGTATTTCAACAATAAAACATTTAGTTGGGTTTATTATTTATTTTCTAACACCAAAAATAGCTTTTATTTTCCTGTATAAGTAGAACTGATCCTGAAGTTTTTGGTTTCTCTAATTAGTTAAAATCATCATTACAAGGTTACACCTATGGATTTATGGGTAGAACCGTAGAAATCCAAACCACCAAACCGATATTACTCGGCTATTGTTCACTAACCCTTTTTGAATTTGAGTCATTCTTAAACAAGCTCATTAAGTACTCAGAATAGAATACTGACACTATTCACAAATCTTATTTTGCTATCTATTGACAAATTTCTTAGGATGATTCATTTAACCTTTTTTGTCCAAACAAGGACTTCATAAATCAAAAGCTTATCGATGTGGAACATCTTACAGAAAATCAGAAGTCCCAGAGCTCCAAAGAATTAATAGGTGTACTCAAACTTATAAGCCGAGATGAGAAAGCATTTCTAAAACTTTTGCAAGATCCAAACTCTTTGTTGGTCGAATATGTTCAGAAATATTTGAAAGTTAGGAAATTTTACTCACCCTAAAAAAAATATAGTGGCTCAGACTCCTAAAGCTACTATGGTGACTGGCTGATTGGCTTCGTCGATGACGGGGACTAACTTCGCAGTGATGGCTGGGGTGGGCGGTCGCGACTCTGCTCTCGGCTTGTCGAAGAAGACTTAAAGAAGAGGTGAAAAACCTGGAAAATGGCCAAATAGTGAAATAGGTTTTTGATTTTTCTGGATACAACTTTACCCTTTTTTGTTTTTTGTTTTTTTAATTCTCTATTATGGTTTATCGAGCTGACCTAAACCAAATTTTTTCATGTTATTTAAGCCAACCTATTTTTTACCCGAATTTAAATCGTTCGTTTCGTATTTTTCGAATCATTTTAGTTCGTTCATTCGAATTTTGACACGAATTACCACCCCTAATTTCAAGTCTCTAGGATTTGTTATGATATGGTAAAATTTGAAATACCTATTGACAGTATTTGATTTAAACAACATAATTTTAGATTAATATTATAATTTTTTTAAACTTATAATTTAACCTAAAAAAACCCAAAGTCTCATTTATAAGAAAACATTTTACCAAAGGCTAGCTTTAAATCCATGCACGAAATGGTTGCTGCCACACACCTTTCAAATTAATTTAATTATTTGAATTTTTTACCTTTTTTATTAATCCATTTTATTCTTTTCATATTTAATCCTACTTCGTCGTTTATCAATTAAGGTTAGCACTATTATTATTATTTTTTCTTCTGCATCACTATATCAATCTCCGATCCCATCTTTCTGCACTACATTGATATCAATTAGGCTCCATTGTTTGAGATAAAAAAAAAAAAAATCAATTATAATATCTCTTTCTCAAGGTATTTCTTTCACTTTTTCTTATAAATCCCTCTTTTATTAACAAAAGTATTTATTGTTTTGTAAATATGCACCTAATTATATGAATTTTTGCATTTTCAATACCCATATAATTCTCTTAGAAAAAAAAATCCATATAGTTCGAATAATCAATAATTTTTTGAATTTTTTATACAAAACAATAGTATCACTAGTAAATTCAAAAATAATTTTTTTATGAAATTCTTTTACTTGCTGATTGTTTTATTTTACTTCCAAAAATCTTAGTAAAACAAAATATATATATAGCACTTGTTTAGTTGCTTATGATTGATAGACCCAATATCTTATATGGGTTTTCACAAGGCAATGAATTCTCATAATAAAAAGTTTATTCATTAGGTGAGGTTGACTCGTGAACTTATAAACTCAAGTTCTCATTGTTATTTTATTAATATGAGACTTGTTTACTCTATATTCTTAACAATTCCTCTATCAAACAAGACTAATTGGCTCCTTAAGTCCACACTTCGACTCAAGTCAATCAAATTGATCTTCCATGGATAGCTCCTCTTGAATTTGACCTTAACCCACCTTATTTGTCCAAGGTTTCAGGATCCTCCCAAGGTCCACAAAGTTCACATTTCGAGCCCACACCACTATGTTTAGAAAATTTTATTTCAAGCTCACCAAACCCACATTTCACCAATTGTTCCAAGACAACAACCATCGACTCATATACCATTTGATAAGACCAATAGCTCCCTTGAGTTTCTATAAGGCATAAGTTCTCATATCAAAATGTTAATCTATTGGGTGGGGTTGACTTGTGCACTTATAAACTTATGTTCTCATTGTATGCCTTATTTGCTCTCAATTCTTAACAATTTTTCCTTCAAACAATAACACTTGACTCCCTAAGTCTACAATCTGACTGAAATCAATCCAACTAGTCTGCCAAGACTAACATTTTTTAAACTTTGACCTTAACCCACCTTATGATTCTTGCATTATATATGTTGTAGTCGTGCTAAAGATTAGAAGTAGACTTTTTTTTTTTTTTCAAAATTCTCTAAATAATTGAATTTATGCAAATTTTTTATAAGTTGAGTGGTTTGACAAAGGTCCAAAACTTTAAATCATGTTAAAGTTTTTTATCTTGATTAATTGTTCAATATGTAGTGCTTTGAAAGTTTAGTACTGTAATGATAAGAATTTCAAAAGAGTCAAGCTAAGGTCTACTTTAAAAATTGGCCAAATTGTAAAAATGAGAATGTTCAGACTGATATTCAATATTACAAAACTATATATGACCAAAAACAAGGAAATTTTTTTCTCTTTCTCTTTAACATATTGGTTTTAATTTAAAATTTAAATTATTATATTATTATTTTATGGCTTAAGCTAAACATAAAAAAGGGAAGAAAATACCTTGTGAGAGAAATGATCTATTCTTTTCGTTTCTCATAAATGGAATCTTAATATCAAGGTACAACAGATAGATGGAGAGGAGACTAATTCAATGACACGGCAGAAAAAATAATAATATCAGTGCTAACATTAATTGATAAACGATGGCGTAGGATTAAACATGAAAAAAAATAAAATAGATTAATGAAAAGGGATAAAAAAGTCAAATAATTAAATTAATTTGAAAGATACGTGGTAGCAAGCATTTCGTGCGTGGATCTAACGCTTGCCAAATACTCATTATCCTCCAACGCCTCTGTTCACCCCTATCCAGTAGGAAACTGCCAGCAAACTCACCTGAGCTCCGACAACTCACAAATGACCTTATTGGAGGGTTGCGAAGGAAGATGGTAAAATTTGATATAACATGTTATATTATTACCATAGCTCCATTGACCTTACTAGATATGAATGTAGAATGTTACATATAAAAATAAAGTTGTATATAATATGTTACATATAAAAATAAAGATGCATGTAATATATTATATACAAAGGTAACAGTTTTGTTTATTAATATAACATGTTACATACAAAAATAGAGTTGGATGTAACATGTTACATACAAAGATTATTCAATGAATGTATGCACTAATAAATTCTATAATAAGTTTTTTTTTTAACCATCATCATAAACTTTGGAGAGATGACAATGTCAAAAGATTATTCTAAGGTAACAACTTTTTTTCAAAAATTGGAGCAGCAGTAGTAGTTAGAACTAGAAAGAGTGCATGTAAAAACTTACTTCAAGAGTGAAGCACATATGCTTCATATGATAACCTCTAGAATTGACATATTCAATGAATGCATTACTAGCTACAGCATTTATATGCCTAACTCCAGAAGCAATACTTTGTTCAGAAATTATTTTGAAGCCACAAATTTCTGGAGTATTGCTGACATGAGTCCCACCACAAAGTTCTATGGACAACGCATACCTATAGAAAGCAGAGACAAAAGAAAAGTTCACTAATTGGTTTTCTCTTTTACATCTAATAAAGTAACTATGCACAAGTTCATATTGAGAGTTAATTTATAGTAATGTTTGCTTAAGGTTGCTTCTTTAAAGCTGTGCTCATTCCATTTTTGGGACGATTGACTGGTTTTATTGGAGGAATTGCACCTCTAGTAACCTTAGCAGTGCCAAAGGCTTCACTAATCTCATCATGTTCAAGAATTAAGGATGAAGATTGTGAATCAATGAAGGTAAGAAATAAATTAAGTAGTGAAATCATAAAACTAATGCTAAATAAAAAGGGAAATATAATATGTAGAAAGAAGGGAACGTATAAAAGAAAAATAAGGGACCCAGAGTATCAAAATTTTGGCATTGTACTTCATACTATTTCATTAATGAGTTATTAATTAATCAAGATTTAGAGAGCTATATGATCAAATATCCAAAAGCACTTTAAAGGGTAAATCAAAATTGCGATTAACATCCTAAGAGAACAAAACAAGAACAACATTGACAGATAAAGAACAAAAAAAGACCCCACAGCCATAATAATGAGTGAAATTGTGAATACATTACCTTAAAGTTGTTGAAAAATAAAACCTTTAAAGAAACAGTTCTCAGAATTTTCAAAGAGAAAAGCCAATCTAGTAGAAGTAGATGAAGAAACCTATGTATAACTTCTTCCAACATGGCCTTGAGAAGGAGTCTTTAGTCTTTGCTTGGACACCATGTCATGCCAGCAGAGACTAATCTGTTGAGTTAGACATAAGATGACTCGATCAGAGAAGGGTGGAAGACAAAAAAGAAGTTTGAACGACGATAGCCAAACAAAATAGATGTGACGAAGGACCTAGATATTGCCAGGGACAAAATCTTAATTACTTCATCTAAAAAAGCTATCGTTGAGTAAAACAGGGAAAATAATTGTTTAGGCCGATAAACGTTCTATACCAGGCTCCAGGGCAATGTACTTAAAAACAGAAGTCAAGCTCTTTTCATGGCAATTTTTTGGGTTTTGGCAAATAAAAGTGTTCTAGTCTTAATGTTTATTTGCTTAATTATATGCTAAAATCATAACTAGTTAGAAATTACGAAAAAGAAAAGCACGAAAAACCACATGATACACTAGTCGGAAAAAATTGAAAAATTCTCACAATCAAATTTACGGGAAATAAAACAATGAATAAAATAGAGCTAGAACAATGAAATGACACATGGAGATTTTTACGAGATTCATCCCAAAACATTAACTGAGTTATTCTACATAGAGCTACTTCATGCATTTACTATAAGGATAAATAATACAACTTTTTTTTTTTTTTTTTCATAAATTACTCACATTAGTTATAGAATATACCATAGAATAAACCTTTACATTCACTAAAAAAGTATTTGTCTCTCACTGTAGAATTTTTTTCTCACACTATACATAATCTAATTTACTTTGCTCCAAACCCATTGAGAACCCCAAGGCTCATAGCTCTCTCACATCTTTGCACTTGTGCAATGCTAGATATTGATCTCTCCATTGCCTTGAAGAGATTCCTTTAATCTCACTCTCGGAGATATTTTTCCAACGCCTTCCATTTCTCTATTTATAGAGATACTTTCTACATACACATGTAAGGAATGATGTAAGGAAGGGCTGCTCAATCTTCAACATTTGCTGCTATGAAGAATTTAAAATAGGCTATTGATGGACTTTAGAGAAGGTTGTCAAAATTTCCTTCATTGCGGGCTGCTACCTTTGCTAACTTCAGTAGCTAGTCACAATTCCTGACAATCTCCCACTTGAAAACTAATTTCAATCATGTTTCCACACATGACAGTGTCAACATTGTCTTTACCGACAACCATAATTCTCAATGCAAATAATTATTGTTAATAAACCCAACGGGCCTAACTCTCAACCCAAAAGCTAGCTCATGAGTTAGAGGACTGCCCAGATTTATAACTTGCACTTCTCCAGAACACCTAGCCGATGTGGGACATTCTCCTTCAACACCCCCCCTCACATTGGACAGGGGCAACGAAGGCTAACAAACCCACGATGAACTACGGGCCTGGCTCTGATATCATGTTAATAAACCCAACGGGCCTAACTCTCAACCCAAAAGCTAGCTCATGAGTTAGAGGACTGCCCAGATTTATAACTTGCACTTCTCCAAAACACCTAGCCGATGTGGGACATTCTCCTTCAACAATTATCATACTCCAACATAAATAGTACACATACTTAAAAATTTTACCAATTCAAAGAATTCTACTTTCCTACATGTCGTAAAAACTTGGTGAAAAATTATGGTGCAACTTTCAAGTTGGCTTTCTAGGAAGTTCATCAGCCATCAACATTAATTCCACTACACACCTTGCATTAAATACCAATCAATTTCAGTGTACAATTTGTGGACACACGAGCAGTAACACATTTTTTCATGGAAAACTAGGAGATTATTAACATGCCAAAAAAATGACCACAACTTCTTATGGAGAAAAAGATCCACTACTGGCGACACTATCATCATCTTCATTTACTAATTTTTAAGCTTTTTGTTGAACCACACCATTGGCAATTTTTCTTTTCAACATCTTTGGAAAAATACTTGGAAAATTGTGTCCTTAAGAGATCATCACTTGGACCTTAGAAAGCACATTTAGCTTGGCTATCAGAACTTGGACAAGGTGAGCATAAGGACCTTTGGAAATATGGAAGTGAGAACATCATCCGTGGTGTTTTCTAGAGAACTGGCCAAGGAAATATTTCAACAAAATAATTACCTTAGGAGAGCATACCTCTAATCAGTAACCTCAAGATTCTTAAGAATTAACCCGTGCTTTAGAAAAAGTCTTCGACAGTTCGAATGACATGATAAAAGTAGCAACACCTCAGCCACTTTTGGAGAGTATAGTACCAACCCCCAAAGTGGGTCCAAAAATTTTTTGGAGTGCATAAATGGGGTATTATGGTGTCCGATGTAGAATTGAACTTGACTAGAGGTAAGCCACAACGTGACTAACAAGATGCAGGTAAGGTGGTCAGGTGGTTAGCTGGGCAGGTTGGTTCTAGCGGGTAATGGCGTAGGTAGCGAGGTGGCGCATGAGGCAAGGGATGCACAAGTGGGGGGAGCTGCAAACACAGTATGTCTGGTTAATTGGTATGCTAGTCACTTGCAAGGGGAGCCACAGACATGCCATGCGGGTTAGCTAGTTGACTGTTCAGCTAGCTGGCATCAGCTTGTTGGACCGACTAAGGCTGGTAGTTCTATGCCTGCATGACTTTTTCATTTTGGTTGGTTCGGTAGGATCGTATTGGTGGCAGGACTTGATGATGGTTTCTAGCTAGCCACGTAGCTAGCAATCCCATCTTGTCGGCACCACAACGTTCTCCAATTTAATTTTTCCCAAACTCCAACTTTTTTACCGACTCCAAATCTTATTGAGGCTGACATTTTTTCTGGTGCCATCATTTTTGTTATTGATGTCATTTTTTGTGAGACCATCATTACTAATGAGACCGACATTTTGTTATTACCGTCATTTTTTTTGAAGTCCTGAATCACGATTATGTCCTAAATCATGGTTCCATTTTTGTGTGGAACCTTTCAGAATCTAAAGAAAGTCACTTCATAATTTCAAGGATTCTTTAGTCTTCCTAAGTTTCTAGATATATGTATCCTCAAGTCACTTAGAAAAATTCAAAAATCATCTCTTTTAAGTTTGATGACTATGATGTCTGGTGACTAACTAATGATCTAAAATTTGGGATATGTCCTCCTAGCCCCTTACTTGGTGAGTTTCTTAAGTACGACAAGTAATAGTTGATGTTTGGAGTCCAAATTCTTTGGTGAGTGAGCTCCGTCCTTTCATGAGGAAGCAAATGTAAGCCTTTAGTTTTGGTGGTTTTGAGTATCCACTCCATGTGATCCAAACTGTACAAGATGAGTAACTTTCCAGACACGGACTAATGTCGTGATCCTGAGAGAGCCGTCATAGGTGCCAATTTTCATATCATTTTCTCTCTAGACTTCTCTCATTAAGACATTAGTAGATCATTGTCTAGATCCTAGATCATGAGTGTTGCAGATGCCTATGGGGATGTGAGCCTACATTAGCCTTGTAAAACACAATTTTCATTAAGGTAATGATCTAGTTGGGTAGGGTTTGACCAGAACTTGGTCCTGGGTTGTTTCCAAGTTTGGCATGGGGCAATGTGAGGCCTAAATTCTCCATATTAGGGAACTTCTCCACGTGTTGGTTTTATAAAAAGTTGGGGTACTTTCTAGCCTGGTGTATGGTCTGGCATTACATGCCAATAGGCCAAGCATAACTTTACAAATCATGATACTCTCTTGATCCATGCTCAGCAAAAATACACTTTGAGATTGTTCAGGGAACCCGATTGAATACCTCTAGAATCCAACTAAGTCTTGATCCTCGATGAGTTCGTAGCAAGTGCCAGTGGGAGCAAATCCTTCATCATTGTCTCGAAAGGTTTGCTCCATTAAGACACTAGTTGACCATCGTTTGGATTCTAGATCATAGGCGCCAGTTCCAAGTATCTAGCGCCAATTCCATTAAGAAGAAAGGTGTCATAGGGAATAGGGTTGCCTAACTTTCTAGGTAAGACTTGATCACGACTTGGTCCTGGGTAGGTGTTCCTACCATATACAAGTGTGACAGTAAGGTTGTGGTGCCTCAAGTCTTATCCCAGGTTGTGTACATGAGCTGGTTTGATGGAAGATAGTGGTTCCTTCCTACCCCGGTACGCGTGAGTTTGGTGCATGATCCTACAGAAGCCAATGCTTTCATATCAATGTATGAATAAGTTGGTAGAAGTTACTACTGGTTTCAAGTTGTGAGCCCTAGTGTTCCTAGGGTGAGAGAGGCGTGGCTCCGCTCACTCTGTAACTTTTTTCGAAGTTCAACCCAAACTCTGAGTAGTAAAGCATCCCGATCATGACTCTAACTAATCCAGCTATCAGGTCCTGAGGAAGGCCATGGCTCGCTCCTGTGGGGTAGTAGCATGGTAGTGTAGAGTAGTAGTTGGATGAGTTGCTGAACATTCTGATTGTCGCTCTTAGATCTTATCCAAGACATGATCTAGCTACCAAGTCTTGGGGAAGGGCAAGTGCTCGCTCCCAAGATAGAGTAAGGCTTATGTGCTCCAATCTAAGATCAGTTGAATAAGTTGCTAAAGCTCATTCAATGTTGTAGCGCTAGATCTTAGCTAGGACGTGAGTTGGCTATTAAGTCTTAAAGGAGGGCGAGTGCTCACTTTCGAGACATAGTAGAGCTTATAGGTGCCAAGCTAATATTGGCTAAATGAGTTACTGAAGCTCATTCGATGTTGTAGCACCTGGATCTTAGCTAAGGAGTGAGCTGACTATTAAGTCTTAAGGGAGGGTGAGTGCTCGCTTTTGAGACATAGTAGGGCTTATAAGTGCTATGCTAAGATTGACTGAATGAGTTACTGAAGCTTATTCGATGTTGTAGTGCCTGGATCTTTGCTAAGGCATGAGCTGACTACCAAGGGAGGACAAGTGCTCACTCCCGAAACATGGTAGGGCTTATAAGAGCGAGGCTAGGAATGACCAAGTTTGCGGGTGACTGGTAATGCACAATGACTTGATAGTCAAATTTTGTATTTTATAACAAGCTCGCAAGTACACGAATCACTTGTAATAAGTGATAAGTATACTTTCGAGATTATCTTTTAAGGAATTGCGGTGGTTTTAAAACGTTATTTTTTTCTTATTCAATCGAACAAACAATACTAAACATTCTAACAATTGTCGATTGCAGAAAAGATTGTAAATTCCTAAATTAATTCTATAACTAAAATAAAGTGCAAATAAAAGTAATCACAACCAAGGTGGGGATGATGGATGTAGATGAGAATCTTAATTCGCTATCCATTCATAGAAAGAACAAATTAAGCCATTCAATTAAAAATCGAATTTAATGATTTTTTCGCTAAACCAAGAAAATCTCAAATAAATGAAAATTTTCACTCAAATCAATGAAAATTTTCACTACAATTAATTAATTAACGTCTTTGATTCGGACCGTTAACTAATCAATTGGAATTAACTCAAGAAAATATTATAATCACCTAATCTAATACAAATTAATGCAATCAAATTAGGCACTTGTTCATAATGCGTAATCAAGCAAAGATGGCGTTTCTAATTCCTAAATTCTAACATATTCTCTCAAACTACATATCAAGATTTGACCCATCATTAATTCATAATCAGAAATATTAAGAACATAAACAAGAAATAAATCAAAAACTCAAATATTATTAAATTACAAAATTGTTCTTCCAATCATTGGAAGCAATACTAATATCCCAAATACACAAATTAGCCAATAATAACTAAATTGGTGTCAATCAATTTAGTCATGAGAGACAAACACAAAATCAAAGAGAAGAAAAAGATATTACAATAAAATACCCTAATGAATCCTCTAGCTCCAAAACTTTGAAGTTGATTGGTCCACTTTCTCAATTTCTTGGAGTAGCTTCAACAATGGAGGGACATTTCTTGATTTTGGATTGAAACCCTTCCTACCACAGCAGCTAAGGGTGGAGGAAAAATGGCTATGAAAACTTGTGTTTAAGAGAGGTATAGTGTGATATTTATAGGAGGAGTGAATAGACACATGCGTGTTAGGGTTTTTGGGCATTTTTGGTTCGTGGATCGCGGCACACATTTTCTCTTGTCACGGCGCTCGTTGAATTTTGGGTGTCCTGTCGCGGCGCACATTTTCTCCTGCCACGGCGCGCGTTGATTTTCAGCTCTAGTATTGAAACCCGAGAGGTTGTTACCGCAGCATACATTTTCTTCTCCGCAATGCACCTTGTTGTACTCTCCTTGTATGTAACCCTTACATAATTGTTGACTCCCAATGTAAGACTTACATTCTTTGACTCTTATTACTCCATTTTCTCTCATTTTGAGTCATTTTAATCAAATATTCTTCTAAAAGCCCAACAACCTACAAAATACATAAATACCTTCAAAAATACGAAAATAATAAAATAAAATATAACAAAATATAGGTCAAAATAGTGTTCATCATTTGGTCTTTGTGGGGTCCAAAGTGGATGTTGTAAGCTTTGGCTTGTGACTTTTTGTGTGACTAATGCTTGCTTAAATGTAAAGTACAATGTGTATAGATTCCAAAACAAGCTACATAACTCGTATTCATTTCTAACTCTTTTTTTCTTTTCTTTTTTTGGTGTTGGTGTTGACATGGTCCCACATAACCTCACCGAACACTACGTAAAGTAAATTACAAGAAGCAAGAAAAGAAAAAAATACATAAGTTGTCTAGACCATGCTTTCTACAGACACAAGTGGTTTTTTTATCACATCTTTTGGCCTTGGTAAATCCCCACATAGTAGTAGAAGAGGCCATTGTCTTGATCCTGGATTGTAGTCTCTATGGGTGTTGAACGGGTGTGGTCCTACTTTTTTCCCAACCCAAATGCAACCCATTAAGACAGCGGCGAGTTAAGATAGGTGGATGTTGTGAATCCTAGCCTGTGAGTTGAGAACTCTGGGTGTAGAACTAGTGAGCCAATATGGCTTTTCTTGATTCTCTATGTGTAGATCTTGAGGAACTTTCTGAGTATGTATCTAGTGTACCTTCTGGATGATCAGGCTAAAACCTAGGCACTGACTTACTAAGTCTACATAAGTTTGAATGAAAGTTTTCGTAGATCTTGCTTACTTAGATTTGAGGTTGCTCCCAACCCTCCAAGGTGGGAGACAGTAACTTATAAGGCAACAATCTAGAGTTGATATGTATGCATTCAACTTTTATGGGATTGTTTCTTCCGAGTGTTTTTTAGGTGATGAGATATTGGGTCACTCCACACTATAGACATTTGGAATTGGTTGTGCAGTAAGTAGTTGTTTCCTAGATTCCATTTTTGTTGTAGAAATTTGTTACAAGTGCCTCAATGTGTGAGGCTCTACCTTACTTGAGGTGTGTACTTGGATGAGAATGAGAATACATTGGTTCTCTAAAAGCTAAGACTTCAAGTTGATGTCCTTTGGAAGCAATGTTGTTGACATGTCTATGCTACTTCCAAGTAGTTTGCTCCTGGCTTGGAGTAGCCTAAATAGTGGCAACCTAGACTTCTCGTTCTGGGGTCTAGTGAGTCCAAAGGTCACTGTCTTGGAAGGTAGTGCATCTATCTTGCCAAGTGTGGCCTAGACCCCTATCACTCAATGTGATTTGGATCCACTGTCTTATTCCTCAATTTGGAATATGGTAAGCTTGGAGGTACGACCTAGAAGGTAGCTTGTCTCAATAGCACATCCTAGAAGGCAGTGATCTATTAAGTCCGATGCGGCCTGGGTGGCAGTACAGTGGAAAGCATTAACTTCTAGGTGGTGTTCTAGACTATGTAACCCTTTAGGGTGAGACCTGTCCTTCTAAGGCTTGGTCTCCTTTCTTATGTGAATTCTTATTCTCCTAAAGCAATGTATGTTCAACAACTGTAGTCATGGTCATCTATCTCAAGGTCAGCAACATCACCTATGTAGCTGTCATGAACTGATTACACTAGTTAACTAACTTTGAGAGTGGTTACCCAAGGGGAGTTAGGGGAATCTAGTCCAAACTACAAGTTTTGGGACAGATGGCGATCATTGGAATGGATGACAGAAGTTGCTAGAGCTTGGTGCCAATGGATGCTTGGTAAGTCAAGCTGACCTAGCTTACTGATGATACACAGCAAGTCTAAGTGTGGTTATCATTCTCCCAAGACTATCTGTCTAGTTTCCTCAACTAGGCTAATGATCAGGGTGTGACTCAGTCTAAGGTCCAATTCCTACAAGGGTGCTTTTGGGAGTTTTCCATTGGATGTCTATAGCCTAATTTGGGCTTAGACTGCTAGTGGTAGCAACCCATAATCAAGGCTACTAGGATTCTTCTAAGTGTGCCTAATCTTTAAATGCAAGTCGATGGCGGGTTGGTGGTCCTAGTGAATAGCCTAGTTATGCTTCTGCTAGGCAAGTAAAATATCATCATAAACACATTGAGAGCTAATTTTTAGCTAGAAATGGATTGAGCATAGGTTTGATTAAGGAAATGGATTAAGAACACTGTGAAGAACACGATGAATGTTCTTGAATTTTTACTAATTCGATTGATCCAAAATTAGAATTTCTTTCCCACAAACAACTCCATATGTTTGATCAGATTTATGTCCTGCATATGTTTCCCTCCATGTCGATCTACTGGTCTCTAGCAAACTACGTTAGGAGGCAGGACATCGTAGGGTGTCGTATTCTCTCCGATGATTAAGTCAAATATGAATAAGAACTTCAAGTCTAAAGAGAAATTTGAGAGAGTAAGGGTATGAGTTTACGCGTCCCCTTTTTCAATTATAAGGCCATATTTATAGAGCAAGGGACATATGGCATTTTCCTAAATAAATCATATTATTTAATATTTATATTATTTAATAATAATAAAAATATTCTACCATTAATATGCCTTATTTAATGAAGATTTATTTAATTGTACTTTTTAACTTTTTTTCTGTTAATATAGACAAATCAAATAGTATTATGCATACTTAATTTAATTTCTACCCAACGTGTTCATATATAGAATTAAATTCCATATTCAACCACCGTACCTTTCAAGATCATGGGACAATTTTACTTGTAATAGCTCTTCAACATTATCATGTTTTATTAATTTCATTCGTGATTAAAATTAACAAATATTTTTTTTATTACAATTTAATATATACATAAATTTACATTATATAATTTAATTGGTCCTTATTAGAAAGTGATTCTAAAATAATTTTTTTAACTTATATTATCACTTTATATATAATCAATAATTAACACGTTATTTAATATATATATAACTTAAAACATATAATTACTCCAAAGTTAAAGGCCTTTTGAGTGTATTTTGTAAAAACTATGAACTTTTGTAGTACCAAGTCCTACATAAATGTTATTTAATCAAGTCCTACGTTCTTAGAAACTCTTTGGTCTTCAATATTATACAAATAAGTTATTGTGGTCGAGTTGGTACTGCCTAAATCAAGTAATATGTTTGAAATCATGAATTCAAATAACTAAAAAATACATAATGATTATTAAATTACTTGGATCCATCTCATGGAAGCTAAATTATAGTTTGTATCCTCAACATGAGCAATGATTTTGGAAATAAAGGCAGCAACCCTCTCTCTTTTTCAAGTAAATTCTTTTGTAAATATATATATATATATATATATATATATATATATATATATATATATATATATATATATATATATATATATCATCTCAATTTAAAAAAAAAAAAAATCACATTTTGAGTTACCGAGGATTATAAATCTATGATTCTTTAAGATAAAAAGGGGAAGCGATATTACCAGAAGTTAATTTACTAATGCGACAACGAATTTGACAATAACACTCTTCAAGCTAAAGTTGCTTATCTTTCCTCCATAATTACTTTTGCACTTAATAAATTGAGTTTTCTATTTTTCAAAACAAAAAACATAATTTGCTTTTCTTTTCTTATTAAAAATGTGGTAAGAATTTTTAAACTAAATAACTAATTCCCGGCTTGTACCAGCTATTAGAATGGTTTCTGTTTTGCATTTTTTTTTTTAAATCTTTATTTAATAACAGTAGACCATGTTAATTTAGGAAGAGCACTATGAAAACTGTAAAAATGTTACTGTCTACTTTTTATTTCCTATAATCTTTAATTTAATATTAATTAATAATAATAAATTATTATAATTATAAGTATTTGTTTATTTGTATTTAATGAATAAAAATTTCTTATTATTTAAGTATAAATATATTTGAATTATTGAACTTGCAATTATTTTTTATTAATAAAAGCATAAAAATTAAAATTCAAGAAAATGTTTTTTTTATGCATATAATTTATTAATACTATATCTAAAAATTTTATTTATAATGAATTAAAAGGCAATTGCAACCTGGCTCAAAAACAAAAACAGATCTGCCCACACTAACACAACACGCTACAAACACACATATAATGACAAAATTAGAACCCGCTTCGTCCATAGGAGTATTTACCGTATAATACAAGATAATTAATAAATTTTTCTCTCCTTTTTTTTTTTTCCATTAAAAAAATAATCGTATTTTTTTTCAAAATTAATAATTATATTTAAATAATATAAAATAACTTATTTTGAAACCTTTATCTTCTAAGGTTCATAATTTACTGCATAAGTATTGATCGAATGCAATGTGCTTACATATATTTAACATTAAATATAAAAATAAAAAATTAAGTTTTTTTCATCTCATTTTCCAAAAAAAAAAAAAAATTATTAAATAAAATACCTTAAAAACATGAAAACAGAGTATGGAACATTTTTAATTTTTCTTTTTATTTATAAACATGAATATGTATTTTTCTTTAAAATTTAGGTACTTATTTCTTGCGATCTTTCATAATTGACTCTAAATATTTCTTGTGATATTTTTAAAAAAATTGGCTTTAAATATTTATTGTGGTCTATTTAACTGGCTCAAAGGTTTTTTTTTTTTTTTTTTTATCAAAAAAATAAAAAAATTTCCTCAGTTTTAATACCTATTTTGGTGCATAGTGAATTAAGTTAAAAGAAAAAAAAAATTATTGGAATGAAATGTTTCACATAGAAAGAAAATTCATAGTAATAAAGAAAAATAAAAAAGGTATAAATTTATTAAAAGTGGGACCATATGAATTAACCATAAAACATGTATGCTAATAAAAGTGTAAACATAATGACAACATTATTAATTGCAATCATATGTGCAGGGTAACATAGTCACTTCTATTAAATAATTTTGAATTATTTGGAGGCATTAATAATTTATATGGTCACAATATCTCCACCTTAAAATAAAATATTAGAACTGTTTTTAATTTTATTATTTATAATTCTCAACAAAATATTTTATTATTTATAATCTGAGAGTGTTAAAAATATTGTTCTTAAAGAGAAATGCTAGTCATGCGGTTATACTTTTCTCGTGCAAATGCTTGTGCATTTCTCTATAAATAATAACTACTTAAAAATACATGTGGCTTGTAAATAAATTATTTTATATATTTTATTTTTTTAATTAATTTTTATAATATATTTAAAATAAATAAAAAAAATTTAATTTTTATATACTATTAAATAAATTGTGAAAGAAAAATAATATTTAGAGTACTTATTAAACGTACTAATTATCATATGATAGTTCTTATTAGATATTATCATTTTTCATTAACATATTTAAAATTTTTATTTAATGTGATAATAAATTACAATTAATATCAATAACTTAAAATATAATAATAATTTTGTCCAAAATTACAATTAATTTAAAATTAATTAACGACGTTATACTTAAAATTTTAATTTATGTGGTCAATAATCCATTTTAAAATATTTAATTTATTTCTTATCTTAGAAAAAAATTATAATTCAACCTTCAACCTTTTAATAATATGATAATTATGTACAATACTATTAAATTGATATAAGTAAAATTGATATTTAACAAATTACCAAAACTAATATTTTTAAAACTTATAATAATAAAACTAACACTCCAATATTATTGAAAGTTTAACATTGAACGTGTAATAATAAACAGGTTTAAAGTACAATAATTTAATTTGAATAACGTTTAATTGAATGAGCGTTCAAAAAAAATGATGTAAAAAAAATATAATCATAAAAATATATGATTTTAATATAAAATACCCTATTTTTATTATTATAAATTTTAATATGTATTTTTATTTTTTTATTGATATTTTGAATTAAATTTATAAAGATAGGAATTAAATACGTAAATTAAAAGGTCGGGTAAAGACCTTAGTATGACATGTGCCACACATTGTTAAATAAGAAGTGCATGACTAAATAGGACTAACACCCCTTTTCAAATTATTAGAATATGTTTTCGGTTAATATTGAGAAATTTTCGAAAAATCATTAATCAGCTCTACGTCAGCATGTCTCACAAAATACTCATAATTTAAAAAGATTTATATACAATGAGATAAGTTGATTAGCTATTATTTATTATTTAATTTTTTATATTTTTATATTTTGATGATTAAGATATTAAAAAAAATAATAAAAAAATTTATTACCTTAAATTTAAATATTTGAGAACTAATAATGTAAAAATTTATCTAATAAATTATTTCTCCTAATTCTATCACATATATAATATATTAAATTATTATATATATTAAATAATATATTAACTATTAGTTAGATGTATAAGTAGAATAATAAAATAATTATAGAATTATTTATTGAAATTAATTAAATTTTGAGTGTAAAAAATTATAATATTTTTTAATTTAAAAATTAATTAAATAACATAAAAATTTTATGAATAAAGTTTTTTTTATGCAATTTGTATATTTTTTTATAATATAAAAAATATTTTATGTATATTTATATTTTATTATTGAATAGTATATAAGTGATCTATTATTTAATTAATTTTATTATTAATTTTTTAATAAAAAATAAAATATATTTTTTATAATATTAAAAATAATATATTTATTTATATCGTAATAAAATTAAACATATTTTTTTTATAAATATAAATAATTTTTTTAATATAAAGCAAAAGAAAATGTTTTTAGCGTGCGGTTAAAAGAAGTTGAATCATTGCATAGATAATTTAAATAAAAATAAAATAATTTATACATTATATGCAATTAGGCATTAGCTCAAATCCACCGTCCATTGTCATGGCTTGATGATATAGCCTTGGTGACTTACTGACTTACAGTTTCGGACTCGTTAACCTTACCAGCCATTCGTGGTCTTCTTCATCCGCTTCATTTTTCAACCATCGACTTTCAATCTCACCTCTATCTCCATTTTCAGTTTAATATAATTTTCTCAACTTTATCTTTCAACACTCCCTCCGATCCCAATTCAATTAAGAATGAGCTGGTGGTGGGCCGGTGCTATAGGAGCTGCTAAGGTACCCCCCCAACAATACGATTCTCATTCAACAATCTTTCTTTGTTGATTCGTCAATTATTAATTAGTTTCACTTTTCTTTATATTAAAAACTCGATTCGATTTTGTTTTTCCGCAGAAAAAGTTGGATGAAGACGAACCTTCAAGAAACTACCAAAGCGTAGCGCTAATAATCGGCGTCACAGGGATTGTTGGAAATAGCCTCGCCGAGATCCTCCCTCTCTCCGACACCCCCGGCGGTCCATGGAAAGTCTACGGCGTTGCTCGCCGGCCCCATCAGAGAGCAGTATGGTACTACCAACTGGATTTTTCCACTTGCGATCCATTAATGTCTTGGCACCATTTCTTAAGTATTCGACAATGTTTGTTCCACCATTTGAAATGAGAGAATTAACAGATTGCAAAGCCTACTGCCTTCCAGTGTCAGTCATCTGGCGAAGAGGAAAGAGACGACAGGCTGCGGAGGAGAAGACAATGACAGAAAGTTTTAAAAAAGTATATATTTTTTGGTTATTTAGGAAAAAATACTACTTTTGGTAAATTTTCGAAAAAAAATGTTTCTATTATTAAAAATTGGGAAATAAGTATATATTTGTGGTACCTCTAAAAAAAGTTTATATTTTTTGATAATTTTAGAAAAAAAAATATTCTTTTGATAAGTTTTAAAAAAATTTCTATTAAAATAAATTACTGAGATCAGTGATAACATATTACTTATGAGCAAAGTTAAAATAAATGATACAGAATAGAGCTCTGAAAAGGAGACTGCTATACAATAAAGAGTAAGGTTGTCAACGTGGCTAAGTGGGATTGAGGATGACCTTCCCGTTTTCCGTCCCCGATTTAGAATTTGTCCCTCATCTTCACTTGAAATATTTACAGGACATATCAAGGATCCCAATAGGGAATGACGACCTCCAAACGGGGATTCATTTAATAGTATAAATATTAATTTTTAATATTTTAATATTTTTTATTATAAAGAAAAATTATAAAATAAATTATTCAATTATAAATAATTTATGATCCTATAAGTTAAAACTTTGGATCTTCATGTTTAGTTAGTGTTATTATTATCATGCTTATCTATTTATTTTGTGCCTATCATATTTAAATTATTATAATTTGATCTTTAATCTTTCAATTTACACAATTTACAAATTTTGTCGAAAATTTCAATTTCGGTTAAATTGATTAATGACGTTTCTAAATTTGATAAATTTTATCTAAAATTTCAATGTTATGTATTTTGTCTAAAAATAATATGTACTGATTTCGTTGCTAGATAAATACTTGTATTTGATCCATGCATTGTCAAGGAAAGTTAAATAGTAGTTACTAGTTGTATTCATTTGAATTAAGGATGTAAAAAAAAATTATTGATTTTTTTTATAATAACAATTGAAAATTTCATTCATAATGTTCAAGAGCTACAACCAAAATCAATGTCCAAACTACTAAATACATTGCATATTCAATTACTAAGTCAAATTCGTAAGCTGTTGAACCCTTATTTTATCTGCAAAGGAAAATTTTTTGGGCGTTACTTAGCTCGATATTGCCCTTCGCCTTAATGTTTGATTGTGACAGCAAAAGAAAAAGTGATAATTCTTCAATAGCAATGGAGCATCGCACTTCATTTGCAACATTCGACACATTATACATGAAATACTCCAATTGAAACACAAGGCAAAAGTAAAATCCAACAAAATTAAAACTAGCCCGCATAACAAAACTCCAACAAAAATTAACCCAAACTTTTAGAATCAAAACACAACTCACATTAATAACATCATAAACTCTTTCAAGAGCAACACAACGACAATGAAAGAAATTGGAACCAAGATCATTTACACCTTCAAACTTTACACGAAACTTGCCATTAACATGAACCTTTCTCCAATTTTGAAAAAAATCACACAACTAAAGCCACATAAGGGATAAAATAAATGATTCATTAGTTGAATGTGTACCTGACCCAAATCCTTCCATCTCCAATAGGTTTCAATTGCAAAGTAAAAGAGCTTTCCTTAGCATGAATTCCATCTCATCTACGATTCCAAAGTCGGTATAAGCCATAAAGGCTAGACTAAGTGAGTATTGCTCCCACTCAAGTAAGGCCTCAACATCAAGAATAGGCTCTAGGTGTTCTATTGGAAGATGAAAGATAACTATTGCCAAAATCCTTCTTAAATCACACCTAAAACATACAAGGGTGTTGAAACCAAAAACCAACAAAACAGGGGCATAAATGATTTGAAAGATAGGGAGCTTGACGTTCACAAAAATGAAGATTGTAGGCATAAATCCTAAGAACGAAACTAAAGATGAGAAATGAGAGCACTAAGCCTGAGGGAAAATCCAAAGAGATTAAGCTCTCTTGGAGAGATAAGTCTAAAATCCAAACAAAACCCTACATGGATTTTGATATTTGTTAAACCAAATAAAATAAAATACATAAAGTTGAAGGGATTGATAAGAGGAGGAGAAATTAGGTGAAGGAATTGTGAAGATGAAGGAGGCGACTAAAAAAGGATGAGAAAAGAGAGAAAAATGGGTCTAAAACTCTAAGCGTGAAGGCCCTGAGGGACGAGTGAGGTTGGAGATTACAATAGATTAAACTCTTTTTAAGCCGCTCCTTTTTTTTTTAAAAAAAGATACACTTAGAGACTTTAATTTTTTTTTTTTATAATATGAATATTTGGTCCAATATTAAACAACCCCTTAGAAAATGGATATTAATAGTAATAATATTGTCACAATTATTTTTGTTATTATTACAACAAAAGTGTATGAAATATCTATTTTGTTTCTATAACTAATTATACTTTAATATCTATTTTGTTTCTATAACTAATTATACTTTAATGCCACTAATGTTTAATAAAATTTATATTAATGAAAAATTATTGTAGTAGTTACAATTTGAGTTATATCAATATCGTCACTCATATTAATTAGGGAGTGGGGTTGTAAAGGTCCTTTATATTTGATTATTTGTCTTATTTGATCATTTAGATTATAAGTGGTATTATTTAGTCATTTAGCTTTAAAAAAATAGGTCAATTAAAGATAAATATATTATTTTAATGATGTTTTAATTAAATTATTATTTTTTAAAGTAATATTTTAATATAAAAATAGTAATTAATTTTTCCTTATTATCATTTTAAAAAATAATATTTTAATAAAATAATCATTATAATAATGTGTTTTGTTCTTAATTGACATTTTTTTTGTAAATTTAAAGAACTAAATGACATAACTTATAATCTAAAAAATTAAATAACACAAATAAATCTAATCTAGAGAATTTTTATGACACTTTTTTTTTATTAATTAATGGATGTTTTAGATAAATTAACAAAAAAGACATTAAGTTAGACTCCAGTTTGCTCCCACCTCCTACCTCGGGTAAAGAAGAAGAGTAAGTTCAAAAATGATAAAGTATTATAAGAATTTATCAAAGCTTTTCAAATTATAGACAGCTTTGGTCTACCTTTTCGATAGCTATTCCTTAAACAATTATAAGTTTTTTTTTTTGCTAAATAATACTTAAACTAGGGCTTAGTTTGACGCTTGACCCATTCTTTTCACCCTCTAATTCAAATGCTCAAATTAATTATTTAATATCAAAATTAATTAAAAATAATTAATCGATATAAAAATAATAGTATAAAGTATCAAATTAATATATAGAATATAAGGTAATAAATTGAAAATAAGAAATATAATGTTTATTAAAAAGTAAAATATTGTGATTGGACCCTTGACCCATTCTTTTAACTTTTTAATTCAAATGCTCAAATTAATTATTTAATATTAATATTAATTAAAAATAACTAATTGATATAAAAATAATAGTATAAAGTATCAAATTAATATATAAAATATAAGGTAATAAATTAAAAATAAGAAATATAATGTTTATTAAAAAGTAAAATAGTGTGGCTGGTGATTTGAAATCACGAAGAAAACGCGCGCCAACTTAAAACAACATCAACGGTCAACATTCTACAAAATTTTTTTATTTCCTGACCTTCGACCCTAAACAGAGTCAGGGTTTCTCATGCTTTTTTGTGTGTTTATTGAAAGTTGCTCTTAGAAGACCCACGGCGAAGAGTATAAGAGGGACGAACCCACAGAACCTAATGGAGAAGATCGTCGCGTCGAAGATCTATCAGCACATTTACTGGAAGGAGCAATGCTTCGGTTTGACAACCCAAACCCTCGTCGACAAGGGCATAGAACTCGCGCGACCACACTGGTGGTACCTATGGCGGTAATCAAAGGCCCACACCTTTCATGTGTCTCGTAAGGAAGATGCTCCAGATTCAAACCGAGAAGGAAATCGTCATTGAGTTCATCAAGAACGACGATTACAAGTAATTTATCTAATCTTTTTTTGTTACGATCAACTTAAAGCAACATCAACGGTCAACATTCTACAAAATTTATTTATTTATTTATCTGACCTTCGACCCTGAATAGAGTTACGGTTTCTCATGCCTTTCTGTGTGTTTCTTGAAAGTTGCGCTTAGATTTTCTATGGAAACCGCACTGACCCAACGGCCAAGAGCATAACAGGGACGAACCCACAGAACCTGGTGGAGAAGATCATCACGTCGAAGATGTATCTATCAGCACATTTACTGGAAGGAGCAATTTATCAAGAACGACGATTACTAGTAATTTATCTAATCTTTTTTTGTTATTATTTTGTTCTTGTTTATTGTATCTGTTTTTTTAATGATAATTTGTAGCAAATAGTTCGTTTTCATTTCTTTTCAAGTTGAATAAAATGATAGAAATTTGATTATTAAGATATGTATTAAATTGCAAATCTCAAAATTACTCTTTGTTGTCTTCACTTATAGTTTGCACTTTATTTGTGTGGTTCCATCACTGTTTTTTGTTAGATTCAATGCGGCAAGGTTTTTACCTAAATATTATTCCAACTTTGTGAAATAACCTTGGGATTTTTATGTTTGATTGATAATGTTTATCGTTTCTAGTCATAGCACAAAAACCGACTGTTGTTCTATTTTCATCTATTATGTAATTATTATTTTTAATTGTTTTTCATGGTTTTATCTATTTCAATCAGAATTTTCTATAAGGATCTTATTTTGCAGGATAAATATTGATATTCATGTAATGTAGTAAATGACCCATATTTATTGGCTTATGGTTTCAGATATGTCCGTGTTCTTGGGTGCATTTTATTTGCACCTCACGGGGACTCATATTGATGTGTACCAGTGTATGAAGCCTCTTTACAAACGACTACCGAAAAGTGATGTAGAAACTGACTGATAGACATAAGATTTATGTTCTTTATCTCACATTTTATATTAAAAAATGCTTTCTATCACAAATTTGTGATGATCTTAAATGACTTGTCGATTTGTGATTGACTCCTGAAAAATTTAATATTAATAAATAGCAAAATCATGTGTGCACTTGTATGTAAGAGTCAATCATATCTCCACATATAATTTGTGATTACTAGCACTACTCATTTATATTGTTACTACTTATTTATATTGTTCATTGTGTCCCCATTTCTTACCCTTAATTACTATTAAAGCTCCTTTAGATACCTTGAGCACTCCAACTTTTGCAGAATACGAATAGCCCATCTCATCTAACCCACCAAGAAAAACCAGATTCTTTTTCAGGTCAGGGATATGTCTTACACCTGTTAAGGTTCTCACAACACCATCAAACATCCTAACATTTATGGTTCCTATTCCAACAACTTCACATTTAGCATTGTTGCCCATATACACACAATTACCACTCTTAGGAGTATAAGAATCAAACCAATTTTTATGTGGGCACATATGATAGGAACAACCGGAATCAAGAATCCAAGAATTTGCAAAGGAATCAATACCTGATGAGACAGATAACAAATCATCATCTTTGTCTTCACTTTTATCCTCTGCAACACTAGCTGAATTAGTGGGTTGTGTCTGGTTCTTTCTATCCTCCAGTTCCTTGGTTAAAATTCTGCAATATTTTCGAATGTGACCTTTTTTGTAACAATAATGACACTCCATGTCTCTATTAAATTGTCTAGGTCTTGAGCTTGATCTTCCTCTACCTTTATCATAATTTCTGTCTTTAGACTTGCTTCTTCCACGCCTGTAGCTGTGATTGTTACTATCTTTCTTAGTAACGACGAGACCATCTGCTTGTGATTGCTCACCATCAACTTTTTTCTTCTTGTGGTAAGACAACAAAGCTTCCTTCACACTCTTGAAAACAATGGTCTCTTTTCCATATAATAAGGTGGTAATCAAATGATCATAAGATAATGGCAGAGAACACAATAACAACATACTTTTATCTTCATCATCAAATGTTACCCCTAATTGAGCAAGTTCAGAAATTAACCTATTGAAGGTATTCATGTGTGTCAACAAGTTTGTATTCTCAGACATACGAAGAGTGTACAACTCTTTCTTCAAAAAATAATTTATTTGTCATATTTTTGGCCATATAAAGCTGCTCTAAAGTTTTCCATGAATCATAAGCAGTTTTCTGATCAAAAACATTATGAACTACCTCATCTGAGAGTCCCTGACGAATTGCACTTGCTGCCTTTTGATCAAGCTCATCCCATACTTCATCTTTCATATCAGCGGGCTTTTTATCTTTGCCTTGTAATGGCTTTGCAACTCCCTGTTGAATCAAAACATCTTTCATACGCATTTGCCATAGCGAGAAATCATTATCTCCATTAAATCTTTCAACCTTTGTGGATGACTCTGTGCTCGTCATCTTTAACCTGGCTCTGATACCACTTGTTGAACCCAAGATCAGATAATAATGCGGAAGCGATAAAATAATAATAATAACGAGCACCCACAAAAATATAAAGAAAATAATCAACACAAAGGACACAAAGATTTAAGTGGTTCGGTAGTCAATGTGACTACCTAATCCATTGCTGAGGCCGGCACCGAAAAATTTCACTATACTTGTCAAAGAGAAATACAATAAGATTTGCCAACAGTTAATTGGCCAAATCACTCAAATATCCAAATACCCAATTACACCCAAATTAATCTCTCTCACAAAAACAATAAATAAATAAATCTGTCTTGCCAGTTTAGCAACAACAGATAAATTAAAACAGTAATTATAAATCTGTTACCAAATAGATTGAGAGAATAATGTTCTTTAATGGGTTGTATATCGAATGCCTCTGTTTGTTGCCGCCTCTGTTCTTTCCTGTCGCCGCTGAAGTTGTTCCATTGTTGCCGCTGATGTTCCTTAATCTGTTATTCTTTTTTTTTTTTGGCTGGAGTTCTTCTTAATTAATATATAGGCATAACCTAATGGGCTTTTTATTTATTAAGCCCATGACTTAAAAAAAAGGCAACGTGTTTCTTTTTTTTGGGACAACACGTAACAAGCTTGATATTAGAATCATACAATTTTTCACTTTTAATACATTCTTTTTGTCTTTTTTTAATTAATGTATTACATGCTTTTACTTTTACTTGATGATTGTGTAGGCTCATGAAAAGGGAGAGATGGTGGATGCTAGTTAAACAACTTGTCAAATGTCCATAGCTTTGATAGGAGCCTTGATATTGCATATCCAGGTATTATCCATTTTACATTGATATATATAGTTTTTCATATTAAAATTATAATTATAGTTGTAAAAATGGTAGGTTGTGTTAGGACTGATACTAAAAATAGAACTTTTTTCAAAACTTACTAAAAAGAATAATTTTTTGAGAAATTACCAAAAATAACATCCCTAAAACTTATAATAACAAAATTAGCACCCCAATAACATTGAACGTTCAACATTGAACAGTCTAAATTGTCGTTGTTCAATTCCAAATGAATGGTTGTTTAAAAAATAAAATATATCAAAAGTGTTTAGACAATTTTCAAAACTTATCAAGAATAAAATCTTTTTTCCAAATATACATAAAAGTGTATATTTTCAAAACTTACCTAGAATAAAAACTTTCTCAAAACTTACCCAAAATAGAATATTTTTAAAAACTTACCCCATAATGAAAATTTTCAAAACTTACCTCATATTGAAACTTTTTCAAAACGTACCCCAAATAGAAACTTTTTTTAAAATTACTATATAAATTTTTTTTCAAAACTTACCTACTATAGTTACGTTTTATAACTAATTTTATATAAAAACTTTTTAAAAACTTACCCAATAAATGATTTTTTGAAAACTTACTCAATATATGATTTTTTGAAAACTTATTCAAAAAAGTATATTTCCAAAACTTATCAAGAATATAAACATTTTTCAAACTTATTAGGAATACAAATTTTTTCAAAACTTAACTTATATATGTTTTTCAAAAATTACCTAATATAAAAACTTTTTTAGAACATACCCTTATAGAAACTTTTCAAAAGTTACCAAATATAAAAACTTTTTCAAAACATACATAATATAGAAACTTTTTCAAAACTTACCTATAATAATTTTTTTTTTTCAAACTTACCCAAAGAAGTATATTTTCAAAACTTACCCATTATAGAAACTTTTTAAAAAGATGCCCATATAGAATTTTTTTCAAAAGTTACTAAATTTAGAAGCTTTTTAAAAACTTACAAACAATAAAAACATTCACCAAAATTGAATATTTTGAAAACTTACCATATATTGGATTTTTTTTGAAAACTTATCCAAAAAAATATATTTTCACATCTTACCGATAATAAAACCTTTTTTAACTTCTTAGGAATACAAACATTTTCAAAGCTTATTAAGTTTTTAAAAACTTACCCTGTATAAAAACTTTTTCAAAACACACTTATTTATACTTTTCAAAACTTTTTCAAAACACACTTATTTTTTTCAAAACTTACAAAATATGGATATTTTTTAAAAACTTACTAAGAATAAAATCTTTTTTTCAAACTTACACAAAATGGTATATTTTCAAAACTTACCTAGAATAAACAATTTCTCCAAACATATCAAAAATAGAATATTTTAAAAAACTTACTTCATATAAAAACTTTTTAAAAAATTATTACATATAAAAATATTTTCATAACTTGCCTAATATATATATACTTTTTATAACTAACCTTATATAGAAACTTTTTAAAAGTTACAAAATATAAAAACTTTTTACAAAACTTACCAAATATTGAAACTTTTTTTGAAACTTACGAAGAATAAAATCTTTTTTCAAACTTACCCTTAAAAGTATATTTTTAAAACTTACCTAATATAGAAAGTTTTTTAAAACTTACCCAATATAAAAACTTTTTCAAAACATACACTTATAAATACTTTTCAAAGTTACCAAATGTAAAAACATTTTCAAAACTTGCAAAAAATAGACACTTTTTCAAAACTTACAAAGAATAAAATATTTTTTCAAACTTACCTAAAATAATATATTTTAAAAACTTACCTAGAATAAAAACTTTCTCCAAACTTACCAAAAATAGAATATTTTCAAAATTTTATCTCATGTAGAAACTTTTTCAAAAATAAAAACCTATAAAAGCATTTTCAAAACTTACCTAATATATATATATATATATATATATATATATATATATATATATATATATATATTTTATAACTAACGTTATATATAAACTTTATAAAAACTTACCAAATATATGATTTTTTTGAAAACTTACCCAATATAGGAATTTTTTGAAAACTTAGCTTAAAAATATATTTTTAAAACTTATCGACAATGTAAACCTTTTTCAAACTTATTTGATATACAAACTTTTTCAAACTTTATCTAATATTGAAATTTTTTTAAATTTTACCTAATATAGAAACTTTTTCAACAGTTACAAGACATACTAAGAATGAAATCTTTTTCCAAACTTACTTTAAAAAGTAAATTTTTAAAACTTACCTAATATAGAAACTTTTCAAAACATACCCTTATAGAAACTTTTCAACAGTTACAAAATATAAAAGCTTTTTACAAAACATGCCAAATATTGAAACGTTTTCAAAACTTACGAATAATAAAATCTTTTTTCAAACTTACCCTAAAAAGTATATTTTTAAAACTGACCTAATATAGAAATTTTTTTAAAACTTACCCAATATAGAAACTTTTTCAAAACATACACTTATAAATACTTTTCAAAGATTACCAAATGTAAAAACATTTTCAAAACTTGCAAAAGATAGACACTTTTTCAAAACTTACCCAGAACAAAATATTTTTTTCAAACTTACCGAAAAGGTTACATTTTAAAAACTTACCTAGAATAAAATCTTTCTCCAAACTTACCAAAAATAGAATATTTTCAAAAACTTATCTCATGTAGAAACTTTTTAAAAAATTAATACCTATAAAAACATTTTCAAAACTTACCTAATATATATATATATTTTTTATAACTAACGTTATATATAATCTTTTTAAAAACTTACCAAATATATGATTTTTTTTAAAACTTACCCAATATGGGAATTTTTTGAAAACTTAGCTAAAAGAATGTATTTTCAAAACTTACCTAGAATGTAAACCTTTTTCAAACTTATTAGGTATAAAAAAAATTTCAAACGTTATCTAATATTGAAATTTTTTTAAAACTTACGTAATATAGAAAGTTTTTTAAAACTTACGTAATATAGAAACTTTTTCAAAACATACACTTATAAATACTTTTCAAAATTACCAAATGTAAAAACATTTTCAAAACTTGCAAAAAATAGACACTTTTTCAAAACTTACCCAAATTAAAATATTTTTTTCAAACTTACCGAAAAGGGTATATTTTAAAAACTTACCTAGAATAAAAACTTTCTCCAAACTTACCCAAAATAGAATATTTTCAAAAACTTATCTCATGTAGAAAATTTTTCAAAAATTAATACTTATAAAAACATTTTCAAAACTTACCTAATATATATATATTTTTTTTATAACTAACGTTTTATATAAACTTTTTAAAAACTTACCAAATATATGATTTTTTTGAAAACATAACCAATATAGGAATTTTTTGAAAACTTAGCTAAAAGAATATATTTTCAAAACTTACCTAGAATGTAAACATTTTTCAAACTTATTAGGTATAAATACTTTTTCAAACGTTATCTTATATTGAAATTTTTTCAAAACTTACCTAGTATAGGAACTTTTTCAAAACACATCCTTATAGAAACTTTTCAAAAGTTACAAAATATAAAAACTTTTTACAAAACTTATCAAATATTGAAACTATTTCAAAACATACGAAGAATAAAATCTTTTTTCAAACTTACCCTAAAAAGTATATTTTTAAAACTTACCTAATATAGAAAGTTTTTCAAAACATGCCCTTATAGAAAATTTTCAAAAGTTACAAAATATAAAACTTTTTACAAAACTTATCAAATATTGAAACTTTTTCAAAACATACGAAGAATAAAATCTTTTTTCAAACTTACCCTAAAATGTATATTTTTAAAACAAACCTAATATAGAAAGTTTTTTAAAATTTACCCAATAGAGAAACTTTTTAAAAACATACACTTATAAATACTTTTCAAAGTTACCAAATGTAAAAACATTTTCAAAACTTACAAAAAATAGACACTTTTTCAAAACTTACCCAGAATAAAATATTTTTTTCAAACTTACCAAAAAATGTATATTTTAAAAACTTACCTAGAATAAAAACTTTATCCAAACTTACCAAAAATAGAATATTTTCAAAAACTAATCTTATGTAGAAACTTTTTCAAAAATTAATACCTATAAAAACATTTTCAAAACTTACCTAATATATATATATATATATATATATATTTTATAACTAATGTTATACATAAACTTTTTAAAAACTTAGCAAATATATGATTTTTTTTAAAACATACCCAATATTGGAATTTTTTGAAAACATAGCTAAAAGAATATATTTTCAAAACTTACCTAGAATTTAAACATTTTTCAAACTTATTAGGTATAAAAACTTACCAAAGTTAGAAACTTTTTCAAAACTTTCTAAGAATGAAATCAATTTCCAAACTTACTTTAAAAAGTAATTTTTCATAACTTACCTAATATATAAACTTTTTCAAAACATACCCTTATAGAAATTTTTCAAAAGTTACCAAATATTGAAACATTTTACAAAACTTACCAAATATTGAAACTTTTTCCAAACTTACGAAGAATAAAATCTTTTTTCAAACTTACCCTAAAAAGTATATTTTTAAAACTTACCTAATATAGAAAGTTTTTTAAAACTTACCCAATATAGAAACTTTTTCAAAACATACACTTATAAATACTTTTCAAAGTTACCAAATGTAAAAACATTTTCAAAACTTGCAAAAAATAGACACTTTTGCAAAACTTACCCAGAATAAATTTTTTTTTTCAAACTTACCGAAAAGGGTATATTTTAAAAACTTACCTAGAATAAAAACTTTCTCCAAACATACCCAAAATATAATATTTTCAAAAACTTATCTCATGTAGAAACTTTTTCAAAAATTAATACCTATAAAAACATTTTCAAAACTTACCTAATATATATAAATTTTTTTTATAGCTAACGTTATATATAAACTTTTTAAAAAACTTACCAAATATATGATTTTTTTGAAAACATACCCAATATAGGAATTTTTTGAAAACTTAGCTAAAAGAATATATTTTCAAAACTTACCTAGAATGTAAACATTTTTCAAACTTATTAGGTATAAAAACTTTTTCAAACGTTATCTAATATTGAAATTTTTTCAAAACATACCCAGTATTGAAACTTTTTCAAAACACATCCTTATAGAAACTTTTCAAAAGTTACCGAATATGAAAACTTTTTACAAAACTTACCAAATGTAGAAACTTTTTCAAAACATACTAAGAATGAAATCTTTTTCCAAACTTACTTTAAAAAGTAAATTTTTAAAACTTACCTAATATAGAAACTTTTCAAAACATAACATTATAGAAACGTTTCAACAGTTACAAAATATAAAAGCTTTTCACAAAACTTACCAAATATTGAAACTTTTTCAAAACTTACGAATAATAAAATCTTTTTTCAAACTTACCCTAAAAGGTATATTTTTAAAACTTACCTAATATAGAAATTTTTTTAAAACTTACCCAATATAGAAACTTTTTCAAAACATACACTTATAAATACTTTTCAAAGTTACCAAATGTAAAAACATTTTCAAAACTTGCAAAAAATAGACACTTTTGCAAAACTTACCCAAAATAAAATATTTTTTTCAAACTTACCGAAAAGGGTATATTTTAAAAACTTACCTAGAATAAAAACTTTCTCCAAACATACCCAAAATATAATATTTTCAAAAACTTATCTCATATAGAAACTTTTTCAAAAATTAATACCTATAAAAACATTTTCAAAACTTACCTAACATATATATATTTTTTATAACTAACGTTATATATAAACTTTTTTAAAAACTTACCAAATATATGATTTTTTTGAAAACTTGCCCAATATAGGAATTTTTTGAAAACTTAGCTAAAAGAATATATTTTCAAAACTTACCTAGAATGTAAACATTTTTCAAACTTATTAGGTATAAAAACTTTTTCAAACGTTATCTAATATTGAAATTTTTTCAAAACTTACAAAGTATAGAAACTTTTTCAAAACATATCCTTATAGAAACTTTTCAAAAGTTACCGAATATGAAAACTTTTTACAAAACTTACCAAATGTAGAAACATTTTCAAAACTTACTAAGAATGAAATCTTTTTCCAAACCTACTTTAAAAAGTAAATTTTTAAAACTTACCGAATATATAAACTTTTTCAAAACATACTCTTATAGAAACTTTTCAAAAGTTACAAAATATAAATTTTTTTTACAAAACTTACCAAATATTGAAACTTTTTCCAAACTTACGAAGAATAAAATCTTTTCTCAAGCTTACTCCAAAAAGTATATTTTTAAAACTTACCTAATATAGAAAGTTTTTTAAAACTTACCCAATATAGAAACTTTTTCAAAGCATACACTTATAAATACTTTTCAAAGTTACCAAATGTAAAAACATTTTCAAAACTTGCAAAAAATACACTTTTTCAAAACTTTCCTAGAATAAAATATTTTTTTCAAACTTACTGAAAAGGTTACATTTTAAAAACTTACCTAGAATAAAAACTTTCAACAAACTTACCCAAAATAGAATATTTTCAAAAACTTATCTAATGTAGAAACTTTTTCAAAAATTAATACCTATAAAAACATTTTCAAAACTTACCTAATATTTATATATTTTTTTTATAGCTAACGTTATATATAATCTTTTTAAAAACTTAACAAATATATGATTTTTTTGAAAACTTACCCAATATAGGCATTTTTTGAAAACTTAGCTAAAAGAATATATTTTCAAAACTTACCTAGAATGTAAACCTTTTTCAAACTTATTAGGTATAAAAACTTTTTCAAACGTTATCTAATATTGAAATTTTTTCAAAACTTACCCAGTATAGAAATTTTTTCAAAACATATCCTTATAGAAACTTTTCAAAAGTTACCGAATATGAAAACATTTTACAAAACTTACCAAATGTAGAAACTTTTTCAAAACATACTAAGAATGAAATATTTTTCCAAACTTACTTTAAAAAGTAAATTTTTAAAACTTACCTAATATTTAAACTTTTCCAAAACATACCCTTATAGAAACTTTTCAAAAGTTACAAAATATAAAATTCTTTTACAAAACTTACCAAATATTGAAATTTTTTCCAAACTTACGAAAAATAAAATCTTTTTTCAAACTTACACTAAAAAGTATATTTTTAAAACTTACCTAATATAGAAATTTTTTTAAAACTTACCTAATATAGAAACTTTTTCTAAACATACACTTATAAATACTTTTCAAAGTTACCAAATGTTAAAACATTTCCAAAACTTGCAAAAAATAGACACTTTTTCAAAACTTACCCAAAATAAAATATTTTTTTCAAACTTACCGAAAAGGTTACAATTTAAAAACTTACCTAGAACAAAAACTTTCTCCAAACTTACCCAAAATAGAATATTTTCAAAAACTTATCTCATGTAGAAACTTTTTCAAAAATTAATACCTATAAAAACATTTTCAAAACTCACCAAATATATGATTTTTTTAAAAACTTACCCAATATAGGAATTTCTTGAAAACTTAGCTAAAAGAAAATATTTTCAAAACTTACCTAGAATGTAAATCTTTTTCAAACTTGTTAGGTATAAAAACATTTCCAAAACTCACCAAATATATGATTTTTTTTAAAACTTACCCAATATAGGAATTTTTTGAAAACTTAGCTAAAAGAATATATTTTCAAAACTTACCAAGAATGTAAACCTTTTTCAAACTTATTAGGTACAAAAACTTTTTCAAACGTTATCTAATATTGAAATTTTTTCAAAACTTACCCAGTATAGAAACTTTTTCAAAACATGTCCTTATAGAAACTTTTCAAAAGTTACCGGATATGAAAACATTTTACAAAACTTACCAAATGTAGAAACTTTTTCAAAACATACTAAGAATGAAATCTTTTTCCAAACTTACTTTAAAAAGTAAATTTTTAAAACTTACCTAATATTTAAACTTTTCCAAAACATACCCTTATAGAAACTTTTCAAAAGTTACAAAATATAAAATTCTTTTACAAAACTTACCAAATATTGAAATTTTTTCCAAACTTACGAAGAATAAAATCTTTTTTCAAACTTACACTAAAAAGTATATTTTTAAAACTTACCTAATATAGAAATTTTTTTAAAACTTACCTACTATAGAAACTTTTTCTAAACATACACTTATAAATACTTTTCAAAGTTACCAAATGTTAAAACATTTCCAAAACTTGCAAAAAATAGACACTTTTTCAAAACTTACCCAAAATAAAATATTTTTTTCAAACTTACCGAAAAGGTTACAATTTAAAAACTTACCTAGAACAAAAACTTTCTCCAAACTTACCCAAAATAGAATATTTTCAAAAACTTATCTCATGTAGAAACTTTTTCAAAAATTAATACCTATAAAAACATTTTCAAAACTCACCAAATATATGATTTTTTTAAAAACTTACCCAATATAGGAATTTCTTGAAAACTTAGCTAAAAGAAAATATTTTCAAAACTTACCTAGAATGTAAACCTTTTTCAAACTTGTTAGGTATAAAAACATTTCCAAAACTTACCAAATATATGATTTTTTTTAAAACTTACCCAATATAGGAATTTTTTGAAAACTTAGCTAAAAGAATATATTTTCAAAACTTACCAAGAATGTAAACCTTTTTCAAACTTATTAGGTACAAAAACTTTTTCAAACGTTATCTAATATTGAAATTTTTTCAAAACTTACCCAGTATAGAAACTTTTTCAAAACATATCCTTATAGAAACTTTTCAAAAGTTACCGAATATGAAAACATTTTACAAAACTTACCAAATGTAGAAACTTTTTCAAAACATACTAAGAATGAAATCTTTTTCCAAACTTACTTTAAAAAGTAAATTTTTAAAACTTACCTAATATTTAAACTTTTCCAAAACATACCCTTATAGAAACTTTTCAAAAGTTACAAAATATAAAATTCTTTTACAAAACTTACCAAATATTGAAACTTTTTCCAAACTTACGAAGAATAAAATCTTTTCTCAAACTTACCCCAAAAAATATATTTTTAAAACTTACCTAATATAGAAAGTTTTTTAAAACTTACCCAATATAGAAACTTTTCAAAGCATACACTTATAAATACTTTTCAAAGTTACCAAATGCAAAAACATTTTCAAAACTTGCAAAAAATAGACACTTTTTCAAAACTTTCTCAGAATAAAATATTTTTTTTCAAACTTACCGAAAAGGTTACATTTTAAAAACTTACCTAGAATAAAAACTTTTCCCAAACTTACCCAAAATAGAATATTTTCATAAACTTATCTCATGTAGAAACTTTTTCAAAAATTAATACCTATAAAAACATTTTCAAAACTTACCTAATATTTATATATATATTTTTTATAACTAACGTTATATATAATCTTTTTAAAAACTTACCAAATATATGATTTTTTTGAAAACTTACCCAATATAGGCATTTTTTGAAAACTTAGTTAAAAGAATATATTTTCAAAACTTACCTAGAATGTAAACCTTTTTCAAACTTATTAGGTATAAAAACTTTTTCAAACGTTATCTAATATTGAAATTTTTTCAAAACTTACCCAGTATAGAAGCTTTTTCAAAACATATCCTTATAGAAACTTTTCAAAAGTTTCCAAATATGAAAACTTTTTACAAAACTTACCAAATGTAGAAATTTTTTCAAAACATACTAAAAATGAAATGTTTTTCCAAACTTACTTTAAAAAGTAAATTTTTAAAATTTACCTAATATAGAAACTTTTTCAAAACATACTCTTATAGAAACTTTTCAAAAGTTACAAAATATAAAAGCTTTTTACAAAACTTACCAAATATTAAAACTTTTTCAAAACTTACGAAGAATAAAATCTTTTTTCAAACTTACCCTAAAAAATATATTTTTAAAACTTACCTAATATAGAAAGTTTTTTAAAACTTACCCAATATAGAAACTTTCTCAAAACATACACTTATAAATGCTTTTCAAAGTTACCAAATGTAAAAACATTTTCAAAACTTGCAAAAAATAGGCACTTTTTCAAAACTTACCCAGAATAAAATATTTTTTTCAAACTTACCGAAAATTGTATATTTTAAAAACTTACCTAGTATAAAAACTTTCTCCAAACTTACCCAAAATAGAATATTTTCGAAAACTTATCTCATGTAGAAAATTTTTCAAAAATTAATACCTATAAAAACATTTTCAAAACTTACCTAATATATATATATTTTTTATAACTAACGTTATATATAATCTTTTAAAAAACTTGCCCAATATAGGAATTTTTTGAGAACTTAGCTAAAAGAATATATTTTCAAAACTTACCTAGAATGTAAGCCTTTTTCAAACTTATTAGGTATAAAAACTTTTTCAAACGTTATTTAATATTGAATTTTTTTCAAAACTTACCCAGTATAGAAACTTTTTAAAAATATATCCTTATAGAAACTTTCAAAAGTTACAAAATATAAAAACTTTTTACAAAACTTACCTAATATAAAAACTTTTTCAAAACTTACGAAGAATAAAATCATTTTTTCAAACTTACCCTAAAAAGTATATTTTTAAAACTTACCTAATATAGAAATTTTTTTCAAGCTTACCTAATACTGAAACTTTTTCAAAACATACCTTTATAAATACTTTTCAAAGTTACCAAATGTAAAACATTTTCAAATCATGCAAAAAATAGACACTTTTTCAAAACTTACCAAGAATAAAATATTTTTTTCAAACTTACCGAAAAGGGTATATTTTAAAAACTTACCTAGATTAAAAACTTTCTCCAAACTTACCCAAAATAGAATATTTTCAAAAACTTATCTCATGTAGAAACTTTTTCAAAAATTAATACCTATAAAAATATTTTCAAAACTTACCTAATATATATATATTTTTATAACTAACCTTATATATAAACTTTTTAAAAACTTACAAAATATATGATTTTTTTGAAAACTTACCCAATATAGGAATTTTTTGAAAACTTAGCTAAAAAAATATATTTTCAAAACTTATTGAGAATGTAAACCTTTTTCAAACTTATTTGGTATACAAACTTTTTCAAACGTTATCTAATATTGAAAGTTTTTCAAAATTTTACCAGTGTAGAAACTTTTTCAAAACTTATCCTTTAAGAAACTTTTCAAAAATTACCAAATTTAAAAACTTTTTACAAAACTTACCTAATATAAAAACTTTTTCAAAATTTACCAGGAATAAAATCATTTTTCAAAGTTACCTTAAAAAGTATATTTTTAAAACTAACATAAAATTGAATTTTTTTCAAAACATGCCCATATAGAAACTTTTCAAAAGTTACCAAATATTGAAATTGAATATTTGGAAAGCTTACCCAATACTAGATTTTTTTAAACACTTGCACGAAAAAATATATTTTCACATATTAACGATAATAGAAACATTTTTTAAACTTATTAAGAATACAGACATTTTCAAAGCTTACCTAATATAGAAAGTTTTTAAAAACTTACTAAGTATAGAAACTTTTTCAAATATACAGTAATTGATACTTTTCAAAGTTACCACATTTAGAAACTTTTTCAAAACTTATAAAATATAGATACTTTTTCAAAACTTACCAAGAATAAAATCTTTTTTCAAACTTACCCAAAACAGTATATTTTCAAAACTTACCTAGAATAAAAATTATCTAATATATAAACTTTTTCAAAACTTACGAAGAACAAAATCTTTTTCCAAAGTTACCCTAAAAAGTATATTTTTAAAACTTACCTAAAATAGAAACTTTTTCACAACATGCTCTTATAGAAACTTTTCAAAAGTTACCAAATATAGAAACTTTTTCAAAACTTGCCTATTATATCCAGTTTTTCAAAACTTACCGAGAATAAAATCTTTTTCCAAACTTACCCAAAAAAGTATATTTTCAAAATTTACATAGAATAAAAACTTTCTCCAAACTTACCCAAAATAGAAAATTTTCAAAACTTATAAAGAATTGAAATTTTTCAAAACCTACCCCAATAAAACATACCCTTATAGAAACTTTTCAAAAGTTACCAAATATGGAAGCTTTTTCAAAACATACCTAATATAGAAACTTTTTCAAAACTTACGAAGAATAAAATCTTTTTCCAAACCTACTCAAAGAAGTATATTTTCTAACCTTACCCATTATAGAAAGATTTTCAAAACATGCCCAAAATAGAATATTTTCAAAAGCTTTCCTCATATAAAAACATTTTCAAAAATTACTACATATAAAAACATTTTCAAAACTTCCTTAATATATATACTTTTTATAACTAGCTTTATTTAGAAACTTTTTCAAAACTTACCAAATATATGATTTTTTTAAAAAACTTACACAATATAGGAATTTTTTGAAAACTTAGCTAAAAAATTATATTTTCAAAACTTACCGAGAATGTAAACTTTTTTCAAACTTATTTGGTACAAAAACTTTTTCAAACCATATCTAATATTGAATTTTTTTTCAAAACTTACCAAGTATAGAAACCTTTTCAAAACATGCCCATGTAGAAATTTTTCAAAAGTTTGCAAATATATAAACTTTTTCAAAACATACCTAATATAGAAACTTTTTCAAAACTTACATAGAATAAAACTTTCTGCAAACATACCAAAAATTGAATATATTCAAAACTTACCAAGAAATGAAATTTTCGAAAACTTACCCAATATAGGATTTTTTTTTTAAACTTGCCCAAAAATGTATATTTTCACATCTTACCGATAATATAAACCTTTTCCAAACTTATAAGGAGTACAAACATTTTCAAAGCTTATCTAATATAGATAGTTTTTAAAAACTTACCCAGTATAGAAATTTTTTTAAAACATACACTTATATATACTTTTCAAAGTTACACAATGTAGACACCTTTTCAAAACATATAAAATATACACTTTTTCAAAACCTACTAAGAATAAAATCTTTTTTCCAAACTTAACCAAAAGAGTATATTTTCAAAACTTACCTATAATAAAAACTTTCTCCAAACTTACCCAAAATAGAATATTTTCAAAAACTTACCCCATATTGAAATTTTTAAAACTTACATAGAATAAAAACTTTCTAGAAACTTACCGAAAATAGAATATTTTCAGAACATATCAAGAATTGAAATTTTTCAAAACCTACCTCAATAAAGGAACTTTTTCAAAACTTACCCTATATTGGAACTTTTTCAAAACATAACCAATATAGGATTTTTTTTTTTTTTGAAAACATACCCAATGTATGATTATTTTAAAACATACAAAAAAAAGTTTATTTTCAAAAATTATCGAGAATATAAACATTTTTTAAACTTTTTAGGAATATAGACTTTTTCTAAGCTTATCTAATATAGAAATTTTTTCAAAACTTACCTACTGTAGAAACTATTTAAAAACATACCTTTATAAAAACTTTTCAAAAGTTACCAAATATAGACACTTTTTCAAAACATACCTAATATAGACACTTTTTCAAAACATACCTAATATAAAAACTTTTTCAAAACATACCAAGAATAAAATATTTTTTCAAACTTACTCAAATAAGTATATTTTCAAAATTTGTCCATTATAGAAACTTTTTTCAAAACATGCCCACGTTGAAATTTTTCAAAAGTTTGGAAATATAGAAACTTTTTCAAAACTTACACAGAATCAAACTTTCTCCAAACATACCCAAAATTGAATATTTTCAAAGCTTAACAAGAAATGAAATTTTCGAAAACTTTCCCAATATAGAATTTTTTTTAAAACTTACCCAAAAAAGTACATTTTCACATCTTACCGATAATATAAACATTTTTCAAAACTTATTTGGAATACAAGCAATTTCAAAACTCATCTAATTTCGAAACTTTTTAAAAGCTTACCTAGTATAGAAACTCTTTCAAAACATACACTTATAGATACTTTTCAAAGTTACCAAATGTAGGAGTTTTTTAAAACTTAACAAATATATACCCTTTTCAAAACTTAATAAGAATAAAATCTTTTTTCCTAACTTACCTAGAATAAAAACTTTATCCAAACTTACGCAAAATAGACTATTTTTAAAAACTTGCCCCATAATGAAATTTTTCAAAACTTACCTCATATAGAAACTTTTTCAAAAATTACTACATATAAAAATACTTTCAAAACATGCCAAATATATATACTTTTTATATCTAACCTTATATAGAAACTTTTTAAAAACTTACCCAATATAAGATTTTTTTGAAAACTTCGCTAAAAAAGTATATTTTCACATCTTACCGATAATATAGACATTTTTCGAACTTATTAGGAATACAAACATTTTCAAAACTTATCTAATATAAAAAGTTTTTGAAAATATACCCATGAAAGAAACTTTTTCGAAACATACACTTATAGATACTTTTTCAAGTTACCAAATGTAGAAACTTTTTCAAAACTTACCAAGAATAAATCTTTTTTCCAAACTTACCCAAAAGAGTATATTTTTTAAAACTTACCTTGAATAAAAACTTTCTCCAAACATACATAAAATAGAATATTTTCAAAAACTTACCTCATATAAATTTTTTTCTAAAATTGCTACGTATAAAAACATTTTCAAAACTTACCTAATATATATACTTTTTATAACAAACCTTATATAAAACATTTTAAAAACATACCAATGATTTTTTTGAAAACTTAAAAAAGTATAATCTCAAATATTATCGAGAATATAAATATTTTTTAAACTTATAAGGAATACAAAACTTTTTAAACCTAATCTAATTTTGAAAATTTTCTAAACTAATCCAATATATAAAAATTTTCAAAACATACCCTTATTGAAACTTTTCGAAAGTTAACAAATATGATAACTTTTTCAAAACTTAATTAATATAGAAACTTTTTCAAAACCTACCAAGAATAAAATCTTTTTCAAACTTACCCAAAAAAGTATATTTTCAAAACTTACCCAATATAGGAACTTTTTCTAAACATGCCCTTATATAAACTTTTCAAAAAGTTACTAAATATAGAAACTTTTTCAAAACTTGCCTAATATAGACACTTTTTTAAAACTTACCAAGAATAAAAATTTTTTCCAAACCTACCCAAAAAGTATATTTTCTAAACTTACATAGAATAAAAACTTTTTCCAAACTTACAAAAATAGAATATTTTCAAAACTTATCAAGACTTGAAATTTTTCAAAACCAACCCAATAAAGAAACATTTTCCAAACTTACCCTATATATGAACTTTTACAAAACACAACCAATATATGATTTTTTTGAAAACTTACCCAATTTTATATTTTTTTTCAAAACATACTCAAAAAAGTATATTTTCAAAACTTATAGAGAATATAAACATTTTCCAAACATTTTACGATTACAGACTTTTTCTAAGCTTATCTTAAATAGAAATTTTTTCAAAACTTACCTAGTATAGAAACTTTTAAAAAAACACACTTATATAAACTTTTTTAAAACTTACCTAATATATAAACTTTTTCAAAAATTACAAAAGATAAAAACTTTCTCCAAACATAATATAAACTTTTTTCAAATTTATAAGGAATACAAACATTTTCAAAGCTTATCTAATATAGAAAGTTTTTAAAAACTTACCCAGTATAAAAACATTTTTAAAACATACACTTATAGCTACTTTTCAAAGTTACCAAATGCAGAAAGTTTTTCAAAACATACCAAATATAGAAACTTTTTCAAAACTTACCAAGAATAAAATCTTTTTCCAAACTTTCCCAAATAAGTATATTTTCAAAACATACCCATTATAGAAACTTTTTCAAAATATGCCCATGTAGAAATTTTTCAAAAGTTTCCAAATATAGAAATTTTTTCAAAACTTACCTAATATAGAAACTTTTTCAAAACTTACAAAGAATAAAAACTTTGTCCAAACATACCCAAAATTGAATATTTTCAAAACTTATCCAATATAGGATTTTTTTTTAAAAACTTACCCTAAAAGGTATATTTTAACATCTTATCGATAATATAAACCTTTTTCCAAACTTGTTAGGGATACAAACAATTTCAAAGCTTATCTAATATAGAAAGTTTTTAAAAACTTTCCCAATATAGGAACCTTTTCAAAATTTAATAAAAATAAAATCTTTTTTCCTAACTTACCCAAAAAAGTATATTTTCAAAACTTACCTAGAATAAAATTTTTCTCCAAACTTACTCAAAATAGAATATTTTCAAAAACTTATCTCATAATGAAAATTTTCAAAATATACCTTATATAGAAACTTTTTCAAAAATTACTACAAATAAAAATATTTTCAAAACTCACCTAATATATATACTTTTTATAACTAACCTTATATAGAAACTTTTTAAAAACTTATTAAATATATGATTTTTTTTTTAAAGTTACCCAATATAGGATTTTTTTTGAAAACTTAGCTAAAAAAGTATATTTTCAAAACTTACCGAAAATATAAACATTTTTCAAACTTATAAGGAATACAAACTTTTTCAAACCTTATCTAATATTGAAATTTTTTAAAAACTTACCCAGTATAGAAACTTTTTCAAAACATACCCTTATTGAAACTTTTCAAAAGTTACCAAATATGAAAACTTTTTCAAAATTTACCTAATGTAGAAGCTTTTTCAAAACTTACAAAGAATAATTTTTTTTTCAAAACTTACCCAAAAAAGTATATTTTCAAAACTTACCTAAAATAAAAATTTTCTTCAAACTTACCCAAAATAGAATATTTTTAAAAACTTACCCCAAATTGAAATTTTTCAAAACTTATCTCATATAGAAACTTTTTCAAAAATTACTTCATATAAAAAAACTTCAAAACTTACCTAATATATATAACTTTTATAACTAACCTCTAGAAACTTTTTAAAAACATACCAAACATATGATTTTTTTTTTTAAAACTTACCCTATATAGGATTTTTTTGAAAACTTACGAAAAAAGTATATTTTCAAAACTTACCAAGAATATAAACCTTTTCCAAACTTATTTGATATACAAACTTTTTCAAAGCTTATCTAATAAGGAAATTTTTTCAAAACTTACCTAATATAAAAAAATTTCAAAAGTTACCAAATATAGAAACGTTTTCAAAACTTACCAATAATAAAATCTTTTTCCAAACTTACCCAAATAAGTATATTTTCAAAACTTACCCATTATAGAAATTTTTTCAAAACTTACGTAATATAGAAACTTTTTCAAAACTTATAAAGAATAAAAACTTTCTCCAAACATACCCAAAATTGAATATTTTCAAAACTTACCGAGAAATGAAAATTTTGAAAACTTACCCAATGTAGGATTTTTTTTTTTGAAAATTTAACCAAAAAAGTATATTCTCACATCTTACCGATAATATAAACATTTTCCAAACTTATTAAAAATACACATTTTTAAAGCTTATCTAATAAAGAAAGTTTTTAAAAACTTACTCAATATAGAAACATTTTCAAAACACACTTATAGATATTTTTTAAAGTTACCAAATGTAGAAACTTTTTCAAAAATTACTACATTTAAAAACGTTTTCAAAACTTACCTAATATATATACTTTTTATAACTAACCTTATGTAGTATGTTATTCGTATCATTATTTTAGAATGTTATTTGTAGTATTATGTATTGTTTTGAAACCATCAAACAAGCACCGTCCCCTAATTCAGTAGTAAGATAAGAAATATATAATTAATTAATGGGCCCCTGTCTGCGCTCGTATGACTAGCACACATAATTAACACTTTTCCGTCTGCGTATGAAAAGAGCTTTGTGCGTGTATGACCAGCTATTCCCTTAGGTGCAAGTTTGGTGAGGTTTTTCCTATTTCTTATACTCTATACATGTAAACTGTCCATAGATAATTTTTTTACATAAATGTACTTATTGTTATTTATAATTTGCCAAATTATTAATACATCTTATAAATATTTTCATTCTATAACTTGCTTTAATTTTACAGTTAATTATTAAAGTTAAATAAATAGATTTAATAAGTATTATCTTCCAAAATTTGTCCACTCACTGAGTACTATTTTTACTCACCGTATTTTCTTTTAAATTTTTTCCCCCAGGCATCAATAGTATTTGATTGAAGACTTGAGTACGATCTTTCAAGGAGACCTAAATTAGATCGTTGATATTGTACTGTATGACTTGTTGTTCTTCTATAGTTCTAAGAGTTTAGTCTAATCTCTTGGTAATGGAAATATAGTAGAGGATGTTTCGTGATCCTTTAGTGACTATAAACTATAAACAATGATGCCACTTATTAGTATTATTTCTTTTAATACTGGTCGTATAAATTGTGAGTTTGAATTTTGCAGACAAGTAGATGTTATAATTATGCTATTACAGGATGACTTATGATAGAAAAAAAATAGGTGAGATGCTGCCAAATTTTTCAATAGATTCTAAATTATATCAGGACTTCCTTAAGTGTTAGAGAGCTTGGGGCTGGTCCTGACATAATCAATATAGGATTTTTTTGAAAACTTACCAAAAAAATTATATTTTCAAAACTTATCGAGAATATAAACATTTTCCATACTTTTTAGGAATACAGACTTTTTCTAAGCTTATCTAATATAGAATTTTTTTAAAAAACTTGTCTAGTACTATAGAAACTTTTTAAAAACATATTCCATAGAAACTTTTTAAAAGTTATCAAATATATAAATTTTTTCAAAACATACCTAATATAGAAACTTTTTCAAAATTTACCAAGAATAAAATCTTTTTTCCAATCTTACCCAAAAAATGATATTTTCAAAACTTACCCATTATAGAAACTTTTTCAAAACATGCTTATATTGAAATTTTCAAAATTTACCAAACATAATTTTTTTAAAAGAATTTACCTAATATAGAAACTTTTTCAAAACTTACAAAGAATAAAAACTTTCTTCAAACATACCCAAAATTGAATATTTTCAAAACTTGCCGAGAAATAAATTTTTTAAAACTTACCTAATATATATACTTTTTATAACTAAACTTATATAGTAACTTACCCAATATAGGATTTTTTTGAAAACTTACCCAATATAGGATTCTTTTAAAAACTTACCCAAAAAAATATATTTTCAAAACTTACCGAGAATATAAACATTTTTCGAACTTATTAGGAGTACAAACTTTTTCAAAGCCTATCTTATATAGATTTTTTTTCAAAACATATCCATTATATAAACTTTTTCAAAACATACTCTTATAGAAACTTTTCAAAAGTCAACAAATATAGAAACTTTCTCAAAACATACTTAATGTTGAAACTTTTTCGAAACTTACCCCAAAAATTATATTTTCAAAATTTATCTAGAATAAAAACTTTTTCCAGACCAAATATAGAAACTATTTCAAAACTTGCCTAATATAGACACTTTTTCAAAACTTATCAAGAAAAAAATCTATTTTAAAACTTACCCAAAAAAGTATATTTTTAAAACTTAGCTAGTACAAAAACTCTCTCCAAACTTATCCAAAATAGAATATTTTCAAAACTTATCAAGAAATAAAAATCTTGAAAACTTACCCCATAAATAAACTTTTTCAAAACTTACTAAATATAAAAACTTTTTAAAACTTACCCAAATAGAAACGTTTTTAAAACTTACTCCATATACAAACATTTTCAAAACTTACCTAACATAAATACTTTTTATAAATAACCTTATATATAAACTTTTTAAAAACTCACCCAATAAGAGATTTTTTGGAAAACTTACAGAAAAAAAGTATATTTTTAAAACTTATCAAGAATATAAACTTTCTTCATGTTTATCCGGAATACAAACTTGTTCAAAGCTTATCTAATATAAAAAAAATCAAAATTTACCAGTATAGAAACTTTTTAAAAACATACTCTTATAGAAACTTTTCAAAAGTTATATAATATTGAAACTTTTTCAAAACTTACCCATTAAATAAACTTTTTTGAAAACATGCCCTCATAGAAATTTTTCAAAAGTTAAAAAATATAGAAACTTTTTCAAAACTTTCTAAAAATAAAATATTCATTCAAACTTACGCAAAAAAAATATATCTTCAAAACTTAACTAGAATTAAAATTTTCTCAAAACCTACCCAAAATAAAATAGAATATTTTTAAAAGTTATCAAGAAATGAAATTTTTGAAAACTTTCACATATAGAAACTTTTTCAAAACTTACATAATATAATTTTTTTAAAAAAACTAACCTAATATAATTTTTTTAAAAAAACTAACCCCAAATAGAATTTTTTTTTAAAACTTACTCCAAATAGAAACTTTTTCAAAACATACCTTAAAAGGATACTTTTTAAAACTAACCTAAAAATGTATACTTTCAAAACTTACCGAGAATATAAACTTTTTTTCCAAATTATTAGGAATACAAACTTTTTCAAAGCTTATCTAATATGAAAAAATTTTCAAAACATACCCAGTATAAAAAAATTGCAAAACTTACCTATTATAGAAACTTTTCAAAAGTTACCAAATATAAGAATTTTTTCAAAACATACATAATATAAAAAAATTTTCAAAACTTTTCAAGAATAAAATCTTTTTCCAAACTTACCCAAAAGATTATATCTTCAAAACTTACCCAAAAAATTATATTTACAAAACTTATCCAACATAGACACTTTTTATAGAATTTTTTTCAAAACTTATCTGACGTCTACACTTTTCATAACTAACACTATAAAGAAACTTTTTAAAAACTTACCCAATATAGTAATTTTTTGAAAACATATCTAATATAGGATTTTTTTTTAAATTTACCCAAAAAGTATATTTTCAAAATTATATGGAATATAAACATTTTCCAAGTTTATTAGGACTACAAACTTTTTGAAAGCTTATCTAATATCGAATTTTTTTCAAAAGTTACTCAATATAGAAACTTTTTCAAAACATACCCTTATTGAAACTTTTCAAAAGTTACCAAATATAGAAATTTTTTTAAAACTTACCTAATACAGAAACTTTTAAAAAACTTACCAAGAATAAAGTCTTTTTCTAAACTTACCAAAAAAAGTATATTTTCAAAACTTACTCAAAATATAAACTTTTTCAAAATATGCCCTTATAGAAACTTTTCAAAAATTACCAAATATAGAAACTTTTTCAAAGCTTACCAAGAATAAAAAAAATTCTAAATTTAACCAAAAAGTATATTTTTAAAATTTACTAAAAAAAATTGCAAAACTTACCCAGTATAAAAAAAAAATTGCAAAACTTACCAGATATAAAAACTTTTTCAAAACATACATAATATAAAAACTTTTTCAAAACTTACCAAGAATAAAATCTTTTTTCAAACTTACCCAAAATAGTATATCTTCAAAACTTATCCAAAAAAGTATATTTACAAAACTTTTCCAACATAGACACTTTTTATAGAAATTTTATCAAAACTTTCTAAGAATAAAATGTTTTTTCATACTTACCCAAAAAAGTACATTTTCAAAACATACGTAGAATTAAAATTTTCTCCAAACTTACCAAAATAGAATATTTTCAAAACATCAAGAAATGAAATTTTTGAAAACTTCCCCATATAGAAATTTTTTTTCAAAACTTACCTAATATAATTTTTTTTTAAAACTTACCCCAAATATAAAGTTTTTAAAACTTACTCCATATAGAAATTTTTTCAAAACATTCCTAAAAAAGATACTTTTTATAACTAACCTTATATAGTATCTTTTAGAAAACTTACCAAAAATAGAATTTTTTTTAAAACTTTTCCAATATAGGATTTTGTTTTTGAAAACTTACCCAAAAAAGTATATTTTCAAACTTACTGAAAATATAAACCTTTTCCAAACTTATTAGGGGAAGATACTAAACATTTTTATAACTTCCCCAAAATTCAAAATTTTAAAACTTAAAAAATATGTAAACTTTTTTTAGAAGATACTAAAAATAGAATTTTTTTCAAAACTTACCAAAAAGAATAATTTTTTTTCTAAAATTATCAAAAAATATAAACTTTTTTTAGAGGTACCACAAATATATACTTATTTCCCAATTTTCAATAATAGAAACATTTTTTTTTCGAAAATTTACCAAAAGTTGTATTTTTTCCTAAATAACCAAAAAATATATACTTTTTTAAAACTTTCTGTCATTGTCTTCTCCTCCGCAGCCTGTCGTCTCTTTCCTCTTCGCCAGATGACTGACACTGGAAGGCAGGCTTTGCAATCTGTTAATTCTCTCATTTCAAATGGTGGAACAAACATTGTCGAAGACTTAAGAAATGGTGCCAAGACATTAATGGATCGCAAGTGGAAAAATCCAGTTGGTAGTACCATACTGCTCTCTGATGGGCAGGATACTTATACTGTCAATAGTCCTGGTGGGACCCCTTCCTGATCAGATTACCGGTTGCTTCTCCCAGTCTAAATTCAATGGAATAGTACTGTTGGTGTGCAGATTTTGGTGCATACATTTGGATTCGGCACAGACCATGATGCTTCTTCATGCACTCAGAGGCAATGGCCAAAGCTAGAGCTGCAGCTTAGAATGGTGATTTGGCCAGAGTAGTCTCTACCCTTGATAATTGACTGAAGTTATTGCAGGAAAGTGATGCATTTTCTATTATATTATTTTAATTGATCATAATGCTCATTTTGAATTTCCAATGATTAAAATAAATTTTCATGGTTTTCAATAAAATTACATAAATATTGATATCAATACCCAAAAATTTAGTAAAATTGAAGTACCAACATGTCTAACTGTTACCAAAAATTTCATCCTTAATTAAGAAAACCCTAATTTAAATTTTAAAACTCTAATTATCTCTTATTTGCATCAAGAAGGCCCCTAAGTTCTTCTTCCAAAACAACTATTTAATGATTCCAAATTCAAAGAAATCCAAGCTAGGTTCATACAACATATATAAATTAGTCAATAAATCTATACTATGTGCAATGCGTATGTTACGTTTTCGACACTCTCTTTTCTTTAAAACTCAAGAAACTCAAAGATTTAAGTTATTGCATAAACTATCAAAGAATGAAAAATTAGGGCAAAATTAAAACAGAAACAATAACACCAGATTTAAAGTGGTTCGGCCCCTAAACTACTTGGCCTAATCCACTATGAAAAAGGGTAAACGCATTTCCACTATGAAAATCAGTTTTACAATGAGTAATACAACAAGAACATATAAACAGAGGTAAAACCTAACACAACGAGATGTACAGACTCGATCAAAGTGCTCTTGAACTCACTAAAACAACATTGAAAAACATAGTATCACAGAAATACATTAAGGAAGAAAACAAGAAGAAGAAGGAGATGAAGAGAGAAGAAGGAGCGCCGTGAGAGAAGAGATAAAACACAAAATGACCAGAGCTTCGAAAAAAACCCTAACGGGTTGAATATATACGTCCAGGTAAATGACACATCTGCCCCTTCGGATCATCAGCCAACATAATGTCGATGGGCCTGAAAAAACTTTACAGAACAGCCCAAACAATATCAGCAGCCCAATAGGAAACAATACATATAAATCAGATATGTATTTATACACATTACACTAACATATATATTATCATATGCTCTAAATACATTTGCATATTTATTTTCTCTACATGCTTCATATATACATAGTGGCATATAAAATTAACAGCGTATCCTCTAGAAGCAAGAGTTTAATTTCACTATACAAAAAAATTTGAATTACCTGTCTCCAATTTTAGTACATTCTATGGAAATTATTGAAAACAGGTAGCAAGTCCTTAGTTTCAAACTCGTGAACAAGAACCTTCTCTATTTCAATCTCCCCACCAGAGGAATGTGAGGCAAAAATCTGGTCACTAGCCCCAGGCAAAATCATCGTATAGAAACATATCTATAAAGGTAAACATAAGGATCAAAAACATCATTAAAAACAGTGAAAATAAAATATACATTAAAATGGAAAACATACCTTAGAATTTTCCCATATTTGAATCCTCTCAGAGCTTATCTGGATCTCTGCATTGGAGATATACAAGTGAGACTGTTCATGGGGTTTCACAAACTCCTTGGCAACAATATCACTATCTTCACAATTCAAAGTATCTTCGGTTACATTCTCCTCTCGCTCAGCCCAATCAATCCATCGGCAAACATCCCACCATTGCATAGGTTCAACTTTGACTCTCAAATCTTCATCTTGTATATGCAATGAAGAACCTGGGCCTTGAAAGTGTAATAGCAATCTTGAAACTAAAAACTGCAGAAAACTATAAACTTGAAGAGTTTAAGCGAAAACTTATAAACTGAAGAATTCTTATTGCATTGAATTAAAAATTGATTACAAGTGTTCACATAATTATAGTAAGCTGAGTATCATTTTTAAACTTGCCACCTCAGCTTAATTATACAATAAATACATGATTTATTTTTAACTAATTAACTCTATCTCAATAACACTATCATCCCCCCTCAAACTTAGAGGCACAGCAGTGACACTAAGTTTGTTCCTTAGTAACAAAAATTGCTCAGTTGACAAAGCTTTTGTTAATATATCAGCCTTTTGCTCAAATGTGGGAACATACTGCACAGCTATTTGATTGGCCAACACCTTCTCCCTAATAAAATGATAATCCAACTCTATGTGTTTCATTTTCGAGTGAAGTATCGGATTTGCAGAGAGAGCAATTGAACTGGTATTATCACACCATATAACAGGCTTCCCTGGTATTGAAATTTGCATTTCACTTAGAACAGATTGAACCCATGAAACTTCAGCAGCTGTTGAAGCTAGACATCTATATTCAGCCTCTGTGCTTGACCTTGCTACTGTGGGTTGTTTTTTTGCTGACCAAAGTATAGGATTAGCTCCTAGATAAACAATTAAGCCTGATGTCGATCTTCTTGTATATCTGCATGATGCCCAATCAGCATCTCCAAAACTATTTATTAACAAACTGGAAGACTGCTTAAACTCAATTCCAAAATTTATAGTTCCTGCTAGATATCTAAGTATCCTTTTTACAGCACTCCAATGTCCTTCTTTGGGATTTGCCATGTATTGACAAACCTTATTTACTGCATAACTAATATCCGGTCTTGTTAGAGAAACATATTGCAATGCTCCTGCAACACTTCTATATTGAGCTGCATTGGCATAATTTGCACCACTGTCAAGTGTTAATTGAGTTGAGGATGACATAGGTGTAGATATAGATCTTGCTTCCGATAAACCTGCCTTTGCTAGCAGACTTTTAACATATTTACTTTGCCTTAGAATCAACGAACTAGCCTTTGTTTTAACTACTTCAATACCTAGAAAATAATGTAGGTCTCCCATTAACGCAAATTCCTTGTTGAGTGTAGTTATCAATTCTGACATTTTATCATCATCTGAACCAGTGATTATAATGTCATCCACGTAAACTAGAATGTATATTCTATATGTTGCAGCAACTAAAATAAAAAGAGAATCATCAGCCTTTGATTTGTAGAACCCAAATTTGATCAATGTGGCACTAAATTTTTCAAACCAGGCTCTAGGAGCCTGTTTTAATCCATAAAGAGATTTTTGCAGCTTACACACATAATTTGGTCTATCCTTGTCTTCAAATCCAGGTACCTGCTTCATATACACTTCTTCATTCAAAATCTCATTTAAGAATGCATTATTAACATCTAATTGCCTTAGTTTCCAATTAAAACTCATAGCAACAGTAATAACCATCCTTATAGTTCCAAATTTCACTACTGGGCTGAAGGTTTCTTTAAAATCAAAACCTGCCACTTGCAAGTACCCTTTTGCAACTACTCTGGCTTTTAATTTATCCAAGTCTCCATTTGCCAACTCCTTCACTCGAAATACCCATTTATTATCAATAACTTTTCGATCCTTAGGAGGAGGAACCAAACACCAAGTTTTATTTCTGACTAAGGCATCATATTCTGCCTTCATAGCATCATACCACTCTTTATGTATTAAGGCTTGTTTAACTGACTTGGGCAAAGGTATACTTTGAGCTGCATAATAAACTTTAGGCTTTCTAATTCCAGCCTTTGATCTGGTTACCATGGAATGCTTATTAGATACCTTTTTACCCACATCCCTTTGATGAACTTGCTCTTTTGAAGATAGCAATGTCTTTGGTAAACTTTCATTAATTGTAGAAGCTTCACACATTACAGAAATATCATGAACATTATCTGCACTAGATATAGGACTGATATTTTCATTATTTTGTGTAACAAGATCAGAACCTGTATTCACCCTTGAAAAATTATTAGTAGTATTTAACAAAGATACATTATTATCTACTTGATCAGATATCACCTGTTCAACAGCTAACCTTGGCATTAAAACACTCACCACATTGTTAGTATTATCTGTTCTAGAAACATTTAACTGAGAATCACCATTATTAGTATCACAAATATCACAATAATTAGACAATTTATTAATAACCGGCAAAACTGTTTTAGTTTTAGGAAGCA